>CM042835.1:18778858-19236358 GCA_023653725.1 Bungarus multicinctus | reverse complement strand
TCCCCTCCCTCCCTCTCTCTCCCCCCTCCCTCCCCCCCTCCCTCTCTCTCTCCCTCCCTCCCCCTCTCTCTCCCTTTCCCTCCCTCTCTCTCTATGTGCTAGCCTGACCTACCTCATAGGGATGTTGTTGGGGAGAAGAGGAGAAGTGGGAACAGAATGTGTGGCATCTGGAGTTGTTGAATTCATACTGGATATAAATATTGAAATAAACAACAAATAATAATATCTAAATAATAATATAACTGGTAAATAATACAAAGACCTTCAAATACAGGTAACCTACGACCCCAACTGAGCCCAAAATTTATGTTATTAAGCAAGACAATTATTAATTTTGCCCTATTTTACGACCTTTCTTTCCATCGTTGTTAAGTGAATCACCGCAGTTAAGTTAGTAACACGGTTGTTTAGGGAATCTGGCTTCCCCGTTGACTTTGCTTGTTGAAAGGTCGCAAAAGTTGGTCACATCATCCTGGAACTCTGCAACCACCATAAATTTGCATCTGAATTTTAATCATACGACAAAGGGAATGCTGCAATGGTTGCGTGAAAAATGCCATAAGTCATTTTTTTCAGTGTTGTTGTAACTTCAAATGGTCACTAAATGAACTATTGTAAGTCGAAGGTTACTAGAGAACATACAATGACCTGTAGACAGTATAATAGAACGGAATGGAATGGAATAACAGAGTTGGAAGGGACTTTTGAGGTCTTCTAGTCCAACTCCCTGTTCAAGCAGGATACCATTTCAGACAAATAGTTGTCTAATTTTTTCCAAAGTTGTGGATGCTCCATGACTGGAGGCTTTTAGCCTCCAGTCATGGAGCATCCACAACTTCTGAAGGCAAGCCATGCCACTGTTTAATTGCTCTCACTGTCAGGAAATTTCTCCTTAGTTCTAGGTTGCTTCTCTCCTTGATTAGATTCCATCCATTGTTTCTTATCCTGCCCTCAGGTGCTTTGGAGAATAACTTGACTCCCTCTTCTTTGGGGCAGCCTCTGAGATAGTGGAAGACTGCTATCATGTCTCCCCTTAGTCCTTCTTTTCATTAAACTAAAGATGCCCAATTCCTGCAACCGTTCTTCCTATGTTTTAGCCGCCAGTCCCTTAATCATTTTCTTGCTCTTCTCCGCATTTTTTCTAGAGTCTCAATTTCTTTTTCACATTGTGGCGACCAAAATTGGATGCGGTATGTCAAATGTGGTCCTTACCAAGGAATGATAAAATAGTATTAACACGTCACTTGATTTTGATTCCATCCTTCTGTTAATGCAGCCTAGACTATTTCTATTTCTAGAAAAAGAACGACTGTGGCAAAAGGATACAAAGGTAATACCGATAGTGTTAGGTGTCGTGGGTACAACCCCAAAACATCTACAGCACCCCTTGAACACCATCGGCATTGACAACTTCCCCATCGGGTCAATTGCAAAAGGCAGGTTTACTCAGAACAGCTTCCATCCTGTGACGCTACTTCTAACGCTGTCAAACATCCACATCCACATTGGTCTACCTCAGATCCTTGAGAAGGACTCAATAGATGGATTAAAATCCCAAGAAAATGAATAAGTATTATCATGATTATCAGCCTGAAGGAAGAATAATGCATTATTAATGAATGAATGATGATAAAGTGTCATCAGAACCAACATATCTGCTGTTTCTAAGTTTTGGGGTCCCTTTCCTGCATTTCCCTTTGAGGGGGGCTTTCTTGCTAGCAGTTCCTTGTTTGCAGAAGGGGTAAAATTTGTTTCCTTACCTGAGGTCCCCCCTCAACTTCTCTGCCACTCATGCAACCATGGAGAATAAGTCTGCCCCTCGTATTTGCAATGTCCCAGCTTGGAAAGAGATGTGACAACTTTGGAAACTCTTGATCTAAGGAACCCTTAGAAAGATAATCGGAAGTTGAATAACTTCTCTCCTGAAATTTCTGCCCAACAGAGCAAAACAAAATAAAGAACACAGCTGAATTCACACCATGTACTAAACCCTGTCCTGGTTTGTGTGTCTTTGCCTTAATGCAGCATGTTTTAAACGTGGCACATGGATGGACTTCAACTCCCAGAAAATTCTGGGAGTTGAAGTCCACCTGTCATCAAGTTATTGAGTTTGAGAAATGCTGCTTTAAGCCATGGAAATCCTTTGAGCACCCCATTATTCCCCCCAAATGTGGCCTGGTTTGCTCTTCTGTAAGACCTGAACCCTTGACCCGTGTATGCTTCCCTCAGTGTAGGTAGCTCAACGCTAGCTTTAGCAGCATCCCCAACTGCACAGTCAAAGCCCCGCCCCCTTTTGTGACGTAAATGAAAATAGGTGGGGCTTCACTCACACAGCCAAAGCCCCCACCTTTTGGGAAAGCCGCCTATTCAAATGCTGGAAAAGAAGTCGCCTTGTTTTCTTTGAAACTTCTTATCTCCAAGATAAATATCCTAAACTCTGTCTAGGTAGTTCTCGACTTATAACAGTTTGTTTAGTGGCTGTTCAACCCAGAGGTGGTATTCAGCAGATTCTGAGCAGTTCTGGAGAACCGGTAGTGGAAATTTTGAGTAGTTTGGAGAACTGGCAAATCCCACCTATGACTGGCCCCGCCCCCATCTCTTCTCTGCCTCCCATTGAGTCCCATCTGATTGGTTGGGTCTTCTTTGGTTGCCCTGCACAGGAGAACGGAGCTGGAAAGCAGGTTAGTGGGGTGGGGAGGGAATGGGGATGTTGCAGTAACTTTCTCCTGCCACGCCCACAAAGCCAAGCCATGCCCACCAAGCCACGCTCACAGAACCAAGAGTAAAAATGTTTGAATCCCATCACTGATTCAACCATACAATAGCATTGAAAAAAGTAACCAATGATCATTTCTCACACTTTGGCAGCAAGCCCATGGCCGTGTGATCAAAATTCAGATGCTGACTCATATTTATGACGGTTGCAATGTCCTGGTGTCATGTGATCGCCTTTTGCGACCTTCTAACAAGCAACATCAATGGGGGGAGCCAGATTCCCTTAACAACTGGGATATTAATTTAACAATTGCGGCAAAAAAGGGTCATAAAAATGGGGGGGGAAAACTCACTTCACAACTGTCTCACTTAGCAACAGAAATTTGGGGGCTCAATTGTTGTTGAGAACCACCTGTGTATAAAAGAGAGAAACAAGAAACAAGGAAATGGAAAATAAAGGATTTGGAAAATAAATAGAGGGTATGTTCTCATCCCTGGTGCCCTATTAAGAATTCTCTTGGCACAAGTGGGGTTCAAAGCATCTCAAAGCCATGGAAACAGAGTAGGCTTCAAGGAGGGAGACCTTCTTTCCAATTTTGCAAACTTTCATCAAGGATTAAATAAAACGCGTTGCTTCCCAAAGGAAGCGTGTAAAAGCCACCTCCCTCTACCCCATCACTTTGAAGAATCCCAGTTGGAGAATATTTATTTTCTGTTGCATGGCCCATATCTTTTTATAAATTAATATTAGAAAAAAAGCAGGAAGGGGCCAAAGAAAAGACCGAAAAGGAAGAAGAAAAATAAATTAGAAACTGGAATATTTTATCCACTATATTCCCTCTCTTGGGAGAAATGAGTCAGGGCAACTTTCTCTCTTAGAAGACTCCAGGAAGTCTAGGGAGAAAGGGAGAATGTTTGAAGACTCTGTGAAATATGGCCAAAGTTGAACCACTCTGTGTGTGTGTGTGTGTGTGTGTGTGTATGTGTGTGTGTGTGTGTGTGTGTGTGTGTGTACACACACTGTGATCCTACTGCAGCAGATATAAAAATAATGTTGGGGTTTAATGAAATGTGAGACGTTCTGCAAAGAATATCCACTGCAGAATCTACAAAGTTCTAGAAATTCAAGAGCAGAGATGTCTGCTGTGTGTGTTTCAAAAATATCAAGATGGCAGCTATGACTGTAAAATGAATACCTCACCCCAGAAGCCCATCTTGATTGTTTCACTCCTTTTTTGACTCTGGGAAGAGTGCAGAGAAGAGCAAGATTAGGAGGCTGGAGGGTAAAACATATGAAGAACCGTTTCAGGAATTGGACAGGAACTCCTGCTTGAGCAGGGGGTTGGACTAGATGACCTCCAACATCCCTTTCAACTTTGTTATTCTGTTATTCTGCTCCTTCTCACACACTGCATGAAACCCATCAGCTACTGTATATTCAGTCCATCTTTATAAGGGAATGCTTAGTTTGCATAAGAATTCAGCTGAGAGTTTCCCATCCCTCCAGCACAGTTTCCAAGCCCTTTGAGGCTGGTGATGGTAGGAAGAGAATATTAAGAGTAATTTTATTCTTTTGTTACATTTCTATCCTGCCTGTCTTCTGGAAAGTTAAGGCACTGCACAGGAGTGCATTCTCTCTTTCTGTTCGTAGGATGATCGCCCTGAAAACTGTTCTGTTCTGAGGGATATTGAGCCAAAGGGATCCAGTGGATTCCAAAGGTGGGGACTACTGTGTTTTCAGGAGAGGCAAAGGCAGATGTACCCAATGTTATGGTCTCACAGTATAAGCTCTTTCCCTTTTCTACCTTCACGTATGTGGGAGTAACCTTGAACAGACAGAATGAAGAGCTGCAGACTAGGCACAGGCAGATAAGACACAGTGGAGTCTACAGAAGGAATATGGTGTCAACTCATAAAATATTTCTATGGTCTTTTTAGAGTTGCCAACAGAAAGGGAAGGAGGAGCAGTGCGGCAGCTTGCAAAACTGAAACTGCACTCCATAAATGTTTCCATAGATAGTTTCTAGGTGACCGAAGTTTCTGCCACGCAAAATTCTAACTGGAGAGCATGACTGATGACTCTTGGCTATGGATGTGTCCCATTGGAGAATATGAATTATGATACACCCAGGGGGTGTGGGAAAACCAGGGTCTAGGATGACAATGAATTATGTGTCTCAGAGTCGGCGACACCCAGGCGGTGCCAGGACATGTTAACTCCCAATAAATCCTTTTGATGTTTTCGAAGTTTGGCTCGAGACTCATGATTTAGATAGGGGTAACTGCTGGAATCCTAACAAATGGACGTAGCAAACACCTCAAAAGGCACCCTCTCTTTCTTCAGCTGTAAAAGCCACAGGGACAAAAATGTTCTTTCAGAGTTGCACGATTCAGCTAACATAACCTTACAATAAAGTAGAATGAATTAATCTGGGCAGGCCTCCTGTCTGGCTGATATTGCATCACAATACAGCCCCCAATAGTTTGGGTTGTGAGGCTGCAGCCCTGTTTGCTTGCTCTGATGAAAGCTGAGTGGGGGTTTGTAGAATGTAAGGGAGACAGAAGGAGAGAAGGATGGGCAAAGAGGCTGAAATGTTTTTTTTTAAAGCCCCGGGAAACAAGAGGGTATGCCAAAGAGGCTCAAGCAGACACCTCCCTGATTCACGAGAGCAACGGCCCTTTTGAATGCCAGGGACCAGTTTTCTGGGGATCGTGGGGGGGGAGGGAGGGTTCGTGGTTTCATGTGCTGTGTGGATTCTGTGGATGGGGCTTTGCTTGCTTGTGTGACCTGGTTGCTGGTGGGCTAGGGACTGGTGCCGATCTGCAGACCAGGGATCGGGGACTCTTGCTCTACACCCAGGGTCTCCAACCTTGGCAACTTTAAGACTTGTGGACTTCAACTCCCAGAATTCCTCAGCCAGCAAAGCTTGAAGTCCACAAGTCTTAAAGTTGCCAGAGGTGCAGCTGAAGCAGTCTTGCAAGATTCTGGAGAGGCCTACTGGCTGGGAAATTCTGGGCATTGAAGTCCACACATCTGAAAGTCGCCCAGGTTGAAAAACATTGACCTAAACCTCAAAAATGAAAGTGGAGGTGAACCAGAAGGTTTGCTTAACGTTAGAAAGACAATTTAGCTCTTGGAAGCAATGTGGGACCAAACAATACTATTTAATACATTGTTCCAATCAGTGAATCAATTCATTAAATAAAAACCCCGTGGTATTTAACATTGGAGCTGATAGCAGACGTGCACAGGGAAATCCCCACAACTTTAAACCAAATTGTGACCTTTAATACATAAAAAGAAAGGTAAATACTTAAATACCTAACTAGGGAGCAATTACATTAATTAAATTGAACTAATCCTAACTTTAATTAACTCAAATATTATTGCATTTCAGCACGATTGGATTTTCATCCTGGCCTCATCTACCACCTTCTAAAGAATTGCCCCTGACACTGTGCTTAAAGCCAGTGGTGGGATTCCAATGTTTTTACTACTGGTTCTGTGGGCATGGCTTGGTGGATATGGTGTGTCTTACTGGGTGTGGCAGGGGAAAAATACTGCAAAATCCCCATTCCTTCCCCACCCCTCTAACCTGCTTTCCAGCTCCGTTCTCCTATGCAGGGCAACCAAAGAAGACCCAGCCAATCAGCTGGGACTCAGGAGGAAGAGAATAGAGGGGTTCAGGGCCAGTCAGAGGCGGTATTTGCCAGTTTTCCAAACTACTCAAAATTTCCGCTATCGGTTCTCCAGAACTGGTCAGAACCCTCTGAATGCCACCTCTGCTTAAAGCCCTGGATAATTGTGTGTCTTTGCCTTGTAGGGTCATTCCCAGTGAGGTGTTATCGCTCACCCATCCATGGAAACAGGATGTCCTGGGAGCAGATGCTTTTAAAATAAAAGCAATCCACATGGGCCACTCAGGGATAGCCAAAGCTCCAGATGTGGCCTGGCAGCCATTAAAATGCCCAGATCTGTTCTAGAACATTGTTTCTCCACCTTGGCAAGTTGGGTAGAAGTCTAGAATAGACTTGAAGTCCAGCCATCTCAAATTTGCCAAAGTGGAAATTGGCTGGGGACTTCTGGGAATTGAAGTCCACCCGTCTTAAACTTGCCAAAGTGGAGTCACGCTGCTCTCGAACTGGGTCTGAAGAACTTCTTGCAGCATCCCTTGTGGTCTTTTAAATTTCCACTGAACCCGGGGGAATTATCCACCCCTGAAGTAAGACTAAATCTGGTTTGTTATTAAATTTTTGCATCTTGGGCACTGGCCTTGGCCAATCCTAGCATATGATGTAGGTCGACCCATCCCATCTGACGGAGGCCATCCAACTCCAGCTTCAAACCTTTGTGAAGAAGAGGGTGTTTTCCAGAACAGATGTTTCTACAGTTGAGTGGCTTTTACTATCCGGAAGCTTTTTCTATCGCTTCACCGAAGTTGCTTTTCATTTCAAGCCACTGGTTTAGGAACCCATTATCTATGTCAGAAATCACCAATGCGGCAACCACAGGGACAGTGATGTAGCATAAATGGAGCTGTGTCATTTTGGGGAGGTTGATGGCTTTCTTGATTTCTTTTCCCCCCAACCCTGGTTAGCCACCATCCTAAGAAGAACTTCAGGAGCAGAAGATTAGATCCTCGCGCCGTCATTGGTTGGCTTAGGCGCGGGAGCCCTTTAAAAGAAGGGCTGCCGCGCCGCCGGGCCAGTCGGTGTCCTGAGAATAAAACAAAAAGACTGAATCACTATACGTGTGTGCCTCTTCATTGCCGCTCCAAAACACTGGCGACGAGGATGGGATCGAGGCAACACGTTTAGAGAGTGCATAGCGGCGGAGAGCGAGCGGCATCATGTCCGGAAGCAACGCACCGCCTGAAAAATTCAACCCGGCCAAGGAGGAATGGCAGACGTATGTGGACCGATTCCTCATGTTTTTGGAGAGTAGCGATCTGAGCGGAGTGTCGGATCACCGAAAGAGAGCGGTGTTTTTGACCCACTGCGGCCAAGCCGTTTTTCGGATGGCAAAGGCACTAGCGTCTCCAATCGATGTCAAAACGCTAACTTGGCCCGAGCTAGAGAAGATCCTGAGGAAACACTACGCGCCCACAGTTTCCTGCCTGATAAAGCGCCATGAGTTCTACCTCCGGAACCAAAAAGAAGGTGAACCTATCGCCGATTTCGTGGCAGATTTAAGAGAAATAGGTGGAGAGTGCGAATTCTCGGATTTCAATGAGGCGCTAAGAGACCGGATCGTTTTAGGCTTAAAAGATCCAATATTGCAGAGTAAGTTGCTAAACCGACCCAAGATAACAGCCACAGAGGCCATCGAAGAAGCCACCGCAGCCGAAGCTGCTCACAAATCGGCGGCAAGAATGAAACAGATTAATCAAGCTGCACACCACAAATCCAAAGACGCCACCAAAGCTGATGATGAACAAGGAAAAACCTCAACACACTACGAGGATCTTGAAACTGAGACCAGTAGTGAAGAAGACGAGGTTTGCCACCTAAAAGCCGCGAGAGGAAAAAAAGAGCGGGCACCCAGGCGGTTTGATTTTGAATGCAACCGTTGTGGTGGAAACCACCCCAGATCAGAGTGCCGGTTCATAGACGCAATATGCCGAAAGTGTGAAAAGAAAGGGCACATTGCAAGGGTATGCAGAGCCCGATCAAGCTACAGCCCCAGGCGAAGAGAAAGCCCTCCCCCAAGAGAGAGAGAAAAGAAAACAAACAACCGTTGGAGCCAGGAAGGAAGGAATAGAAAGTTTAAAGAGTCATCTTACAAGAAGGAAGAAACACATCAAACAATAATAATTGGTCACTCTAATACAAAAAACGTCAAAAAAGTCCACGTGCAAGTAAGAATTGAAGAAAAAAATTGTGAAATGGAAGTGGATTCGGGATCATTCCTTTCCATGGTTTCCTGGGACACTATTAAGAAATTGATCCCAGACATCCGGCAGCGAATGGACGGGCCGAGCGCATGGTCCGGTTTACCAAGGAGTCCCTTCTTAAGTTAGACCAGGGCCCTATACAAACACGCATCGACAAATTATTGTTCCTCCAACACACTACACCTAGTAGCACTACGAACAAAACTCCTGCTGAATTACTTATGGGGAGGAAACTACGTTCCCCTCTCGATAGACTACACCCCACCTACTCTACAGAGAAACCCTTAGATTCTTCAACCAAAGTCCGAACATTCCGAATTGGGGATTTAGTTTACGCTAAAAACCTGGTAGGGCACCCCTTATGGGTGCCAGCCACCATCACACATCTAACCGGACCCCGTTCTTACCGGCTTACCACCGCTGATGGCAAAAGCTGGAAGCGACACATAGACCAACTTCGAACTCGCACCCACCCCAGACCTGGCGATTTTCCTGGGGGGGAAGGGGAACAACCATCAAGCAGTCTGGATAAGGGAAGCCCACTAACAAACAATGACACCCTAACTCACACACACACACCCTCAACTCTAGCTCCGGTCGGGTCGCGCTGCTACGCACCTGATCCTGAAGAACGTTCCGCTGAAACATCTGACAGGGTCGTCGATAATCCAGGCCGAGCAGGGAGCGGCAGGGCCACGTCAACTAGCCCAGTTAGGCCCGTTGGTAGTGACGCAGCCGGCTCGACCTGCTCGAAGTTTCCAGGGCCGGAGGCGAGAGGAGCAACAGGTCCTTCCGCACCAGCCGATGGTAACGACGCAACTGAGCCGCGCAGGTCCAGTCGGACTCACAGGAGCCCCGCCTATCTACGTGATTACGTAACATAGGCGCGGCTCCTGATTGGTCAGACTGGACCAAGGAGGGAGGGGTGTTCTGGATTGGTTAATATTTGAAATACTTACTGTTCATTGGTCTACATTCCGGCGGGAGATCCTCGCGCCGTCATTGGTTGGCTTAGGCGCGGGAGCCCTTTAAAAGAAGGGCTGCCGCGCCGCCGGGCCAGTCGGTGTCCTGAGAATAAAACAAAAAGACTGAATCACTATACGTGTGTGCCTCTTCATTGCCGCTCCAAAACATTCTCACCCCTTAATTGGGGAGGAACAGAATAACAGAGTTGGAAGGGACCTGAAAGATCTTCTAGTCCAACCCCCTGCCCAAGCAGAAAACCCAATTTCATTTCAGACAAATGGAAGTCCAATCGCTTCTTAAAAACCCTTAAAAAGAAGAAGTGGGAGGCTGATCCTCACAAATTCACTTCTGAGGACCTCCTTGCCTGCCTTCAGTAGCCCAAAAAGGAAGAGCAAAATCTCAGGCCCTCTCAGTTCCACAGAAACTTCACCCACACAAAACTCCACTGAGAATTTTATTTCACTGAAACTGGCTCTCACCCACACAACCTCAGAATCCGCTGGTGGTGCCTCAAAGGCAGCAAGCTTTGCTCAACAGCTTCCGGAAGCTGTTGGCCTGATTGATTAATTTCCACCGGGTGGGTCTTTTTGGCGCAGCTCGGCAAGGCGCGTGGCAGCTTCAGGGAAGACCTGGGAAGGGCGGGCGGGGGGAGATGCTTGGTGCGGCTGATGAATGGGCTCCCCGTTGAGAAGAAAAGAGCAGCCCAGAAAAGCCAGAATGAGTTCCTTTAGTGGTTGTGTCAGGCAAACATAACTTTTCCCATTCAATTAACAAGAATGAACTTCTGAAAACCAAACGTATCAAAAGGAATCCTTTATTGAGATGAGACAATTCATGTAGGGATTTAAAGCAGCATCTATGCAGGGATAGATAAGGGAGTTTAAGACCCCTCCTCTTCTCTTGATGTGTATTTAGTAAAACAAAGAGCCAACATGTTAATTCCCTCCATCCCCTTTTTAGAACAATCTTTTCCAGGGTTTCCCAGGACACATCTCATTGTGGAATTTTTATGGTCTCTTCATCTCCTGGCTGTCTCTTCCAGAGGTGATAGGTTCTGGCCATCTGGGTTTCATCCCTCCATGTATCATGTGTAGGTTATACAAATTTGATATAAGATTAAATATATTCAGGTTACATCAAAAAGGATTTATCAATCCCCCCCTTTTCTTCTTCCATTGAACAAATGACAGATACACTGGATCTGACAGGTTGTTTCCCTGCCAATATCATTTCATACCATATTGTAAATAAACAAGGCTGTATTTGTCATGGAGGGGGCTTATTGAACGGAGAAACTCTGCCTGAAAGGTGTACTTTCCATTAATAGGATATGTGAAAACAGGATCTCCATCATCCCGAACAGTGGTTTTCAAATTTGGCCACTTTAAGATATGTGGACTTCAACTCCCAGAATTCCTCCAGCCAGCATGGGATTCTGGGAGTTGAAATCCACATCTTTTAAAGTGGCTGAGGTTGAGGAACGTTGATCTGAAAGTTGGAGGAGAGGGTTCTCCAAAATGTGGGAAGGGTTTGAGAAGAAATGAAAGAAAATTCTGGAAGGACCACCAGTGTGTGTGTGTGTGTGTGTGTGTTGTGTGATCCAAAGGTGACCCGTGCTCCCTCCTCAATATTTTCTCCATATTCCAAGTTACTCTTCTGACAACTCAGATGAATTGAAGTTGAAGAATAACCAAGCATGAGCAATATGACTTCCTGTTAATCTGAAACAAGAATGTCCCAGAGGTGCTTTTTCAAGAAGCAACTGGACTTTCTTGTTATTCTTTACAGATGTTTCATTTCTCATTCAACAAGGTTCTTCACCTTCAAGAATGTTTCTTCACCAGAAACACAAGAACATTCTTGCCTTGCCAATGTGGATGATGCAATCACAACCCCCTTTCACAATGACCTCATCCTCTGAAGTGCTTATCTTTCCAGTGTCTGATGCATGGCCTTTACCTGATGGATTCTTCAAGAAAATCCAAAATAAACCAGCTTGGAAAGCCTTTTTGGGAATACTATCTTGATGCATTTGTTCCTCGTTTAGTGTCTTACAGCTAGGGCAAGATTTCTCAATCTTGCAATTAGAAGATGTGTGGACTTCAATTCCCAGAATTCATGGCTTGACTGGGGAATTCTGGAATTCTAGAGCATACAAAACATTTGCTAGACCAGTACTTGAATACAGCTCATCAGTCTGGAACCCACATTATGTATTTGATATTAACACAGTTGAGAAAGTCCAGAAATATTTTACAAGAAGAGTTCTTCACTCTACTTGTTACAGAATACCTTATGCCACCAGACTCGAAATTCTAGACCTAGAAACCTAGAATTATGCCGCCTTCGGTCCGATCTAAGTATGGTATATAAAACCATACATTGCAATGTCCTACCTGTCAATGAATACTTCAGCTTCAACCATAACAACACAAGAGCACACAATAGATACAAACTCAAGGTAAACTGCACCAAACTTGATTGCAGGAAATACGACTTCAGCAACAGAGTGGTCAATGTCTGGAATACTCTACCTGACTCTGTGGTTTCTTCCCCAAACCCCAAAAACTTTAACCTTAGACTGTCTACTATTGACCTCACCCCTTTCCTAAGAGGTCTGTAGGGGGCGTGCATAAGTGCCTACCGTCCCTGTCCTATTGTTTCTTTTATTTTTCTTATTCTTCTTATATGTATCTATGTATCCATAACTATGTTTTTACTTATACCTATTATCTTGTAAGCAATTGACAAAATAAATAAATAAAATAAAATTGAAGTCCATCCGTCTTAAAATTGTTGTGGTTGAGAAACACTGAGTTAGCAGAGGTATCAAACTTGATTTCATTGAGGGCCGCATCAGGGTTGTGTTTGACCTTAGGTGGCCGGGGTGGATGTGGCCGGGGTGGGCATGGCCATCTCGATGTCATTCATGTCAGGGGCGCCTGTGGAAGCCCAAGCGCTCAGCAGCGAAAACGGGCTCCTGAGCACTATTTTCGACTGCGATGGCTTCCTGCAACCATGTGCCAGCAAAAATGGAACTCCATTTTTGCTGGCAGAGACACTATGGGTTGGTCCTTTCGCTGTTTCCAGGGGCCAGATCTAAGCACCCCACGAGCCAAATTCGGCCCACAGGCCTTGAATTTGACACCCCTGTTCTACAGTGTCTGTGGTCAGCCACCCTGGCTGGTTGAGGATGGGATGATGGTCCAGTCCCTGGGAGACATTGAGATGGAGAGAAAGCTATTCCAATTCATTTTAAAAGCAATATTTCCACATTGAATGCTTCTGGTGCTTTAAATAAAAACCAACTTAAGTCAAACTTTAATTAAACATGAATATTGCTAAATATTCATTTATTTAGTGAATAAATTTAATAAATGAATAATTTAGTGAGCTGCTCAGGGGCTAAGACACTGAGCTTGTCGATCAGAAAGGTCAGCAATTCAGCGGTTCGAATTCCTAGCGCCGCATAACAGAGTGAGCTCCAATTACTTGTTCCAGCTTCTGCCAATCTAGCAGTTCGAAAGCATGTAAAAAATGCAAGTAGAAAAATAGGGACCCCTTTGATGGGAAGGGAACAGCGTTCTGTGCGCCTTTGGCATTTAGTCATGCCGGCCACATTACCACAGAGACGTCTTTGGACAGCACTGGCTCTTCGGCTTTGTAATGGAGATGAGCAGCGCCCCCTAGAGCCGGAAACGACTAGCAAGTATGAGCAAGGGGAACCTTTACCTTTACCTTATTGCTAAAGCCTGTTAGTAAAGTCTCACCCAGTCGTAGTTAAGCCAGAAAAGAAGAGTATTCATGCCCCCATAACCACAAATAAACATTGATTACTTCTGTTCTTCATAGAGATTAACCCAAAGCTGTGCTAAAAACACAGGGTGTTATTCCGCCAGCTGGAGCGAGAGATCTGGATGTGAATGGCCTGCTTTTTTAATGGGAAAAGCTTAAAAATGCAGTTGTTTTCATTGTACGCCAGCCAATGAAAGTATGAATTGCAGTTCCTTTTGCCCTGAAATCGAGAATCCTGGAAAGGCAGCCCTCTGGATCAGATCCCCCACGGCAGCAGCATGGGGCTGGCGTTTACTGATTGCCAAGTATTCTTTTATTTTTCTTCCAACCCTTCATATTTCTGAGACACTTAAGGAGGATGGTAAGTGTTAAACAATCAGGACAAGGAATTAACTGGGATAGGGGATGAATACAGGTAGCCCTCAGTTGGGACCAGAATTTCCATTGCTAAGCAAGGCAGCTGTGCCTGACCTGAACAATCTTTTCACCATGGTTGTTAAGAGAACAACTGCATTTATTAGGGGGGTCCTTAAGTAAATCCAGCTTTCCCCATTGACTTTGCTTGCCAGAGGCTGTCTGGGAAAGTTGCAAATGGTGGTCACATGACCTCAGGATACTGCAACCATTATATATACATACTTTTTTTCTATGCTGTGGTAACTTAAACAGTCACTAAATGAATGGCTGTAAGTCAAGGACTATCTGTACTTTATTTTAATGTTAAACTCTCAAGAGACAATTTGATCTCTCTCTCTCTCTCTCTCCCTCTCTCTCTTATATTTGTCTGTCTATCTGTCTATTCTCTCTCTATTTATCATATCCCCCTCTCTCATCTCTATTATCTCTCTCTCTCATCTATCTACTCTATTCTCTCTCTCATCTATCTATCTGTCTATCTATCCTCTACCTACCTACCTACCTACCTACCTACCTATCTCTCTCTCTCTCTCATCTACCTGCCTATCTATCTATAATCTCTCTACCTATCATATCCCTCCCTCCAGAAACGGCTGTGAAAGCCTGACTCACAGATGAACACAAGACACAAGTCTGATGATGGCAGATGAGATTCTGCCAAAACGTCGCTACAACTTTAAAAGCACAACCATAATGACGTGGGAAAATACCTGAACAAAGCTGAATACCATACATACATATATATATATATATTCATAGATTTTCACAGGTACAGGTATGCAGGTCTTGGCGTGTTCGGGTCTTTTCCTGTACATGGGAAAAGACCCAAACATGCCAAGTCCTTCATATATATTTGGCCTTTGCTTCTCAGAAGCAAAATGGGATCCCATGATCTCTGGGACACTATTTATGTCATAAATAGGAGTCAATTGCCAAGCATCTGAATTTTTATCACATGACCGTGGGGATGCTTCAGTGGTTATAAGTGTGAAAAATGGTGATAAACCACTTTTTTCAGTCCTGTGTAGCTTTGAATGGTCACTAAACGAACTGTTGGAATTCAAGAACTAACCTGTATTACAATATTTACAGGCTTACATTTCCCTTATTGCCGTGATGGCGAACCTGTGGTATGCGTACCACAGGCGGCACACGAGCCCCAGCCAAACTTACCTGCACTGAACATGCGCGTGCCTCCCAGCTGATATTCGACCTGTTTGAGGCCTTTTTCGGCCTCCCAGAGGCTCGAGGGAAGCCTCTGCAGCCTTTAGAGGCCGAAAAATACACCCATTTCATCACCGGAAGTGACCCATTTTTCGGCCTCCCAAGGCTGCAAAGGCTTCCCTCGAGCCTCTGGGAGGCTGAAAAAGGTCTCAAACAGGCCGAATATCAGCTGGGAGGCACGCGCATGCGCAGTGCAGGTGAGGGAGCAGCGTGGGGGGATCGCATGCATGTGCAGGGGGCGTGGCCCCCCCCACATGCATTGCATTCTGGGTTAGCCACCACTGACCTATTGCTTCTTGGCCGGCATTGTTCAGAAAAACCAATAGTTCAATCAAAGTAATTAAAAGGAATATTTAACTAAGATGCACCCAGGTTTAGAACAGGCTACCCACAACAACGCTTACTTATAACATAGCATCCAATGGCCAAATTAACTTAATTAAGTTAATGCCAGGAAAATACTTTGAAATCTTCATCTGAAGAGGGCTTTAGCTGAACAAAATGAAGTTATTTAAAACGCATTAACATGCTTTGTTATTATTGCCAGGGCTGTTGTTCCTTCCTTGGGCGTTCAGCTGGAATTGTTCTCAGCAAAGGGAGATGTTTGCATTCTTATTTTTCTAAAAGCAATCAGCTTTAATGAATGCCCCATTAATGCTATTTTTCTTAATTCCTTGAAGTGGAGTCAGGCTAAGGGCAATATTGAGTAGCAAGCAAGTCAGTGGGCATTGAAGTTCCTGGCAAGAAACTCATCTTGGAAAATGATGAAACGGATTTTAAATAATTCAAAATTCAATATAAATCAAGGGCACTGGACGACAGGAAGAGGAGATTGTGTGTTACAACTGCTGTTGTGCAAGATGGTAGGTGGTGTAGTTTTAAAACCTTCAAACAGAAAGAAAAAAAAATGTCTACCAAGTAAGATAAGTAGGATCGTACCGAATAATAAACTTAAGGTTTGATATTTGGATCCAGAATGGTGGTTTTCTTGATATCCATGAAGAAGAGGCCCCAAACTCTTCAATTCACCAACCCCTTCATGAAATTTCAGATTGTTCATTGACTGTCAGGAACAAACAAACAGAACAACTTGGTGAACAGGCCAAAGTCATTTATTGTTGACCCCCTATTTACAAGAATCTTGCCAGACTGTCTGTGTGCTGTCCAGATGGTTTAGAGTTAATGGGAATTGGATAGTTAGGTAGCAATTGTGAGCTGCCCCCTTAAGGGGATGCATCATGGTAAATGTAGTTAAGGTATCCTGGGAAATGTAGTCCATATCACGTGACCACATCTGTAATCCTGATTGGTCACTAAATTGACCCTCGATGGGTTGGGGGAGTTTTCCTCACTCTTGGCTGAACTCATGGACTCGTGGTAACTGTTCTACTTCTATCGCTACGAGATGGGAGAAAATGGATAACAGATAACCATCTTTTTACCTACAAGACAGATATACAAAGAATTGGTCATTAAAGAAGAACTTCATCACAAATATGAGTTATGAGGATACCTGATGAACCAATAAAAGTACTTTGTTATGGACGTTTTGTTGAGTTTATCTATCTGCATCTGTACAGAAGACAAAGCTACCACTATACAGAATACAGAACAGTCTGCTTCCCTTGGGAAATGGCAGATATAAACTTAAATGTTTGAACTAAGATGATAGGATTCTGCTGAATGGACTCTAAAACCCATATCTTCTTACTCTGCTTATAAAGCCTCCTCCCCTTCAGCCTGTGACTCCACCACATCACCCACCCACCCCAAATTTATTGTATGAAAATAATCTAATAACTATTACTGTAATAGTACAAGAACAACATTGGCCCCTTGGATTATCCCATCAACTCTTGAGGATTGCTATTGAACATTTTGGGGAATCCTGATCTAAACCAATGATGGACAATTGGCAGACCCCAATCTGTATTCAATCTACAGACTTCTGCCTTCCTCTGTGTGTTTTTCCAACTTCAGTTGTCCTTTTGGATAATAACAACAGAAAAAATGGATGCTACAGCTTTCTCCCATTTTAAATGAAGAAATGTGTGAAAATGGTGGATGGCATAAGCCCTAAAATAGGCTATCATTGAAAAAAAAAAGTTCTTCAAACTCATCCTCCAAATGTAAAGCACAAATCAAAACTCTGGTCTCCTCTGCTTTAATGGGGAAATCAGATTCACTGAACAACGGTGTTACTAAATTAACAACCTAACAGTGTGCTGCAGCTGCCAAAAAAGCCAACATAATTCTAGCTGCATAAACAGAGGGATAGAAACAAGATCACATGAAATGTTAATACACACTTGGAATACTGCATCCAGTTTTGGTCATTTCAATATAAAGAGATGTTGAGATTCTAGAAAGAGTGCAGAGAAGAGCAACAAAGATGATTAGGGGACTGGAGGCTAAACCGAAGTTCTTCTTAATGTCCAATCCTTTGCATATTTGTCTTGTAGGTAACAAAATGGTTATCTCCTTATCCCTTTCCTTCCATCTCGTAGCGGTAGAGATACAGCAGCTACCACGAGTCCGTGAGAAACATCCCCCAACCCATCAAGGGTCAATTTAGTGACCAATCAGGATTACAGATGTGGTCACGTGACATGGACTACATTTCCCAGGATACCTTAACTACATTTAAACTACATTTACCTTAAGGGGACAGCTCACAATTGCTAACTAACTATCCCATTCCCATACACTGGCTGCACACGTATGAAGAACGGTTACTGGAATTGGGTATGTCTAGTTTAATGAAAAGAAGGATGGGAGGTGACATGATAGCAACATCTAAGCAGCTGCCACAAAGAAGAGGGGATCAACCTATTCTCCAAAGCACCTGAGGGCAGGACAAGAAACAATGGATAGAAACTAATCAAGGAGAGAAGCAACCAAGAACTAAGGATAAATTTCCTGACAGTTAGAACAATTAACTAGTGGAACAACTTGCCTCATGAAGTTGTGGATGCTCCAACACTGGGAGTTTTTAAGAAGAGATTAACCATTGTCTGAAGTGGTATGGGGTTGCCTGCCTAGGCAGGGGGTTGGACTAGAACCGTGATGGCAAACCTATGATTTGCGTGCCACAGGTGGCATGCAGAGCCCTTTGTGCCGGCATGCAAGCTGCAGGCAAACTTACCTGTACATTGTACATTGTACCTTACACTGTACATGCGCAAGCCTCACAGCTGATTTTCGGCTGCTTTGAGGCCTTTTTCGGCCTCCCAGAGGCTTGAGGAAGGCTTCTGCAGGCTTTGCAGGCTGAAAACTAGCCCCGTTTTGTCACTTCCTGTTTTTCTGAAAATATCAGAAGTGACGAAACGGGGCTAGTTTTCGGCTCGCAAAGCCTGCAGAAGCCTTCCTCAAGCCTCTGGGAGGCCGAAAAAGGCCTCAAACTGGCCGAAAATCAGCTGTGAGGCGCAGTGCAGGCAAGGGGGTGGCGAGATGGGTGGGTGGGGATTGCACACACATGCGTTGGGGGTGTGGGGGCGTGAGCATTGCCTTCTGGCACAGGAGCCCAAAAAGATTAGCCACCACTGGACTAGAAGATCTCCAAGGCCACTTTCAATTCTGTTGGAAGTTAACAACTGTGGCAAGAAAGGTTGTAAAATAGGGCAAAACTCAGCTAAGTGTCTTGTTTAGTAATGGAAGTTTTGGGCTTAATTGAGATCAAAAACTGAGGACTAACTACTTCTATCCATATATTACCCTAAATAAGATAACTTATAGCCTGGCTTGAAAAAGGGGGCATTTATGATACCTACCCTTCAGAGACCTAAAGTAGACCCTATGAAAAATTTATTTATTTGTTTAGTCTATGGGAATGTTACATTAGCAAGGATGTATTTTGTTACTTCCTTGTTAGTACAAAGTAGTAGTTTGGCTGCCAATAATTGTTAATCCATTCAGTGCACACTTGCACGCTATCCAGTGTACCACAGGGGATGGACTAGCTCCACATTCAGAAGCATTCCGTGGTGTCATCCAGGGCTTCTCTTTCCACCAATGTCACCTTGCACATGTGTGTCACACTGAAGAAGGTTCAGCACTGACTGGATTCATACAGCTGTATGAAATGCTGTAATTTTCCCATCAAAGTGGTACCTATTTATTTACTCGCATTCAAATTGCAAGGTGGGCAGAAGCTGAGGCAAGTGACAGGAGCTCACTCTGCCATGCGATGCTAGGACTCGAACCACTGGAACAAAAACCATCTCCAGCATCTTTAAGCCACTGAGCCATCACACCTCTCTACTATGAAGAAACAGCGATGCCACAGATTTGGTTCTACCTTCTAGCATGTGCCAGTTCTAGATAACCTTGTCCACTAGTTTCATTCAAAGGGAAGCCAAGACTCTATTCTAGAGAGCTGTTCCACTTCATTTGGGCACATAAGAAAGAGTTTTGTGGCCAAATATGAAAGAGATAGCAAGTGACTGCCTATTCATGCAACATGCTCAGTCACGTTTATGCGGGTGAATTGGCAGAGTTAACTTGCTTTAGGGCCCATCCATTAAGTGATGTCATCTGCTAAGATCTAGGAAATGTCCCTTCTCTTGAGCAGCAACTGTCTGGTGGAATAATATTCCTCCTGAGATCCATCTGGTCTGCACACTGGTCAAGTTTTAAATGCAATTTAATCTTCTTTAAAACCAGGCTCTTCTTGCTATTACAGAAATAGCTTGAAATGTTTAGAAATGTAAAGCAAAAGATTGAGGATGTAACTTTCTTTGATATTCAATTGCATTGAAAAAAGTTGGAAGTCACTACTTTTTTCATAGAACATCAGAGTTGGAAGGGTCTTTGGAGGTCTTCTAGTCCAGCCCCTTGTACAAGCAGGAGACCATATACCATTTCAGACAAATGGCTGTCCAGGCTCTTCTTAAAAACCTCCAGTAATGGAGCATCCACAACTTCTGGAGGCAAGTTGTTCCACTGATTAAGTCTTCTCTCTGTCAGGAAATTTATCCTTAATTCTATGTTGCTTCTCTCTTTAATTAGTTTCCATCCATTGCTTCTTGTCTTGCCTTCATGTGCTCTGAAAAACAAATTGACCCCCTTGTCTTTGTAGGAGCCCCTCAAATATTGGAAGACTGCTATTCATGTCTTTCCTGGTCCTTCTTTTTACTAGACCCAATTCCTACCACCATTCTTGATGTTTTAATCTTTCCCCTTTTTTCTTCTTTCTGCACTTCTATTTCTTTTAACTTTCTCAATTTTGGTTTCTATTTGTATGTTATCTTGCAATATATTTTAATAAAAAATTAAAAAGCAGTCAAACCAGGCTCTTTTCTCAGGCTTTGGGTTAGATTTGGTGGCTGGTCCTGTGCAGTAAATAAATAAATATATAGCCTTCATCTTCGCTTGGCACAATTCACTGAATCATCTACTAACCATGCAAGATCATTCAAGCACAGGCTGAGCCACAAAAACTAACCCACAAATAAGCAATGAACACAACCAAGCTGTGCATGTTTATTTACAGGCAGGCTGGGCTGTAGGAGCACAGTCTGCAAGAGAGGACAAAGAAGGGGAATGCAAAGGACATCTAATTGTCAATGTGAAAATGAAAGATGGAAGGAAGGTAAAATCACACTTACGTTCCATATACTTGGCAAACTCCTGCTGCTGTGTCTACATCAGAACCATACATACCTGTTGCACTTGTGTTATTTTCTTCATGGAAGAACAAAAGGTGATTGAAAGCTGCATACCTCTCTTATAAAAAGTTAAAGATTTTTCTGTCCAGTCATGTACGACTCTAGGCCGCAGTGTACATACCATAGCAATAGCACTTACTGTATATACCACTTCATGGTGCTTTACAGCCCTCTCTAAGCAGTTTACAGAGTCAGCATATTGCCCCCAACAATCTGCGTCCTTATTTTGTTGATCTCGGAAGGATGGAAGGCTGAATCAACCTGGAGCTGGTCAGGATCGAACTCCTCCTGGCTGTGAGCAGAGTCAACATGCAATACCACATTGTAACCACTGTGCCACCACGGCTCCGTTTCTTGGCCGAGGGACCCAGCGTTGTCCGAAGACATTTTCTGTGGTCATGTGGCCAAAGGTGCACGGAACTCTGTTATCTCCCAAAAGAAATGGTAGCTATTTATCTACTCACATTTGTATGCTTTTGAATTGCAGGAGCTGGCAAGAGCTGGGGCAAGTAACGGGAGCTCACCCCATTGTATGGTACTCGAGTCTCAAACCCAGGCTGTGATACGTCTTTAACCCCTGAGCCATCATGCCCCCTCTCTTATAAAGAAATGCAAATCTCCAACCATCAATCACATTGATTTTTTTCCCCTCTCATTTTCTGCTTTTCTAAATAAGTAAGAAAAGCAGGCTCCCCTCTTTTTTCAAAATGTTCTGAAAACAGCCTTCTATCCCCTGAAGGAACCAACAACTCAGAGAACATGACAAACCCGCTTTCATTCAAGGTTTAAAATGAAAGCCTTACTTCTCACTCATCTTTGTTAGGATTTCCAAGGGAGCACAAAACTGAACTGTGGCTCTAACTTAATAAACTTGCTAAAAAGTACACATTGGACTTTCCCCCTCACATTTGTGTAACGTCCCAGCCCTATTTTCATCATTTTCTATTTTCTATTAACCGTTTCCGATATAAATGAAGGTACATTCATAAACTGGAGAAATAAAGGACTGTAATAAAGGCCGTTTTATTTCAGTGTGGCTATTCTGTGCGTGGTTTTTCTTTTTTTGCTAGATTCTTGTCTTTCCTTGGGGTTGCAATTGCACGTCTGCTTAACCATGGTTTACTCAATTAACCCAATGTCTTTGGTTTGTATAGCCACACTCCACCATTAAATAACCACATGGGCTCATGGCACATAAAAATGTGGCTTGCTAGTTTGTGGGTTGTGGGCTATTCAAGCATAACCAATCTTTGATAATGTTAGAATTGCAAAATCTAATGAACCAACTGATTCTCAGATTAATTAGTTTTAAAATAATCTCTGGTTTTCTTTCTCCAGTCTTAGTTAAGAATGTGGAAGAAGCAAGTTTTGAATGTAAAGTTACTTATTCATACATTTTAAAACTAATATTAATTTCCCCAATTTTGTTTCTAATTATATGTTTATCTTCAAGGGTGGGATTCAAACATCCCAGCAACTGATTCGCTGCCCAGTTGCTAGGTGGCTGTGGCCATAGTGGGAGCAGCCTACTGGAACTCCTGGGAAGGCCATTTTTCGCCTTCCTCAGGGTCCAGGGGCTTCCCTTGAGCCTCTGGAAGGATGAAAATGGCCTCCCCCATCTGGAGGCCCTCCAGAAGCTGAAAACAGGGCCATTTCCGGACTTCCGGAGGCCTATTTTTCGCTTTCCCAGAGCCTCCTTGTGCAGACCTTGTTGCATCCAAAACAGGCTGCATGGAAGGGAAGCGGAGGCAGCAGCCCGGAATGGGTGGGGCCAGCCGGTTGGTTCAACTGCTGGTTCGGCAAACCAGATGTAAATTTAACATCCGATTCGCCCAAACCAGCTGAATCCCACCCCTGTTTATCTTACAATATAATTTAATAAAAATTTTAAAAAACTATTCGAAGAAATATCCTTCTGGGTTCAGTTCCAAGCGGGGAAAAAGACACTGGAAACATGGAGGCTGTTTGGAAGGTTTAATGGTGAACAGGACCACATGGACTGGAGCTCCAGAGTGAGAAGGAAGGAAGACCACATGCTTCAAGGTGAAAGAGGAGATCAAAAAAGGACCCAGGTGCTGAGAGTGCCTGGGTTTTATAACCTTTGTTGGGATTTGAATCGGATCTTGTATTCTGATTGGTTATCAGACTCCCATGGGGCCATGCAGGGGCAACTCAGTAGGCTATCCTGAGTTCCAGGCTTGGTTGAGTCTTGATGGATGATGCACTGCAAGGGCTTTTGAGCAATTGCTATAGCTTTACCTGGAGATCTTTGTTATGTAAAGTATTCTGGCCCTGGCCTTAATGGCCCACCCATTAACAAAGGTGGGGGTGAGTTTCTACTTCTGAGATGAGTTTCTGCTCCTGAGTTTCTACTCTTTTTAGAGGAAATATTCTGCCTTTTTAATATTTCCTAGGCTATTTCAATTTTCTAGGAGAGGGGTAGGTGTTAACTTCCAACAAAACAACGAAACCTGGCTCTTTTCTCAGTCTTTGGGTTCTCAGGCTTATGAAATGTATATCTTAGGAAAATTGAAACAAAAATCTATGAGTAGAAAAGTATGCCAAAATGCTTACCAATTATAATGTGAACCCTACAAACCTCGTATGTGATGAACTGAGTTTGAAAAATTGGTGAAAATAAGAAAGTGAAGGACAAGAACACTGAAAGACCCACCCAGCCCTGATGCATTATCTTCTGTCAAGGGAGCAACATAGTATTAGAACAGAAGAATTGTTTCAGTCAGCCCAATGAGGAAGAAATGAGTGAAGTTGAACTTCTGGAAAGTTTTCAGATGTTCAAGAATTCAACTATAACATCCAGCTACGCAAAAATTGCAAGTCCTGTATTTTCCTCTTCTAATCCATCAAAAATTACTATTAGTCAACAACATTTTGAGAGGATCTGCACCAAAAGGTTTCAGTGGTTGCATTAATACGGCCTTGGAATTATAAATGTGCACGTCTTTTGCATGATTTCGGTCATTGCAGGCGTATGATTTCTGTGATTTATCACATTTCAGCTTATTATTGGGAGTGTGGAGACTATGAACATCTGATGAACGAATGAACGAATGAATGAATGAATGAATGAATGAATGAATGAATGAATGAATGATATCTGTCTTTGTGTCTTTCGGCATGTTCAATGTTCCCTCTTTTGTTCTGCTAGTAGCTCTTCAACTCTCAAGTGAAGTTATCCCAAAGGTGCTTTTTTATGAGGCAACTGGACTTTTTGGTATCTACCAGAAAGTCTAGTTCCCTCGTGAAAAAGCACCTTTGAGACAACCATGACTGAGAATCTCCATAGTCATCAAGTGGAGTTACATCAGATAACTCTTCAAAGAATCTCTTCAAAGAATCCATCATAGTTATTCTTTTTTTTAATTAAGTTTTTTATTTATATTTACAACAAATCCATCTTTCATTTAAAGCAGAGGTCGCCAACCTTTTGGACCTTAGGGACTACCAAACTCATAATTTTAAATCCTGCGGACCAGAGACCGTGGGAAAACCCCCCAAAAGTCTGAAGGAAATTTCCCCATCCTGTTTTCCTACCGATTGATCACTCCTTATTTGGGATTACAGGATACTGTCTCCAGTTCCGTTCTCAGGGAGAGAGAGGGGGAGAGAGAGAGAGAGAGAGAGAGAGAGAGAGAAACTTTTGGCTTCATGCAAAGAAAGCAACAGAAGCAGCAGAAGTCTTTCTTTCTCTCCCCCAAATTCTGCCAGAAATGAGTCTTTGTGAGACTTGTTGCGTTGGCACAGCCTCTTGGGGCAGGATGCTTTGCAGGGTCCCAAAGACTCATTTATGGCGGAGTTTGGGGGGAGAGAAAGAAAGACTTTTGCTGCTTTCCTTATGTGCAGCCAAAAGCAGAAGAAGAAAGAAGTGGAAAGAAGCAGCCCAGTGGCCAGGCCAGGCATGGGGGGGCGCATGGTGCAAGTCCCCCCCCCCCGTCCATTCCCCCTCCCCTCGTTATCTCGTGTTGTTTGCAATGCAAGTAACGCAAGCCTTGTGTTCCCATGAGCCATGTAGGCGATGCAGGCTTGTGTTCCTGCGCAGCCTGGATTAATTGCTTTGGGGGGGTGCTCTGGGGGTGACATTTCTCTGCAGACCACCAAAATTTTCTCACAGACCACCAGTGATCCCCGGCCCACTGGTTGGCAACCACTGATTTAAAGTGTGTGTCAACTGGGTACATATATCTTGTGCTAGCAATTATAATTAACATACTTTCCTTGCCAAAATACCAGTAATCACATTTTCTTTATAAATCATTGTTGCTTACCTATTTTATCTTTATAGCAATCTTATTTCTCTATATATTCATCCACTCAATTTTAACTTTATTTCCCAACTTTTGATAAAATAGATCCCATACCATGTAGTATTCAGTTTCTTCCTTTTCTTTAATTGTCAACGTTAATTTATTCATCTCTGCACATTCTAACGTTTTCTTAATCACCTTTTCTTCTACTGGAATTTTTTCACTTTTCCAGTTCTGAGCAAATACAATTCTAACTGCAGTTAATACGTGAATAATTAAATATACTTTTTCTTTGCTATAACTTTCAGGTACCATCCCTAAAATAGTATTTCAGGTTTTAAATCTATATGCTGCTTTATCATTTTTTTCCAACCGTATGTGTATAACCATAGGTATTCTTAAGTGGTGGACCTGCCTCAGGAAAATTTCTTAGTAAGACCCGATAAGTTACTCGGAAGAGTATTATGGGAGGTGATTTTTAGATTAGGAATGACATGATAGCAGTGTTCCAATATCTCAGGGGCTGCCACAATGAAGAGGGGCTCAACATATTCCCCCAAACACCTGAAAGGTAGGACCAGAACTAATGGATGGAAACTAATTAAGGAGAGAGCCAACCAAGAACTAAGGAGGAATTTCCTGATAGTTAGAACAATTAACCAGTGGAACAATTTGCCACCAGAAGTTGTGGGTGCTCCAACATTGGAGGTTTTAAGGAGATTGAATAACCATTTGTTTGAAATAATATAGCATTTCCTACTTCAGTAGTGGCTTGGACTTCTAAGGTCTCTTCCAACTCTGTTATTCTGTCATGGCATTAATGTATGATATTGGCAAAGTAATCAGTGCTCTGGTTTCAAAAAATAATTTAATTTCCTGGAAAAATAGCAGAAGGGTTTTTGTAATGCTTTATCTCTGGATTATGCAGGATAAAGTTTTAATTTAAGATTGGCTGTCAATGAAACTCATTAATCTGTGGTTGCTTTATTAATTTAATTAAATTAATTTAATTGTATGCTTTATGCTAGTGACGGAGAAGCCTGGGATCTCCAGATGCTGATGAACTACAACATCTGGCAGGATACCACTTCTGCTCTACATGAAGGAAGGAAGAAGGGATGGGTGAGTGGTGGCCTGAACTTCACCATGAGAATGGTTCAGTTCCAAAAAGCAGGCTGCAGGGGAAATGAACAACCAAGTTGTGAAATTCTTGTCTCACTGCCACACATGTTGTCAACCAGAAATCAATTCAGGGATGGATCTCCTGCTGGCTTCCTTAGAATGTTGTGATTTTTTGCAGAAGTCAAGAGAGAGGTGTAGGGATTTGATTTAATTGTTGAGCACGCTGATCTTTAAGGAAGGAAAAACCACAAGAGGTTTTCCATATGGATTTCCTGAACATTTCAAGGTCTCATTAAGCCCTTTGGAACAATTCTTCCTTTGAGCACAATGACACCCAATGCTGCTTTACAGTCCATTGCATTTATGAGCCAGGAATAAAATTACTATATCCATTTCATTATATACATGAAAGCCTGGGTGTTCCACATTCTGTTTTCTTTCTTTCTTTCGCCTTCTTGTTCTCTCGTGCTCTCTTTCCCCAACTTGCCACCCCCTTATTTCTTTCTAAAGAAAAAGAAACAGCAAAAGACAAACAATAATTATGGCTGAAGAACCCCGTTCCATTTAACACAGGGTGGTGGAGATCATTACAAATGACCCCAGTTCTGTAATAGGAACAGCATAGAAGGCGTTCAAATTAGAATTACATCTAGCAGAGGAACCTGCAAAAAAGCAAAATAGTCACCATACACTCATGATCAAAACCACTTTTTTTTTAATTCTTCCCTGTGGTTGCCCTGCTACTAAGGTTCTCACTGGAATATAACTAATTTCTTATTTTTGACTTCCCAAGTATCAGCTTTTCTAAATGATAGGATATGGCGAGAACTGCAAAGCATTTTTATAGTGGGAATCTAACTGATGCTGAACACCGTAGAATTATAAGTTTTTGTGATTTGGAAACGGAATTACTATCAATGCAGAAATATAAAAATGTGCTCTCTTTTTTTTTTTTAAAGCAGTATTAGCTCTGGGATGCAAGAATCTCACTGACCACTAGATGGCATCAAATATAGCTTTCCTCCATCTCTTTGCTGACATCATCTGGCTGTCTGGAATCTTGCAGTCCAGGTTTAATAGTCTTACCATTTTGGCAATCATATTATACTTTTATTTAGCCAATGACCATCAATCCTGAGATACTTTACAAAAGTACGATGGTCTAGCAAGATAGTATCTATTCTACAGCTTTGCATCTAATTATTTTCCTCTTAAGGAAGATCTATATACTGATTGATATTCTTTGTATGGGCTTTTCTGCTCAGACCAGCACTCGGGGGGGGTTCAATCTTAGCCACTTTAAGACGGGTGGATTTCAGAGGTGGTATTCAGCAGGTTCTGACCAGTTCTGGAGAACCGGTAGTGGAAATTTTGAGTAGTTCGGAGAACTGGCAAATCCCACCTCTGACTGGAGATTTTACAGTATCCTTCCCCTACTACGCCCACCAAGTCATGCCCACAAAACCAGTAGTAAAAAAAATTTGAATCCATCACTGGTGGACTTCAAGTGCTGCTTGCTGGCTAGGGGATTCTGTGAACTGAAGTCTACATACAGCATCTTAAAGTTGCTGAGGTTGAGAAACATGGAGCTAGAAGTCGGAGGAGATACCCTGTTTGATGGTCTCCAAAACGTGGGGTGGACTTGAGAAGAGCTGAAATAAAATTCTGGAAGGACTGGTGGAGCATGTGTGGGGGTGTGCATGAATGTGACCCAAAGATGACCCATGCCCCTTTCTCAGTCTTTTCTCTACACCCCTAGTTCCCCATCCAGATGACCTGAAGCAGTAGAACAGAGGTCTCCAAACATGGCAACTTTAAGACTTGTGGACTTCAACTCCCTGGGAATTGAAGTCCACAAGTCTTAAAGTTGCCAAGTTTGGGAACCCTTTCAGTAGAACAACAGCAGGGCTGGCTGGAGAATGGTGGATTGAAGTCCATCCATCTTAAAGTTTCAAGGTTGAGAAACATCTCCTGCCATTCTCATCCTGCATTGCAACTGCAAGTTTGTCAAATACAGGTAGTCCTCGACTTACAACAGTTCATTTACTGACTGTTCAAAGTTACACAGGCACTGAAAAAAGTGACTTATGGCCATTTTACACTTACAACCTTTGCAACAGCACCACGATCATGTGATCAAAATTCAGATGCTTGGCAGCTGGTTCAAACTTACGACCGCTGCTGTGTTCCAAACTCATGTGATTGTTAGACAAACAAAGTCCAGGAGGAAGCCAGCTTTACTTAACAACCGTGTTACTAACTTATCAGCTGCAGTGATTCATTTAACAATGGTAGCAAGAAAAGTCATAAAATGGGCCAAAACCACTTAACAAAAGTCCCTCTTAACAACAGGCTTAATTGTGGTCGTAAGCCAAGGAATGCCTATAATTTGGATGGCCACTTCCCCATTTGGGGGACCTGTTTCTCTAGAGATGTGGCTCTACTAAAGCATGTCTTTTTTTTAAAAAAAATGATTATTGAGGATAATGAAGGATGAATCTTGATTGTAAATTTTAATTTAGACTTCTCGGCTAATCTCTGAATCTCAGGGTTGGTTTTTTTTTTAAGCGTTGGTTTTACCAAGCTCATTCATCTGCCCCACACCTTTAGGGCTGGGCAGATGAGACATTTAAATAAATAAACACTTAAATTAAAATGCCTCCTCCTCCTTTTCCTCCTCTTCTCTCTTTGTAGTGCAGTTTGAGGCCACAGGGTTTTATAACTGGCAGCATTTATTTATTTACTGATTTATTTGTGCTTTTATATTATTTCAATCCCCAGACACTATTTTTTTACTGCTAAATATTTTGCAAGCTGTCCAATTTTGCTGCTCACTTGAGCGAGATGAAGTTTCCAGATTGAGTCAAGTCTGCAGACAACAAATGAAAAATGTTGTCGGATTAGAAGAATTTCAAAGAAAATCTCACTTAATCCACTTTTTCCTACAAATAACCAACCAGATGCTTGCAGGCAGCCCACAATTCACAGAGGAAAAAACAAACATTTTTCTTAAGTCTTTCATGGTTAGGTTTGAAGCAGAGATGGGAGAGAAATTTGCTTAATTGACATTTCAAAGTGAGCTCATTCATTTTCAAACCAAATTGCAAACCAAACTCAGCAAGGCTTGGAAAATGTGGTCTCCCATGAATTTAGCAGCCTTGTTGGCCATTCAGATAAGTATATCCTATAAAGAAGCCCACACAGATTTGAATCTGTGCAAAATTGGCTCTGGCACACATTTCTCCTAAAAAATAAAGTCAACATACAGTATATGAGGCAAAATGATTTATAAAAAGTGCAAAATCAAAGTGTGTCACGCACACAATGTGACACCCAACTACACATTTCATTGCTAATCTGCTTTGAATCAACCAAACTTCGGAGAGAAGTTGACAAACTAGAAACATAAGTGGATTATAACTGAAATTGACAGATTTCTGGGGCTCCCCTTTGTTGTTGATTAAAAATCTGTGGTGGAGGATCTCAAATATTTTCAGAACTTCCAAGACAGAGAATATGGACCTAAGCTTCTCTGGAGGCTCTCAAGGCTATGCCAGAAAATGAAGCTGCACTTGGTTTTCTGAGAAACTGGAATGAGGTGTCTCCAAAAATTGTCTCCAGTGATTGTGGGTACTCCAACACTGGAGGTTTTTAAGAAGAGATTGGACAACCATTTGTCTGAAATGGTATAAGGTTTACGGATTGAGCAAGGGGTTGGACTAGAAGATGTCCAAGGCCCCTTCCAATTCTGTTACTCTCTTATTCTGTCTCTTCACAAGAGCTTCTGCCAAGCTGAGTGATTGCCCCATGTCTAAACCAAGGGGTGGAGAAACCACAACAGCAGCTTCAGCACCCACTGTACTGCCCTAAAGCAGAGCAATCTTATCTCCACTGTTGGTCAAGCACAAGCAATCTGCCTTGGTCTGGCAAAGGGATTCATTAAGAAAGCTCACCTACGTTCCACACATGTTCCTCTTTATGTGACATTCCCCACCAATCTTTCCCCAAGGAAGGTTGGATTTTGTGGAATTGCTTAGAGAGAAGAACAAAATAGCAACTATTAGTGGGGAACAATTAGTGGTTCCCAAGTGGCTGAACATCAACTACCAGCAACCCTTATCTGCTGGTGGCAGCTGCTGAGAGTTATGGTTGAGGTTCATGCATCTTTCCTCCCATCCTTAATCCACCATTCAGGTTCCTTCTCTACATGGCCAGGGGTTTTATGGGCCTGGCTTTTACACCTTGGCTGCAGATATCTGGACCACCTCCAGGTGTCAACAAAAATTTAGTGCTTCCAATAATGTATCTCTTTGCTGGAGTCAAGAAGTCCTCTGGAGTTTGTAGACCAGGTCAGTGGCATTAATCATGTAACTTTATAGCAGAAATGGCCACAATCACATCGGTTTTCCACTGACCATTGTCTTTGGTTCCTCCAGGAAGTCTGCCCAGAAAACTAAACCACAACATATTAACAAGACTTACAAACTTAACATTCAATTGATGGCAGAACTCAACTAACCTTAGTGGAAACTAGCAAAAGAAGCAGGAAGCACTCTGTTCCCACATGCATTCCTCATTAAGCATTCCTCAATGGTTTTCAAAGTTGGAAACTCTAAGATGAGTGGATTTCAACTTCCAAATAGATGCACAATTCTTCAACCTTTTTTTTTGCCATGGGTGTCAAGCAAATCAGTTGTTAAATGAATCATGCAATCGTTAAGTGTATCTGCCTCCCATCTTGACTTTGCTTATTGGAAGCCAGCTGGCAAGGTTGCAAATGGTGATCCCATGACTCTGGGATGCTGAAACCATTGTAAATCTGTGCTGGTTGCCAAGTGCCTGAATTTTGATTGCATGACCATGGGGATGCTGATGGCTGCAAGTATGAGGATTGGTTTAAGTTGAGGACTGCCTGTATAATTTTGTTTTACTGTGAAACAGATGGGAAAAAAATGGAGGTCTTGTCACCAGGGTGTATACAAGGTATGGTAAAAGAAGTCAAGAAGGCTGCCACAATGCAATCAATCTCCCCCTGCTTTCTATATGTGTTGGACAGAACTTAGATCACGCTGTTGTGGTTACCAGCTTGACTTTTTTTTCAAAAAAAGATGGCTGCATGTGGGAACAGAGTGCTTCTTGACTCTTTTGCTAGTTTCCACTAAGGTCAGTTCTGCCATCAATTGAATTTTGTGGTTGTTATTCCATACGTTGCAGGTATATCTGAAAAGCGCAGGAGGATCTTCGGCCAACACAACATACGTGCACACTTTAAACCCAAGAATATACTAAGGCAGGAGTCTATATGAAACCATCTATCTCCAATCTACAACACAGTCCTTTCAGCAATTCCAGGAAGGCTCCACACCCATTGGTACCACTCAAGTGACCCTGAGGACACAGATAAACTTCCAAGTAGACTCAACGACCCTCTAAAAAGATGCAAATGATCAGCTGTCTGCAAGGAATATAAATCCTTCCATTTCTCACCATCCAATCAGAGCTGAAGAAGCTTCTTGGATGAGAAGCAAAACATCTTCAAAGGAAAACCAGGAAGTCCAGTTGCCACTTGAAAAAGCACCTTTGGGACAAGCATGACCTGGATGCCTGAGAATCTCCATAGATGTTGTGGTTGTAGGTCTTGTTGATACATTGTGGTTTAGTTTTCTGGGAGGAAAGAGAATGGTCAGTGGAGAAGCAAGGCCATGCCGCCCTCATGATTGTGGCCACTTCTGCTGTATTAATATTACATGATTAATTCCACTGACCTGGTCTACAAACTCCAGAGGACTATTTGTGTCAACCTCCAAGAATCCTTCTTCTGCTTGTTCTCTTTCCAGCTGCCACAGAAACTGGGGGGAGGGAAGAAAAATTGGGCTTTGTGGGGGGAAGGGGGAAGTTGGTGAAATGTAAAAGTTGGGATCCTTTCTTCACTATGCTTACTTGCTTACTGCGCCGATGTAGCCTCTTATGTCTCTAGGCCAAGGTCAACTGTCTTGGGCTGCCAGATGTGTGAAACGCCACCTGAAGATGCACCCACATGACATTATACACCCCAGACTGAATGGCCAGTTTGAACTATTGGGGGTGGGAATATGGGATAACTTTCTATATGTGATTTTCACGCCTATTGCCTCAGATTTTGTGTTTCTTCTGATGCCACCACTTCCAATTCAGTGAAAGTCCTTTTCTCTATAACAATGGAGTCTAAGGTTCTCTTTCTTGGATTTTGAATGGAACCTCACCTGACATTTTGATTACAGCAGAAGTCTCCAAACTTGGCAACTTTAAGACTTGTGGACTTCAACTCCCAGAATTCTCCAGCCAGCTGGGAGTTGAAGTCCACAAGTCTTAAAGTTGCCAAGTTTGGAGACCTCTGCACTACAGCAAAGAGATATAGCACTGGAAGCACTACCTCCTGGTTGACATCAGGAATTTTGACCCTAACCTTGCCAGTAGCAGTATTGAAATTGAAGCATGGCCATCAGGAAAGGATGCAAAAATCTCTGCTCATTGACAGAATTTTTTCCTTCCAAAACTTTCTGACTTTTCCCCATGCAGAGGGGCAGGATCAAAAATGTTGATGCCTTGCCGGTCATTTCTCTGGATGAGGAATTGGATTTCAAGGCATTGACTTTCTCTGACATTGACAAGACCATAATTTTTTTTTTTTTTAAAAAGGCAGGGAAATCTTGCAAATGTGAAGGAGGTCAAAAAAGTCAAGATGGTAGCTGAGACTACACCATTATATTCAGAGGTGGTATTCAGCTGATTCTGACCAGTTCTGGAGAACCGGTAGCGGAAATTTTGAGTAATTCGGAGAACCGGCCAATGCCACCTCTGACTGGCCCCGCCTCCATCTATTCTCCGCCTCCCAAGTCTCAGGTGATTGGCTGGGTCTTCTTTGGTTGCCTTGCACAGGAGAACGGAGCTGAAAAGCAGGTTAGTGGGGTGGGGAGGGAATGGGGATTTTGCAGTATCCTTCCCCTGCCACGCCCACCAAGCTATGCCCACCAAGCTAGGCCTTGCCCACCAAGCCATGCCCACAGAACTGGTAGTAAAAAAAATTGAATCCCACCACTGATTATATTCTTATATTCTTGTAAGTCGCCTTGAGTTGCCATGGGCAAATAGGCAGCAATATACATTCAATAAATAAATACATTGAAGCCTGGTTATTTTGTTTTAAATGATCAATAAAAAAAATGTTGAGGTTTTGCACCGTAGAGGCCACCATCTTAAGTTTTCTGACTCTCTCCTGCCAAAGCTGCCTGAATACAGGAAATCCTCGACTTACAGCCATTCGTTCAGTGACTGTTCAAAGGTGCAACGACATTGGAAAAAGCGTCTTACGATCTACCCCCCCCCCCAGTTATGACCATTGCAGCATCGCCAAGATCACTTGATCAAAATTCGGACGCTTTACAACTGGCATGTACTGTATTTATGACCGTTGCAGTATTCCTGGGGCCATGTGATCACCTTTTGACTAGCAAAGTCAATGCAGAAGCCGGATTCACTTAAAGACCATGTTACTAACTTAACAACTGCAGTGATTCCCTTAACAACGGTGGCAAGAAAGGTCGCAAAATGGGGCCAAACTCATTTAAATGTCTCTGTTGGGCTCCATTGTGGACATAAGTCAAGGACATGTCTACCAATGTCCAAATTGCTCTGGAAATCTTGGTTAAAAATCCCCAAATTAAGTCCGTATTTCTTTTCTCCTCCTAGTTCTTTCTGCAAAATCCAGGATATGTAAGTCGGACTCTGCCGCGTGATTAATTCTTCTACTTAATACAAGAGTAATCAGCTTTGTTTTTATTGTTGGCAGGTAAAAGCCGTGAGGCTTGTAATTAAGAGGCATTTAATTGCCTGCATGGTTAGCGAGGTGAAGTCTTTCTGGATTTTTGTACCATTTAGATCAGAATCTGTCCTTTTTTCTCATCACTTGGGTGTTTTGTGTCTGATGTGTTGGGGGGGGGGGAGGGGTGAAATACTGTATAATGAAAAGATAGCATTTTTCAGGCGGAGATGTTAGCCGGTCTTAAGGCAATTGCTTTTGTGTGAGAACTGACAAGTCCATTTGGAGGATGGTAAAAAGGACTCCAACATTTTATTAATATTAAGGATCTGAGAAGGTTTATCTTTTCCCTTTCATCTTTGAAATCACAAGTGTTCTCAGAGACCTCCTCCTCCTTCCTTCTCCTCTCCTCCTCTCTTCTCATCTCTCCTTTTCTCTTCTCTCTCCTCCCCCCTCCTTCTCTTCCTATCCTCCTCTCTCCTCTCCTTCTCTTCCTCTCCTCTTCTCTCTCCTCCCCTCCCCTTCCCCCCTCCCATCTCCTTCTCTTCCTTTCTTTTCCTCCTCTATCCTCCCCTCCCCTCCTCCCCTCCCCTCCTCCTCTCTCCCCTCCTCTCTTCTCCTCCCCTCCTTTCCACCTCCTTCTCCTTCCCCTGCTCCTTCTCCCCTTCCTTCCTTCCTTCCTTCCTTCCTTCCTTCCTTCCTTCCTTCCTTCCTTCCTTCCTTCCTTCCTTCCTCCCTTCCTTCCTTCCTCCTCCTCCTCTTCCAAAAACAATATACCTCAAATGGGCTAACTTAAAGAACATGTCTAAATGTCAGGAGGCGTGATCTCCACGGGGTTAAAATCTAGCAAATTTTGTAAGACATTTTATGACATGAAAATTCTCCTAAAGCATTTAATGTCACCATTCATTAAACATTTCCTGCTGATATTTAACGGTGCTGCACTGTTTAACAGGCTGATGCTTCTCCCTGAACTTGTCCAGGGCATTCCAAGCTCTTTTCTGGATGAGGAAATATTTCCGAAGCGATGACATGGGCTGTCTAGTAAATTAAATCCATTCCAAGCCTCTGTGTGGCTGGGCCTTGAATATAATATGCTTAACCTAGTTCATTTATTTATTAAGTCAATTTATATGGCTGCCCCGCTTAATCAAATAATTCTGGGTGGCTAGCAAAAACAATAAGCATAGCATGAAAAGATCTTTAAAACCATTCATTGAAAGCATAGTTGTGGCACCATGAAAACTCTCTAAAACATGAGGACAAAAAGCACATTCTGGACTTCTAAAAGCACATTCTACCTCCAACACTTTGTGAAGTTTTCAGGGTTTCTGAAAAGTAAGTGTCAAATGGTGCTCCATTCAAAATCCAAGAAAGACACTCTTAGACTCCATTGTTACAGAGAAACTTTTGCTGGAAATCAAGTGGTGGCATCAAAAGAATTCTAGATCTGAGGATTTACGCGCAGAAAATACATATACAAAGTTATGGCAATGTTGCCACCCATAATAGTTCAAACGGTCCATCCAATTGTATAATGGGGCATCTTCTGGTGGGCATCTGGAGACATCTGGCCATTGACCTTGGCCTAGTTTGATAAAGAGCTGCAGTTGCACAGTAAGCCAGTAAATAAGCATAAACAAGTTTTCCCCAAGTTATATAATTCATTCTCTAAAACCTGCAGCACATTTCCCAGCCCCACAAAACCCAATTAATTCACCCTCCTCCTGATACTATGGCAGCCGAAAAGATGCGAGAGAAAGGAAAGGAGTCTTGAAGGCTGACATTAAGGTTGAGATTATGCAAATGTTTCATTACATTTACCCATATTTTGCCTCGGCACAGCACAATGAGTCATAAACTAGCCAAATGGTCTACGTTAACACAATACACCAATTCACAAAAGCCTAACCAAGGTTTAAACCAACCAAGCTTAGATTTGGTCACATGGTATGAATGCAACAGTTCTTAAGTTTGTAGCTGACTGGATTGGGCCTGTTGTGTGAACTCACCGTCTTTCTTGACATGCAACCAAATTGTCACAACATTAAAAATGATGTTTTGAGTTTTACTGAACATCAAGTCTGGCACATATGAAAACACGGCCAGGTTATGGTAAAACTTGCAAAAAGTGTTAAGGTTGTGAATGATGGAGAACAGTCTGTCGTTCAAAATAAGTTAAGAACTAGCTGGATTGACTAGAGAAGAATCAGTCCATGTCATGCTGGACATTATTTTCTGAAAGTGATTTGGAGGGACAAATTCAAAAGCTTGGGACCAGAATTTCCATTATTAAGGAATAGAATAGAATAGAATAAGTAGAATAGAATAGAATAGAATAAGAAGCAGGGAATAGAATAGAATAGAATAGAATAGAATAGAATAGAATAGAATAGAATAGAATAGAATAGAAGCTGGAAGGGACCGTGGAGGTCTTCTAGTCCAACCCCCTGCTCAAGCAGGAGAACCTATACCATTTCAGACAAGTGACTGTCTAATGTCTTCTTAAAAACCTTCAGTGATGGACTGTCCATGATTTCTGGAGGCAAAGCTGTTCCATTGGTTAATTGTCCTCACTGTTAGGAAGTTTCTCCTTAATTCCAGGTTGCTTCTCTCTTTGATTAGTTTCCATCCATTGTTTCTTGTTCTGCCCTCTGATGCTTTGGAGAATAATTTGACCCTCTCTTCTTCTTTGTGGCAGCCCCTCAAATACTGCTATCATGTCTCCTCTAATTCTCCTTTTCTTTAGACTAGCCAAACCCAAATCCTGAGCTGGATCCAATTTTATGATTTTTTTTTCCTCCCCCAATTATTAATTGAACCACACAGTCGTTAAGCAAATTCAGCTTCCCCCATTGACTTTGCTTGCTGGAAGCCAGTTACAGAGATACAGATTAACAGAGTTGGAAGGGGCCTTGTAGGTCATCTAGTCCAACCCCCTGCCCAAGCAGACCCCACACCATTTTGGACAGATAGCAATCCAGTCTCTTCTTGAAAACCTCCAGTGATGACATTGGGAAGGTCGCAAGAGGTGATCATGTGATCCCAGGACCCTACAACTTTCATAAATACATCCTGGTGGCCTGGCACCTGAATTTTGATCCTGTGAACTTTGGAATGCTGCAACAGTAACAAGCACGAGGATTGGTTGGAATCACCTTTTTCAGTGTCCTTGTAGCTTCAAATGGCTATTAAACCAGTGATGGGATTCAAATTTTTTTACTACCAGTTCTGTGGGTGTAGCTTGGTGGGTGTGGCTTGGTGAGCGTGGCAGGGGAAGGGGAAGGATACTGCAAAATCCCCATTCCCTCCCCACCCCATTAACCTGCTTTCCAGCTCTGTTCTCCTGTGCAGGGCAACCAAAGAAGACCCAGTCGATCAGCTGGGACTCAGGAGGCTGAGAAGAGATGGGGGCGGGGCGGGGGTGGGATTCTACCAGTTCACACCTATTCGCTAGAACTGATTTTAACATTCTAAGCAGTTCGGAGAACCGGTTGTTAGAAGAAAATACTGGCCTAATCCTGTAAGGAAGGCAGGAAGGAAACATTCTGGTGTTGCTTACAGAAACTGCCTCTTCGTTAACTCTTATTACATTCTTGGCAGGACTAGACTTCCTGTCTCAGGAACTTCTCTGGAGTTTTTTTCCCCTCCTTTGCTGGTACTTTGCTTGTGTGGAGTGACCATTTAAAGTTACAATGGCACTGAAAAAAGTGACTTATGACCGTTTTTCACACTTACGACTGTTGCAGCATCCCCACAATCATGAGAGGCCAGGCGAGGAGATGCGTGCCTTGATGTGAGTGATATTGAGTTGGCCACGCCCAGCCAATAACATGACCACCCAGCCACGCCCACCAACTAAGTCGCACCCACAGAACTGGTTGTTAAAAAATTTGAATCCTACCCCTGGGGCGGGGCCAATCAGAGGTGGGATTTGCTGGTTCTCCAAACTACTCAGAATTTCCACTACCGGTTCTCCAGAACTGGTCAGAACCTGCTGAATACCACCTCTGCACTAAACCAATGATAGTAGGTTGAAGACAACCTGGTGCTCATTGTAGGAATCTGAATTAAGTTACAGGAAGCAAAGCTAGAGGTGCAGTAAATAATTCCTCCTCTGCAACATGAGAGACAGGAGAATTATCCATCTATCCCTTTTATCACATACAGGCAGTCCTCGACTTACAACAGTTCATTTAGTGACCGTTTGATGTTACAATGGCACTGAAGAAAGTGACTTATGACCTTGTTTCACGCTTATGACTGTTGCAGCTTCTCCATGGTCACCTGATCAAAATTTGGACGCCTGGCAACTGGCTCCTTTTTATAACGGTCGCAGTGTTCATGTGATTCCCCTTTTGTGACCTCCTAACGAGCAAAGTCAACGGGGAAAGCCAGGTTCACTTAACAACCGTGTAACCTAATTTAACAACTGCAGTGATCCACTTAACAATTGTGGCGGGAAAAGTGGTAAAAAGAAATGGGGCCAAACTCGCTGGACAAATGTTTTTCGCTTAGCATCAGAAAAGTTGGGCTCCATTGTGGTCATAAATCGAGGACTGCCTGAAATCCCAACCACCACCTTGACTTCTCAGAGACGACCTCTGCATGGCAGACCGACGGACTGTAAGCTAACAAAATCAGGAATTAAAGCCATTCAAGGAGACACACCCACCACACACCCCTCTCCTTTGCACGTAGATAACCGATTGCTTCCTGAATGTATTTCCTGTGGTTTGCAATGGATGTCTTCTGAATGCGAGACTGCTAAACCATGACTTATTTTCTCCCCAATTGTTTAGCCTACCCGGGAGCAGAGATCTTTGTCAGAGTACATTCATGAGCTGGAATAGAGCAGGGTAACAAGGTCAGCCAATGAATAGGCATAGCAACTAAGTCAGCCAATGAGGACTGTTTTGGAAACTGAAACCAGAAGTAGCTTAGGCGTGGCTCTATATTAAGCTCTGCACCTCTGAAGCTATATTGAGCTCTGAGTCTGTCGATTGAAAATGAAACTGCTTCTCCTCTGCTTACCTGCTGAACTAAAGTGAAACTGATGTCTGTTGCGGAGCTGAAGCTGAGTTGCTGTTCTGCTTTACACTTGTAACAGTAGTGGGATTCAATTTTTTTTTACTACCAGTTCTGTGGGCGTGGCTTGGTGGGCGTGGCAGGGGAAGGATATTGTAAAATCTCCAGTCAGAGGTGGGATTTGCTGGTTCTCAGTACCATTGTAAGTTTTGGATGGTCACTAAATGAACTGTTGTAAGTCGAGGACTACCTGTACAATTGTCATAAATCTGAATCAGTTGCTAAGCGCCTGAACTTTGACCAGGTGACCATGGGGATGCTGCAGTGGTTGTGTGATGACCCAGGATGGGATACAAAATAAACACAGTTATAAAAAACAGGTGAAGCCCCTTTTATTTCTTCACGTTGCTTCCAAGCTCCAAATATCCTTGACTGGAGACAAAAAACACACAAAGTTATGAAAATGCTATTTAAATTATAAAGAGTAAAAAGCAACACAAACCAGGCAAGGTAAGGGCTTGAAGACATCCACAGATGTCAGAATATACACTGGGAAGGACGCCAAACTCAGAGGGGAACAATAAACTAAAGATATTTCCATGCTTTGTTTCCAGCACTCGCCCATACGCATGTCCATCCTCTTATTCAGTTGTCACAGCTGCAGCCCATGAAGAGGACCGAGGGTCTCTCCTCCCCAGTAGACCCCGTCTCTCCCTTATCGTCTCCTCCCTGCGTGCCCTAGGATGGAGAGCGGATGGGCCTGGGTCCTCCTCTGACTGCCCAGCCGGCCTCCGCTTCCTCCACAACCTCCGGAGCCACACTTCGACTCCCTGTCAGCTGTTCCTCCTCTCCCTCAGAGTCAGTCTCCACCAGGGGCATGACAGGTTGTAAAGTGTGAAGATCGGTCGTCCCTCACTCTGTTCAGTGCCATTGTAACTTCAAATGGTCCCTCAGTGAACTGTTATGAGTTGAGGACTATCTGCACAGCTTTCTTGCTGGACCAAATTGCTGCTGCAAGGAATTTTCTTGTGTACGAAACGCCGGAGACGTCACCTCTTCCAAAGTACCAACTGGTCCGATGGAGTTTAGTCTTTCCCGGTGTACCTGGGCTGCAAGGCCGACTTCCTCTCCTTCTCTAAGCTCATGGGGCCAACATGATGCCTGCAGCCTATTCGTGGAAATAAATGGGATGCTGGAGGCTAGAAGTTTGCTTTGCAAGAGGCCAGGTGTCCCATGATGCTAATGATGCTGAGGGGCAGGAAACCTGGCCTATTCCAGGAGAGGAATCCACAGGCACTTCTTCAGGATTCTTCAGGCAGGATGCCAGGGACCTTGGCCCTCAGCCAAATGACTAGGCACTAAACAATTATTTTGCCAAAGTTTTAGTGACTGGAGGTGATTCATAGTTGCCGAAAGTGAAAAGGCGAAGTGACACTTTTGAAGTCTGGATTAATATCCTTGCCAGATAAATTCGGTCTGGATTAAGCTGCCTTCTAACATTTTAATTATTTCTCCTTTCTCCCCGGCATTCTTCCCCAGCCAAGCAAGTTTTGGAGTGGTCAGATATCGTGCTGGGAGTTGACAGTTGGCTATAAGGTGGATTGACCAGGCAGGCTGCGTGAGGATAAGGGAAGAAACTGGGCTGCTGCTGTTTCTCCTGGAGTTCCTAGAATTGAGGAAGTACAGAAACACTTCTTCGCAGAAACAAACAAAAAACAAAAAAATAAGTTATGGTCACTGGGGAGGACACACATCATATCAAATGTTGATGCTACCATTTGGGGACAAATCTGATTACAAAATAAGCAACCAGGGTTTCAAATCAGGCCTGAAGGGCTAGTTATTTACAGCAGGGAATCTCCAATACTAATATTCAAAGGCATTTTGAACCAGGGATTTCCAAACTTGGCAACTTTAAGACTTATTTTATTTTATTTATTTTATTTTGTCAGTTGCTTATAAAATAATAGGTATAAGGAAAAACATAGTTATGAATACATGAATACATATAAGAAAAATAAAAGAAACAATAGGACAGGGATGGTAGGCACGTTGGTGTGCCCCCTACAGACCTCTTAGGAAAGGGGTGCAGTCAATAGTAGACAGTCTAAGGTTAAAGTTTTTGGGGTTTGAGGAAGAAACCACAGAGTCAGGTAGAATATTCCAGGCATTGATGGCTGAGGAATTCTGGGAACTGAAGTCCACAAGTCTTAAAGTTGCCAAATTTGGGCAGCCCTAGTTCACAATGCTGGGCTACAGCTGGAGATCTAGGTTCTTGTACCTCCTCAGTCATGGAGAGTCTCGGGGAGGGAGGGTTCTGAGTCAATCCCTCCCCTCACCCCAAGAGTCAGGATGTAGGAATGGTAAAGATGCTGTATTAGGAGTAGGGAAACGCAAGTTTTGGTTCCCCCTTAGACCCAGAAGCTTTGGGCCAATCAACTCTCTGACCCAAAAGTGAGAGTGGTCTAGCAATCAAGGTATTGAACTACGAGATTCAGATTCCACTCCTTCCTCAGACATGGAGGTTCATTGGCTAACTTTGGGTCAATCCTTTCCTTTCAGCCCGTCAAGGCTCAGTGTGAGGTAATTAGTGAGGTTGCTAGACTGCGGCAAGGAGACCTTCTCTCTACTTTCCTCTCAGTGGTAGAAGCTCCTTGGAGGACCTTGGACCACTCCCTCCCTCTCTCATCCAATGTACCTGTTCAGGAAAAAAATAGGAAGGGGGAATTATTATTGACAAAGCCTTGAAATTCTGAAGGAAAGGTAGGATGTGCAACGAACAATAAAATAGAGAAGATAACCTTACCGAAGGGCAAACTTGTGGACTGGACTGATATTTACAACAGTTGTAGCATCCAGAGACACATGATTACCATTTGCATTCTTCCCTGCAGGCTTCCAACAAGCAAAGACACCGGGAGGGGGGGGGGAGATTGGATTCACTTAACAACTGCATGATTCGGTTAACAACTGCAGGGATTTGCTGAACAATTGTGGCCCAAAAGGTGGTAAAATTGAGTGTGACTCACTTAGCAATTGCCTTGCTTAGCAACAAAGATTCTGGTCCCAATTGTGTTCGTAAGGAGAGGGCAACCTGTATTCTGAATCGGAAAATGTTGGAATAATCTCCTGCTTCCCCCATCGTTGTCCCTCTCTCCCATCCATGCGGTGTGGACATTTCTCTTTTCTATGCCCAAATGCTGAGGTACCCAACCCACACATGTTGACTCAGAAGCAACATAAAAGCTTTCCTCCCCTCCACCTCCCGTTGTGGTTTCCCTTCCCTCGGCTAATTAAAGCCCTCTATCTTCCCCCATCATCTCATGTGATTCAAAAACGCAGAGTTAATGAGAATAATTGTTCCCCATATTCTGCTATCATGCCACTTTGAAGTTTTCCAAGCAACTTTCATTCACCAGCGCTGGGTGAAAATAAGTATTTACTGCAGCGCGCTGGGCAAATTGTGCCACAGGCATGTCATTTCCCTCCGTTTTCTGTCTTGTCTGTACACAGCAAAGAACAAAAGGTTTCCAGACGAGCAGCGCAGTCTTAATTCCCGCTGTCTCCTTTTTTCCTACGCTTTCTTCTTCTTCTTTTTCACTCTCCAATCTGGCAGCTTGGCAGAATCTCCCCAAGGCAGCTCTCCTCAACCTGGTGCCTTCCAGATGAGCCGGACAAGATTCCCAGGCAGTCAGCGGGTGGGGTCCCTTGGGAAGGAAAAGCGGGGAGTCCAAAACATCTGGAAGGCATCCGCTTGGAGAAGGCTGCCGCGAGGGTTCTGGAGCAGGATGGAGCCCGCGTGGGTTCCACTCCTCCCAAAGGGCTGCCTATCAGGATGTTTAACATCTTAAAAGCTGACTTGGGCTTGTTAAGGGGATTTTTCGACCTGGTCTCTCTCTCTCTCTCTCTCTCAGGCACACGCTATAACCCTGCTGCTCTTCTCAGGGAGTTGGGGATAGGTAGGTAGGCAGGAAACAGTGTGGAAATGGATCAACAGGTTATTTTATTTTTATGTTAACAAACCCTGGAATGAAGCCGCTTTGCACAAAGCTGTTTGCTAGTAGAATCTTCTTCCCAGCATCTAGTCAGGAGAAGACTTCCTTAAATCTAAAACTTTCTTAAGACTCAGGGAATTTGCATGCACACACACACATACACACACACACACACACACACACAACCCGTTTCACAACCTCAAATGGGCAGCCTAATGCTTTCTAAAAGCTGTGAGCTGCATGTAGTTTTGAATGGGGGTGGCTGGGATAGCAAATACAATGGGATTTATTTATTTATTTAGTGTAGGGCTGAAATACAAGGGGAGAGGCCATGTGAATTGTTTTCAATTTTTTCCTTCCTTCCTTCCTTCCTTCCTTCCTTCCTTCCTTCCTCTTCCTTCCTTTTTCTTTTTCTTTTTCTTTTCTTTTTCTTTTCTTTTTCTTTTCTTTTCTTTTCTTTTCTTTTCTTTTCTTTTCTTTTCTTTTCTTTTCTTTCTTTCTTTCTTTCTTTCTTTCTTTCTTTCTTTCTTTCTTTCTTTCTTTCTTTCTTTCTTTCTTTCTTTCTTTCTTTCTTGTAGTCAGGTCTAAGTCTTTGTTAAGAGCACCTCTTGGCAGGATGCTCATAGTTCAAAGGCCAAAAAAAAGGTCTTTCCACCGCCCCCCCCAAAAATACTCTGCTCTGATTGCCATTTGCAGAGGCTGAATGGTTGACGACCTTATGCATCATGCTCCCCCCACTCCAAAGAAAAGAACTGCCACACTGAAAAGCAAAGGACAAAAAGTACAAATTTGCAGAGGCAAAGATACATGTTCTTATCCACCTATTTTTCCTAGACTGAAGAGAATAGAGCTCATTTCCTGGGGAAAAAAGGATGAATCAAACTGGGAGTCTACAGTCTGCTCAGGTTCTTTCATGAGATCCTGCAAGATTTCAGAGCTCCCACGCAAGATCTCAGGAGATTTTGGAACAAGATGTCCACAGAGTCATGGGATGGGCCCAAGACCTTCCTTTGGCTGTGCAGCTGGCAGGCAAAGACAGCTACATGTTTGCTTTCACTTAGAGCCTCCAAGACTCTATGCATCTGTATGTACTGTATGTATGTACATATATTATTATTTTATTTTATTATTTTATTTTATTATTTGTTGTTTGGCTTGCCCATCTCTCCTATAAGGCAACTCTTGGCAGCTTACAGATGATAAAATGATAAATAGAAAAGTAATCAAAATGTTAAAATGATGCAGATTAAAAATATAAAACTGTACAAAAAAAAAAGGACTAAGAGTTGGACAGCATGCAGATGAAGTCTTCTTATCCTGTGCCAACCATTTCCAGACAGTGGTGAGTGATTCTTTGAGGCACCAACCCAAAAGGGGCAAGGAAGGAAGGGAGGGAGGGAGGGAGAAAGGAAGGAAGGAAGGAAGGGAGAGAGGGAGGGAGGGAGGAAGGAAGCTAGGAAGGAAGGAAGGAAGGAAGGAAGGAAGGAAGGAAGGAAGGAAGGAAGGAAGGAAGGAAGGAAGGAAGGAAAGAAGGCTAATTTTAACAATTAGAATGGAATAGAATTCTTTATTGGCCAAGTATGATTGGACACACAAAGATTTTGTCTTGGTGCAAATACTCTCAGTATTCATAACAGAAAAGATACATTTGTCAAGAGTCAAGAGTTAAGAATCATAAGGATAACTAGGAGACCAGGATAAATCACCTTAGACCAGGGGTCCCCAATCTCTGGTATGTGGACCTGCACCGGATTATAGCATACCAGAAATTGGGCCGTGCAAACAAGTGAAGCCCCATCGGTGGGATGCAGGCAGCACGCGAAACCATGCCCGCTCTGGTCCATGGAAAAACCTCTGTCTACAGAACCGGTTCCTGATGCCCAAAAGGTTGTGGGCCACTGTCCTCAACTGTGCCTTTCTTAGAACCTTAAAATAAATCTCAACATTGCTTTTGTTTGAAAGAAGAAGAACCAGTTGGGAAAGTTCTGCTTTTGGAGGGCCTGAGACAGATTCCCTTGCATGTGATTCTCACGCCAAGATTCTCACTGCTGTTCAAAGGAGCAGCCTGTTGGCAGCCTTAAGGCTGGGACCTTCAGCCATTGGAGGAGGATCTAGGGTGGCGTCCACACAAAGGATGCCCATTGGCCATGCCTCTGGGTGGCAGCCTGACTAGCCTGGCTCTCAGGAGTTGAGTGGAGAACTCTGGCTCAGGGCACGGAATCTCCCGCCATAATAACTGCCTCTCTTTCTGGCAGGCATCTCTTCCTCACCTTGGCAAAACACCTTGTTGTGAGATGGTCAGGTGGGGAAGGTGCAGCAGAACTTCACCCCTCCAGACTTCTTTCCTACCCTTGCTAGTTAGAGGAAAACTTCTCCTCCTCTTCTTCTGTAATTAGAGCTGTTGAGGAAAAAAAACCCCATGAGAATGTCCTCCTCCTCCTCCTCCTCCTCCTCCTCCGTGTTGTTATACACCATGGAAGTTCTCAGAAGAACCAGATTTGAGGTTCTTTGACAGGACTTCTATTTAGTCTCCATACCCAACAACACCCACTCTCACATGCAGAAAGTACGTGTAAAATTTATTTTGGCCTGTCCACACCACTCTCTTGCCTTGACCTTAAAACACACACACACATCTCTCTCTCTCCCTCCCTCCTTCCCCCCCTCCCTCCCCCCTCCTTCTTTCTCTCTCTCTCTTTATATATACTGTATATATATGTGTGTATGTATATGTGTGTGTGTATACACACACGAGATGAGAGCTAAGTAGCTCGAAATAGATCTATCCTAGTCTCCCTTGTTTAATTATTTATCAGCTCAAAAACCTAACACACACACACACATATATTTGTTTTCGTAGATTTTCACGGGTACAGGTATGCAGGTCTTGGCATGTTTGGGTCTTTTCCCATGTAATATTGAGAGTATAGTATCTTGGCAATATTTCAATGAGATCTCACTTGCCATCTTCAGGCTGGTGCTTTCAGCTTCATGCTTGTGCGAGCAAAGCATGATCTGAGCTGCTGTCTCCCCAAATATACTGGTGGGGAGGTTGGCTGTGTTGTCATTTCTTGATTGGTTGATGGAGTTGATATTTGCAGATTGGCTGGCTTTTTCGTAAGAACATGTGTGGCTGAGGTATTGGCTGTGTGTCTATCAGCCTCCTGTGTTGTAACGACTTGGGTAATGGACTGTGTGATGACCTTCTGAGTTCTATTGTTGTGACATCCTGGATCTTGTGTTGTAATCTCCTGGGTCGTTGGCTGTGTTGCAACATCCTGAGGTTTTGTGGTGTAACCTCCTGAGTTCTGTGATGTGATATCCTGACTGGGTGGCTGTGATGTGACGTTCCAGGTTTTGATTTGGCTCCGAGTTTGAGGACTGGCTATGCGCTATGTGCTATGAACCCACTGCCATGTGTGTGTATACACACGCACATACACACACACACACAAAGATACCTATCTACCTAATCTATCTATCTATTCTATCATGGTTGATTCCCCTCCCCCATTTCCATCATAAATACGAACCTGTTGCCAAGAATCCGAATTTGATTACGTGACCAGGGTGCTGCTGCAAGGGTTGAAAAACCATCATAAGTTACTTTTCTGTCAAAGCCGTTGTAACTTTGAATGGAATGAACTGTTGCAAGTCAAGGACTACCCGTACACTAAGTGTGGACTTGGACTTCACCTGTTTCAGTGCTTCTCCACATTGAGGGGTAACTTTCAACTATTTAAAAAAAACAGCTTTTCATTTTGCATTTTACATCCGTCTTTCCGCATTGCCTTAACTCATCGTCCAGAGACATCAAAGTGGATGGAAATTTTCTGTAAATTATGGCCGCATCATCAAAGCATGTCTGTGTGTTGTTTGTGTGTTTGTGTGTGCGTCCCCATATGTGTGCATGCTTCCTCTCTCACTCAATAGCCACGATGGTTGGGTTTTTTTTTTTTTGGTTTAAAAAAAGTGTCTCTGTGCTGTGCAGCTTGCGCGAAAAAAAAAAATGTATTTCCGTTGGTTGAGGCTGTGAAGCAAAATTCTCACTCGCTCAACAATCGATTGTGGTTTCTTCTAAATGTAACAGTGGGCAGATGGAAGGACATGAGCCAGGCGTTGGAGGGGCTGCTGGGTGCTCTTTGGCTGATTGAGGACCTGAAACTGCTTCATACAGTGTGTGCTGCTACCCGCACATTTCATTTCGATGCACAGCTGAAAGCAGCCTGTCTATCTGGATAGGCTAATCATGATCCTACTTCTCATGAAGGTGGCCATAAATGCAGCCTAGAATAGTTTGCTTCAGCCTGCTACAAGGTTAGCAGGTTTTCCATTCTCTTTGGAAATGCATTTATTTCCCACAGTTATTCATTGACATTAATAGTCTTGATCCTTGCTATAGAGACATGCATATGGACCTATTAACATCTATCGTGCTATATAAAATTTCTTAGAACCTGTACATTATTAACAACAATTTGGAACAATTTGGGGTGGTGGTGTTGTCCTGTGCAAAAATGCATTGTGTACATTAGATGATTGCATATATGTATAAACATATACAATATTTCCCCCTCTTTTTTACCTTTTTTTAACCTACTTCTTTTATTCTTTTACTTCTTTCTCTTATTTTATTGCATTTAATCTCATTGTTCTGAGAATATAATATGGATGTTAGATCTGTGAACTGTAACTGAACAGAACTGAAATTATTTCTGTCCAACGTGGGATCTGCAATTTTTGGTATCCAGTCTAGGGATCTGCTAGCCCTTTGAGATAGGCCAGGTTAAAAAAATGCTATTTTATTGTCATCAGGTAGAATGAAAGAAGCTATGTTTCGTTCTGCTTCCTCTGATACCAAACCTGAAATTCTTCAGCTTCTTGATCTCTTCATGAAATTTCAGATTTTCCATCGCCCCCACAAATGTTTATTATATGAAAATAATTTAATAAATACTACTTTAACTAACAGTACCATAACTTCATAAAATAGGTAATATTTAAATCATGAAAAATATAAGAAACAGTTTTCCCCCTAAAACTGCTGCTATCATTGATGGGAAGCATGATGAGTATCAACAAGGGCCCACAAATTAGATTATTGAGTTTTAATAATAAATTGCCAAAATCTTTCAGGTTTGACCCATTCCTACTGATCCTTAGGGATCAATATTGGCCACGTTGGCAAAGCCTGTACTAAAATCAAGGTTGGGCTATTCTGAGTTTCTCTCTCAGAATAGCATAACAGAATAATAGAGTTAGAAGAAACCTTGGAGATCATTTAGTCCAACCCCCTCCTTAGGCAGAAAGTCCTATATTATTTCAGACAAATGGTTGTCCAATCTCTTCTTAAAAACCTTCACTGTTGGAGCACCTACAACTTCTGAAGGCCAGTCATTCACTGGTTAATTGTTCTATCAGGAAATTCCTCCTTAATTCTAGGTTGCTTCTCTCTTTGATTAGTTTCCATCCTGCCTTCAGGTGCTTTGGAGAATAGCTTGACTTCCTCTTCTTTGTGGCAACCCCTGAGATATTGGAACACTGCTCTCATGTCACCCATACTCCTTCCTTTCATTAAATTCATATTTCCTTCAATCTCTATGATATCTTCTCCAGGTCTTTCCCTAACAGCTTGCTCAAACCTTCTCTGAGACCAGCTAGCTCTACCTTCCCTTACAGGACTGGACTGAGAAGATTTCAGAGTTGTGCAAAGGAAACAAACATAGCAATGCACATTGATCTGTTTTAGTACCAGAAATAGATTTTACCATACTGGGTTGCTATCTCAAAATCTAATTTTTCTTTTTTGTCTGACTCTTTTAATTCTTTAGTACATGCAGAACATCTTCAAGGAAAATAAAAATAAAAAGCCAAGAAGGTGGCCACCAATACAGGATCAAAATCCTTCCTCCCCTTTTTTTACACGCATGCACATATTTGATCATGTGACGGTGGCTGTCCTCTTGATTTTTTAGCTCTTTTTGTAGATGCATCTTATTTCTTTCCTCCTGTCTAGTGTGGGTGTGTTATTTTCAGGAGTCTCCTAGAAACTAAAGCAACTATTTTAAAATAAATAATTACAATCCAGAATACAAGGGTGTGCATCTGTTTTAGTGGCTGAGGACTACAGTCAACTCTGTTTTGGGGAGGGTGAACGAAAACATCCCATATGTGACAGGGGTGGGGATGAGGTTCAATAGGAATGTGGGGTTCTGCTTCCCTTCTGACTAGCACTATATTTCCAGTAATGCAGCCTAAAATTACACTGGTCTTTTTAACCCCCTGCTCAGTCCAATACCATTTCAGACAAATGGTTATCCAATCTCTTCTTAAAAACTTCCAGTATTGGAGCATTCACAATATCTGGAGGCAAGTTATTCCACTGATTAATTGTTCTGTCAGGAAATTTCTCCTGAGTTCTAAGCTGCTTCTCTCCTTGATTAGTTTCCATCGATTGCTTCTTGTTCTGTCTTCAGGTGCTCTGGAGAAATAGGTTGACCACTGACCCCGTCTTTTCTGTGGCATCCCCTGAGATAATGGAACACTGCTATCATCATATCACCCCTAGTTCTTCTTTTCTATTAAATTAGACATAACAAGTTCCTGCAACTGTTCTTCTTATGTTTTAGCCCCAGTCCCCTAATCATCTTTGATGCTCTTCTCTGCACTCTTTCTAGAGTCTCAACATGTTTTTTTAACATCGTGGCAACCAAAACTGGATGCAGGATGCCAAGTATGTCCTTACCAAGGGATTACAAAGTGGTTTTAACACTTCATGTGATCTTGATTCTATCCCTCTGTTTATGCAGCCCAGAACTGTGTTGGCTTTTTTGGCAGCTGCAGCACACAGCTAGCTCATATTTAAATGATTGTCCATCAGGACTCCAAGATCCCTCTCACAATTAGTACTATTGAGTGAGGCACCACATATAATTGTGCATTTAGGTTTTTCTTGCCTAAACATAAAACCTTACTTTTTTCATTATTGAATGTCATTGTTAGATAGGGCCCAAAGTCTGTCAAGTTCCTTTTGTATCTTAAGCCTTTCTTCTGGAGTGTTGGCTGTTCCTGCCAGCTTGGTGTCCTCTGCAAATTTGACTGGTTCCCCATCTATTTATTGATTTATTTTATTTATATGCCGCCCTTCTCCAGAGACTCAGGGCAGCTTACAGTCTTTAGAGCACCCTGCTAAGTGCTCATTTAACTCAATGAAGATATTGAAGAGTACAGGGCCTAAGACAGAGCCTTGGGGGACCACACTGCACACTTCTCCCCATGTAGATGCAGTTCCATTGAGGACTACATATTGAGTGCAGTTGGTCAGTCAGTTACAAGCCAGAATTTTGGTGCTAAGTATTTTTGCATTGTAACACCAAATGATGCATTTCTTCTTTGAGGGATGCAACATAATGAGTCTTAAAACTCTTACTCAGGATGTTTTGTTCGTTTTTCTGAGTTGGAGGGATGATTATCTCCAGGGTGTGATCAAAATAATCAAGATGTTGGCCATGATAATATAATAGAAACTGCACCTTTTTATGTGCAGTCTTCTTCTATGTGATTCTTCAGATGACGTTTGGTTGGTTGGATCATGGCCATTTGCTCATAAATGTCTCTAAGCATTGCTTGGTCATTCCAGAAGTGGGTTTAAAAAAAGCAATGGGTATTATCTGTCTGAATCATTGCCAACACCCTAACATGGGGTTTGTTATGTTTCACCCACACTAAAGGGCAGTGAAGCTTAGCTCTTGGTTGGTCACAACAGACCAGCCCATGGCTTAGATCGAATTAGCTCACCTCGACAGACGGTTCCAAGTACTGTCTCAGCCAAGTGAGAATGTTTACCTGCACAGGTAGCTTTTCCAAAAAACATCCTTTGGAGGAAAAAAAAATGGAAAGCTTGTGACAAAACAATATGTACAGCTAGCACACAGAAAGAAACAAAATGAACTTCCTGTCTACACGAAGTAGTGGCCATGATTCAGAACTACTCTACCTTCAAGCTTAGGAAAACATATGAGATTGGCTACTTTGGAATCCTGTGAAATCCTTCATGCTCTCTAAGTTTTGGTGGTTTTCTTGCAGATGTTTCAATACCCAACTAGGTAACTTCATCAGAATGCCCTTCTAGCACCAATGATGTTGGGTAATGAAAGGTCAACAAAACCACTAAGCCTAGAGAACACTGAAGACCCCACCATTCAATCTCGAGTTACAAATATTCTTTTCCATTGGCTGCCTTTTTCCCCTGCTGCATTTATAGGAAACCAGATCAAAGGTGATGTTTCTGCTGCAATTTACTTCTTTGTGGATCTTGGTGGTAGACAGCACTTCCCTGGACCGAATACTTGATCAATCTCCCCTCCTGATTCCTGAGCTTTTTAACTACCCATTATAGAAGCTTCCATTTATCTAAATTTTGCCTTTTCCCACTTCCAGATACTGCAACATCTGGATGCAAAACAGCAGGTGTTCTCTCCTTTCCCCATCACTTGCTTGGCAGGATACAGCAAGATGGCATGAATATTTCCAGAAGATTAAATGGTATTTTTCCCACTCTCCTCTTGATTAGCCCAAGGGGATGCCATTTGGCTCAGGATAATCTCTTCATAGGGGGCACAGTGACCTAGCCTAAGATGCTGGGCTTGTCAACCGAAAGATTGGCAGTTTAAGACCCAAATATTGTGTGAGCTCCCATTCTTGCTCCAGCTCCTGCCAAAGAAAGCAAATGCAACTAGATAAATAGGTACCATTTTAGTGAGAAGGTAACAGTGTTCCATGAGCCTTGGCTTATAGTCATTCCAGCCACGTGGCCATGGAAGCATCTTTGGACAATTCTGGTTCCCTCAGCTAGGAAATGGAGATAAGCACTGGCCCCTAGAACCAGATATAATTGCACAGAGGAAACCTTTAGCACTTAGCACTTAGCCTTATACGCCCCTTCAGAGAGCTTTACAGCCCTCTCTAAGCAGTTTACAGAGTTATCATCTTGCCGCCAATAATCTGAGTCCTCATTTTACCGATCTTGGAAGGATGGAAGGCTGAATCAACCTTGAGCCATTGAGAGTTGAACTGCTGACGGTTGGCAGAGTTAGCTGCAATTCTGCATCCTAACCACTGCACCACCCCAGCTCTTTACCTTTAATCTCTTCATGTTTCCCTTGTATTGAGCTCAACAGAAGGCAAAGTCTTGAGGAGTGGTTTGGGATGGTCTTGGAAACATTGGGGGAAGGAAATAATGATAGTGGTAAGACCTGGAAAGACTAACCCAATTCATGTAGTGTAGGTGCAGGTGAAAAACAGAGGATGTTCGGCAAGGCAAGGCAAGAAGCAACGTATTCAGTCAATAACCATACCTTTATTTATTCCACATGGTAAGGCATCAAAATGATTACACGTAACAGTTAGCAATCATGTATATTTGCTTTAAAAACATGGAACTTTTAGGGTCCCCCCCCCTAGGAAAGAGGAACAAGCTTGATGGCTCTGCTATGGCTTCCTTGCAGATTGAATTCCCAATTTACTACCAGTTAAGGAGGAGGTGTTTTCTTCCTGCCCCAGTTTTGGAAAGCTGATGCTTCTGACCCCGTTTGTAGGGGGCAATAAGCTTTCGTAGGGCACAGTCTGAAGGGGCAAGAGAAGGCAATGTTCACCACTTCCAATGTTTAAGTGCTTTGCGTGACATCAGCAAACTTTGGGTTAGAACTGTTGAAGTTTTTGGTGGGATCTGGGTCTCTTCCCAACCCCAGCTTGCAAATGCTACATGTGTGAAACACAAAACTGTGGGAAGAGAAGAGAGTTACAATTCAAAACAAAGGTATCACCAAGTAGGACGGGATTGTGGTGCAGACTCTCACCGTTTAAATATTATTAACATATTTTTAAAGATATTAATAATTGAAATTAGCTTCCGTACAGCAAAAGGAAGGAAGGGAAAACAAATGCTTTAATTTTCCTTGTGTTAAACACAATCTATCTACATCTTGCAAAGGCTTCCCCCCCCCCCCCCGCTAAATCAATTGCCATTCTGTTTAAAATTAGAAAACAAAACAAAAGTTACTTCAAGACACAAACATTCTAAGCAGATTTAGGAACTGGGATCCTTCAACAACAATATTTTTTAAAAGATTTATATTATTTTAACAAATAAAGACCCGAAAGTAGACCTTTTTTTCAGTTAAATACTCCATGAGCCAAGGAAAGAATCTTTTATACAAGCTATTGTGCATCTTTTCTTTTTCTTTAAAAAAAGCATACGATAGTGCAAAGCAACAACAATAACATCAACAAAGAAACCTGGGCCAAATATTGGACCAGTTGCATAAAAGAGATGTGTGTGGTTTTTTCACATCTGGGGACAACAGTCTGTCATAAACCTGAACCTTTGGCTGTGGTTTGCAAGTTACAACTAGCAAGAAATTACAATAGGTACACAGTCTCTTTCAAATTTCTCTGCTTCTTTCAATATCCTATAAATACATCTTTGGAGAACAGTCTAAGGTACTCTGCTCATTTGAGAACATGTTCACTACCCTGTTGCTGGCCCTCACTGCCCACAGCGCTTTAACTAAAATCTGGGGTTTATACAAGGCTAAATGCATCCCTGAGTATAGACAGGCCACCATCTCCCCTTTGTCCGAATCAGAATTTGAAACCAACCCCATATCTGATCTTCCAGTTTTGCCACTTGGAAAGCACGGGTGCTCTAAGTGCAGAATGTAGATCAATGTTCCTCAAACATGGCAACTTTAAGACATGTGGACTTCAACTCCCAGAATTCCCCAGCCAGCTATCTGTTGCTAAAGTTGAGAAAGACGGTCTTAGATAAACCATGGATGTCAGTTAAAGCAAAGGAGAAGACCAGATCTAGGAGAATCTTTTCAGTTTCCTGGGTGTTCCAAACAAGCTCTCAGATATGGATGTGAATGAATGACCCAAAATGATTTTGAAAGATCCAGCCACGGTTGTTTCAAGGCTAAATATTTACGAGGACCCAAGGGGGAAGACCCTTCCAAGATTCCTGATGATTTCCATCACGCGCAGGATGTTACAAAAGGGGACCTGAGGCAGGGGGCTCCAGTCACCCTAAATATAATACTGTCCCAGTTGGTAAATGGCAAGGGTGCCTGCAGGGAGGGGGAGGGGTCAAAAAAGGCAAGATGGCGTCCACAGTCACACCGTCAAAACCCTGCCCTTTTCAAAGGTGGGTTGTGAAGCACATGAAAAAGTGGTGGTGCTTTGCTGGAATGGATGTGGCCGCCTTCTTGACTTATTTGACACCCTTGCCAATTTTTGTCACCGGTCTGCTATCTGCAGATCCCACAGGATCACCTTGACCTCTCGGCATCCTTTAGATCTGCTGGACTCGATCCTCACATTTTTTTTACCCGAAGGGATTCTGGCTCAGAATTTTGGAGGTTTTGCTCCAGGTTGCAAAACCCAAAGGAAGCTCTGCTTAATAAAGGTTATTTGGTGTCATGCAGGTTTAAGGTTACACCTGAAGACAAATATGTAATACCTGATTCCCCCTCCCTCCTTTTTTTTTTAAAGAATTCAATCTAGTTGTTACTCAGATTTTGACTCCAACCTTAGGCAAAACACACCGGTTTCTTTATTAGATTGAAAACAGCAGTAAAGAAGAACAGAGCAGGTTTATTTAAATCATGACCAAAGCTAGAGATTAATTTTGGGTGGTGCTCTAGGATTAAAAAAAAACAACAACCAAGTATTTCCTGTCTTCCTCTCCCACCCAAGAACTCTGTGCTCTGTGTGTGTGTGTGTGTGTGTGTGTGTGTGTGTGTTCAAGCAATATTTCCTTTTTGAGCTGTGTAAGATGTGGCGATGGGATGAGTTACAGACATTGTACTGGCTTAACAAAAACAAAAAACCAACCACCCTTGGCTCCCACTCTGAACACCCTCCAAGGATCTACACCTTGATGCCTCTTTTTTTTTAAAAAGAGATTTTTTTCACACAACTAATATAGCCAAGAACAGCCATCTGCAGGAGATGCCTTGCCTGGCTTAGTCTCTGGACAAAATGCTGAACTTGGGGTCTTAGATCGACTGCTTGGTCAAGTTGTGGTTCTAATTCATGAAAGGACTAAATTTGAGTCTGAGCCTTGATGCAAATGTCAGCAGAATGCCAAAAGGGGCTTTTCGGTTGACACGAGTAAGAGGATCTGGTCAAGATTACCAAGTGTTATCTTTTCCTTTAGTTGCACAAGGTATTCTGATATCTATAAAGACAGGAAAAGGTCTTGGAAATGAGACTCTTTTTAGCTCTGCCTCCATCTCACTAGGACTGGTAGAGACCAGCCACCATTGCGTGTACACTCTGAAGTAGTCAGGAGTAAGGATGTGGACACTTGGTTAGCACCAAAAACTTCCTACCACATTCAGAAACTAGAGGGCTGTAATCATTTGAATAAGTGCAAAAAGCTACGACCCAACCAGAAATCCCATCCTTGTTTAGCTCTGCTCACTTTTAGACAAAGCTGTTTTGTATCAACTCAGGCCTTGATATCTAAGATTCAGCCTGCTCTCGATGGTGATCATTAATGACACAGGTTTATGGCTGTGATTGGAGAAGCACCAATCAATTGATCACAAATCCATAAGTAGCTAGAAAGAGATGGAAAGAATGGATCCACTTTCCATCTCTGGAGAGCTGGATTATCATTCCAGCTTGTTGGGTCCTGACAGGGAGATTGTACCTTTCTCTACTCATGACTTCTCATCTGGCCATCTTTACCTGGGGGTATCAGAATGAGGGTTAAAAAGAAAGCCACCTCAACCTTCTTAATGGGAAAATGCGGGACATTGAAAATGCTTCAGCTCAAATTCAGAAAGAGAATTCTGACCCAAATCCCAAGGAAGGAAATCACAGTTGCATATTTTTTTCATGGGGCTGAAATAGCAGAATCTTTTCACATGTTCTGGGGAGAGGGTCTGTTGGATTCCCATTCTGTCACCAAATTTTGTCTCCTGCCCTGATCTTTCTGTTCTTGCCTCCTCTTAGAAAGGAGAAAGCATGCATAGTGCAAAATAGGGAAACATTCTGATCCTAATTTCAGCCTGACCTGGATTCATAGACCTCTGTCATCAGCTCCATTATTCAAGGGACTAATATCAAGAACCTTTGATCCATCCATCCATCCATCCATCCATCCATCCATCCATCCATCCATCCATCCATTTATCCACCCATTGGAAACACTGCTTGGCCTTTGAGATGATTGCCAAGGACAACCTTCTCTAACCAGCTGTTCTCTGGATGTGTTCAGTTACACCTCCCATAATCTCCAAGCTGGCTGGGGATACTGGAAGGTATTATCTGACCTATCTGGGAGACACCAAGTTGGAAATGCTGAACCAGAGCTTTTTGTGTTTGGCCATTTTTGCTACAACAGAGTAGAGTATTTCTTTTCTACCTATTCTTTTGTCTGTTCTGGACACAACAGACAGTCTTTCGTGGCCGAGAGCCACCAAGGTGTGTCCAGGTAACAACTCCAAGTAGTTCCAATCCATCTGGATGCCCCAAGTTGAGGAAAGGCTGCTGCAGACCATTTGTTGAGAAGAACCTATGAAGATTTGTTTTGAAATGTATCCAAATTCATGCTATCTCTAGCCTTCCTGTGCTTGTTTTTTTTCTTATTATCTTATGTTTTGGACAAGAACGATCTCATTTGGGATGCCAAGGCCACTTTGGGGGTGGAGTGGACAGGATTGCCAGTTGCAGCTCGTTTTGGTTCTTTTCTCCTTTGACCCACCAATTGGTGAAGAACATGGCTTGGCCTTCAGTGCTTTTTCAATATGGCCTCCAGACAGCTTCGTCCATCCTCCCAGTTGTTGTCATGGTTGTCGGGGAGTTACTATGGCTACCGTCTGCTTCCACGCCATCAGCCTGACTGGTGAGACTGGGGTTGATCAAGTTGTTTCCTGCCGTGGCACTTGGACAAGATGGCAACATCCTGGTTGGTGAGCGCTCTCCTCCTGCCACCATGGAGAACTGGTATGATCCGGAAGAGGCACCATAGTACAAGTGGTAGGGAGAAGGATTGGTCTGGAAGGGTCCACTCTGGTTTTGGGTGGAGCTGGGGTATGGTGGAGGAAGGTAGGTGTGGTGGAACCTAGTGGCCGTTGGCATGCTGGTCATACTGAGGCCACCGATTCCCGTGGCGGTTGGTGTCGCTGTGTAAGGGAAGGCCGCAGGCATGGCACCAGGGTAATGCATTCTTGGGTCTGGAAACCGGGTCTCGGTGAGGCCTGGTAGAGCAGAGAAGGACCGATCAAACTGCCGTGGATCGGAGAACGGGCTGAGTTCAGAGGTACCTAATTTTGGAAAAAGAGAAGGGGAGAGAAAATAGGAGAGAAGCTGTTAATTTTGAATTTCTTTTGCAGCAAATTGCATCTGTTTCAGGGAACAACACTATGGGGTGAAAGATTTGCTGCAATAGGTTAATGGAGAGGTCTCCAACCTTGGCAACTTTAAGACTTGTGGACTTCAACCCCCAGCTATGCTGGCTGAGGGATTCTGGGAGTTGAAGTCTACAAGTCTTAAAATTGCCAAGGTTGGAGACTCTTGGGTTAACGTCTCCCCCAGATTTCTGCTGGTCCAATTATAAACCAGGAACGAAACTGTTTAGCTGTTCTCCAGGGCTGCACACAGACAACACAGCAGCGAGTCCTAAAACTCACCAGCCCATCTGCTTTGGCACACGCAAAGAGGGTGACATGGAGGAAGTCTGGAGACGCCATCAGGTTTGGGTGGTCTGTTTGTACTGAGAAAAGCTTGAGGGATGGAGGTGATAAACACACAGTTGAAAGCTTGCTTAGTGTAGGTCATGTTATTTATACAGTAAGAGTTTTTTTTTTTTTTTTATTCACAGCAACTGCAAAAGGAAAAATGAATGAGGAGAACGAAGTCTTTTTCTTCTGGACAACGCTGCTTCCTTGGCAAGAGAGGAGAAACAGCTTGACTAATTTTGGCATTTCTTCCCAAATCTGCAGGAGCTCCAAGAACTGCTGGCACCTGTAGGACAGGTGGGTTAAAACTAGCAAGATGGTGGATGGAGCATCAGCTGACGCTAACCCAGCAAGTTGAACCCACTTTGAGGATGCAACTGTGTTTTACCTACTTTATTATTATTATTATTTTAAAATAAATTTTATTAAACATTTTCCAACAATGTATAACATATCAACACTTTCAACAACGTTACAGTATCATCAACATTCATATTCATATATTAGTTACTGTATTACTTTTTTGTCTGTTGTGTAAACAGGTGCACCAGGTGTCCCAGACCAAATAATACTCAGATTCATCTCTATCTTTTAACTCTAAAGCCAGCCTGTCCATCTCCGCACAGTCCAAAATCTTTCTTATCACTGTCCCCTCAGATGGTATATTATCCTGTTTCCAGTACTGTGCGTACACAATTCTGGCCGCAGTTGTTATATGTAAACTGTATTTGTCTGTCTTAATATAATCTCCCCTTATTATTCCCAATAAAAACAGTTCCGGTCCGAATTCAATTTTTTGTTTTTTTCCATCCACTTTTTAATCCTACTCCAATAACTCTTGGCTTCCGAGCATGTCTGCCACATGTGGAAGAAGGTGCCCTGTTCACTTTTGCATTTCCAACATTCTGGGTTTCTGGTTGGGAACATGTTTTACCTACTTTAGCTAAGAAGATGGTGAGATCAGGGCATCCTGTTTAATTTCAATTACAGAAAAGCCTCAACTTACAGTTGGAACCAGCATTTCCATTGCTGAGCAAGATGGTTTTTAAGTGAATAACATCTGATTTTATGACCCCTTTTTTTTGGTCACAGTTGCTAAGCGAATTATTGCAATTTTAAGTGAATCATATGGTTATTAACCAAATCCAGATTTTCCCCATTGACTTTGAATGTTGAAGCCAACTAGGATGGTTGCAAATAATGATCACGTGACCCCCAGGATGCTGCAGCCATAGCGAATACATGCTGGTTGCCAAGCAACTGAATTTTGATAATGTGACCAAGGAAACACTTTAATAGTTGTAAGTGCAAGGACCAGCTGTAGTCCCTTTTTTCAATGCTGTTATGATTTTGAACAATCACTAAATGAATGATTGTAAGTTGAGCACTATAGGTAATCCTCGACTTACAACAGTTTATTTAGTGAGTGTTCAAAGTTACAACATCACTGAAAAAAGTGACTTATGACCATGTTTCACAGTTGCAACCATTACAGCTTCCCCCATGGTCACGTGATCAAAATTCAGAAGCTTGGCAAGTGATTCATATTTATGACCGTTGCAGTATCCAAGGATCATGTGGTCACCTTTTGTGACCTTCTGATAAGCAAAATCAATGGGGGAGCCAGACTCACTTAATAACCAGGTTACTAATTGAACAACTGCAATGATTTGCTTAACAACGGTGGCAAGAAAGGTCATAAAATAGGACAAAACTCACTTAGCAAATGTTTCACTTAGCAACAGAAATGTTGGGCCCAATTGTGGTTGTAAGTCAAGGATTACCTGTGCTTGTAATAATGAGTCTTAAAGTGTTTTTAAAAATACCTTTGTGGGTGGGGATAATGGGGGCTGGTTCCTCCAAATTTATCCAAGTAAATTCTGAAAATCCTTTCCATCTAGTCTGAAGGCTGAATCACTCAAAGGAACTGTAAAATGCAACTGAAATTCTTTTCGTCTTCTCTTGATTTTGCTTCTTCTCTAGTTCTACCATTGTCGTTGCAATTTTTCAAATCAATCTATGATCTGCAGTGGTTTCATAAATTGTACTGAGAGTTTCAACACTATTCATCACCGTACGTCGTTATTAATCCCAGGCACTTCCAAGTAAATATTAAAGTCAACAGACCAATTCTCTGACTAGACACAAGGAATTTTCCAATATTTCCATGTAAAAGAAGCGTCTTAAATAAGCTAGGAAATAAATAATCCAGACCCAAGATATTTTGTTTTATTATTTTGTCTGCCATTGGAGATGCTTGGAACCAAATCAAAGATTTTCTACACGTTCTCTCATTCTATTACAGACTCTTCCTTAAACCTTAACCCATATTTTTCCCCCTTTCTTCTTTTTCTTCTATAGTAGGCAGAAAATGAGATTTAACCAATTATTTGGAGACATTTGGAAATCCAGCTATGGGTCTGAAGAAAATTACTTCTTGTTTGGCCCTTGGGTCTTTTAGAACAATTTTTAACGCAAAAACGAAATGAAAATTAGCTCTCAAATGGAGGCTTGGGAAGAAAGTCTTAATGTGTTGCGCCCAACACGTTCCAACAATTATTTTCCTCAGAGGCAAAAAAAAAAAAAGCATTGCTTCTAAGGTACACAGGCAACCCTTCACCTGGATCCCAGCCGGTTGTATAATTTTCATTTTCCATATCCCCTGAAAACATTCTTTCCCTGCAGTGGCAGCAGCAGTTTCAAATTGATAGTTTTCTAGCTAAGCTGCCCACCTCCTTGTGACCAACTCTGCACTCTCTCGCTCTCTCTCTCTCTCTCTCTCATCTCTTCTGTCCTGCTTCGGCCCAAAGCATGCCTGAGAGTTTGCGCTGACTCATTCACGTACTCGTTGGCTCATGCCAACGTATTCTAGGCGACACTGGCTGTGAGAACTCCAGAAGATGAATATCTCGAGATAAACGGCAGGCAGGCGCCATGCGCTACCCAGCCTCTCGAACGGAGCAAAGGGAGGGCTCGCCTTCCTTCATTATGTTTCACATGGCCATAAATAATATTCCACAAAGAGCAAATTCAAACGAAAAGCTCAGCGCTTAGGGCACATTTCCCCCCCTTTTTCTCGTCCTCTCTAATGCATTCCCAAAAAAAGTTTCTGGAGAGGCCAGATTTTATGGGTCGGAACTTGCCAGGCTTGGCAAAGAGCTGCCCATTGAGAATATAAAAGCAACAGTGGAAATGTGCTAATTACTAGCAGCTTGCGAAGCATAACAAAACAAAGAGAGGCAGAGTTATGCAAAATACACATCTCTCCTCTATGGGTTTAAAAAGAATGAAACAGAAGAGGAAAACGGGGCTCCAAGCAGCTCTCTTTCTTAGAATTGCCAGAGTAATTAAAGGGTTAGCCTTGTTTGTTTTATTTCGCTGCTTGTGAAAATTTTCTACCCAATCCCCCTAAGTTCTCACATTGGTTATCTTTGCAGGTCTGTAAAGCCAGGAAAGCTGAAGCAAGATTGTAAAATCATGATGTTTCACATGCAAGGACTTCACTGAATGACCAAGTTGCTAGTCCTTATTGTGGTTACTAAGCACTAAAACTAAAACCTGCATTGCTGCTGATGGACTGGCCACACAACAAGCTGGGTTCATACAACACATATAGTGGGGTCAACAAATGTGGACTTTGGCAACTTCTACAATGGCTTCTATTATGTAACTGCAGGTGTCACCTTGACTATTTTGATATACAGGTAGTCCTCGACTTACAACATTTCATTTAGCGACTGTTCAAAGTTACAGCGGCACTGAAGAAAGGCGATTTACGATCATCTTTGCACAGTTATGACCCCATGATCATATGATGAAAATTGCGATCCTTGGCAACTGGTTCAACTTATGACGGTTGCTGTGTCCCAAGGTCACGTGATTCCCCTTTTGCGACCTTCTGACAAGCAAAGTCAACAGGAAAGCCAGATTCACTTAACAACGGTATTACTAATTTAACAACTGCACTGTTTCACTTAACAACTGTGGCAAGAAAGGTTATAAAATGGGGCAAAATTCACTTAGCAACTGTCTCGCTTAGCAACATAAATTTTGGGCTCAATTGTGGTCGCAAGTCAAGGACTCCCTGTATTGCAATCTAACTCTGTCCACAGCCAGGAGTTCAATCCTGACTAGCTCGAGGTTGACTCAGCTTTCCATCCTTCCAAGGTCAGTAAAATGAAGGCTCAGACTGTTGAGAGCAATATGCTGGCATTGTAAACTGCCCAGAGAGGAAAGCACTAAGTGCGATTGCTATTGTTATCAACGCTTTGTTGGTTTCATTTTTAAGATGATTTTAAGGGAAAGGGGGAGAGAGGGGCAGGGAGAGAATGAGAGAGGGAAGGAGGGAGGGAGAGAGAGAGAGAGAGAGAAGTACATATGCTCTAAAAGGAGAATGCAACGGGGCCCCAAAATCTTGCACAAATGGAAAAATTTGCTTGGCTTTGTCATATCTGCCAACATTTCAGAATTAGAAATGAAAGTCATGAATATTTTAATATGCTTTGTCCAGCACGACACGCACATGCTTCTCTTCCTCTTTTCCCCTTCACATGTAGAAACTCCCCCGCCCCAGGTATGTAAAAAAATGGACTTGAACCTACATTTATGATCCCCCCTCTCCTGATTTTGTTGACATTCCTGCTCTCCTCCTCCCTATAGAGATGGCTTCAAAGGTCCCACCAAAGAAGACATCTAAATAAGGCTGGTTTATGTTTATTTCATTGTGCTTATAACAGGGATAACAACCCTCTAGAGGCCAGTTCTAGGGAAGCTGCAACCGTTCAAAGTTCTGATAATTAAAAGTGCATGGGCTTAAAAAAATTCCTCCCCAAAGTTAAGGGCTATTGTTCCACACACCCTTCAATAATGAACAAAGTCAATGGGGGAAGCCAGATTTGCTTAAGAAGCATGTGATTCGCTTAATGACCACAGCAAAAAAAGGTTGTAAAGGTTGAACCTGACTCGCTTAACAACTACCTCACTTAGGGATGAAAGTTCTGGTCTCAATTGTAGTTATAGGTCGAGAGCTACCTGTAGAAAGTTTTAGTTTCTCTGCAGGGAATATCAGTATAAAAGGATTGTTACTGACTGTTAGAGGGCAATGCCCATATCCGTTTTAAGGCCATTGAGCTAGCCCTCTCCGAAGATATTTCTGCGGTCATGTGGTCAGCAGTTACTTTCCCAACAGAGTGGTACCTATTTATCTACTCGCATTTGCATGCTTTTGAACTGCTAGGTTGGCAAGAGCTGGGGCAAGGGCAGGAGCTCATCCACAAACACACACACACACACAGAGTGGTGGGATTTAAATAATTTAAAAACTGGTTCATGACAGCCAACCTGATCCTGGGTGAACCAGTTGTTAAATTACATACACACACACACACACACACACACACACACCACTATCAAAGTGGATCCTGGGCGCTGCACTGGAATAGAGAAATAAGGCAACGAAGTGGCTGGCACGAGGGGAGGAGAAGGAGCAGGGATAAGAAAGAGGGAAAGCGACCTCCTCCTTCCCTCGTGTCAGCCGCTCCGTTGCTCGTTTCTCCATTGCAGCGCAGCGCCCAGGATCCTCTTTGATAGTGGGGGGGAGGGGGAATTTAACAACTGGTTCGGGTTGTTAACAACTAGGTTGACAAGCCCACCATCTTAACTTCTGAGCCATCTCACCACTACATATCACAATGTACACATGTGTGTGTGTGTGTGTTATTTGTGTCTGAGGTTATACCAGACATTTATTTTATTTATTTATTTGATTTGTCAATTGCTTACAAGATAATAGGTATAAGTAAAAACATAGTTATGAATACATGGATACATATAAGAAAAATAAAAGAAACAATAGGACAGGGACGATAGGCACGTTGGTGGGCTTATGCACGCCCCCTACAGGCCTCTTAGGAAGGGGGTGAGGTCAATAGTAGACAGTCTAAGGTTAAAGTTTTTAGGGTTTGGGGCAGAAACCACAGAGTCAGGGAGAGTATAACCTCATCTCTGTCTCTCCCTCCGTCTGTCTGTCTGTCTGTCTGTCTGTCTGTCTATCTCTCTCTCTCTCTCTAACCTTTTTCTTTCTATCGAACATTTGGAGAAATTACCATTTATGCAGCAGCAATCCCATCAGGTGTCTTTCTGGATGTGTTCCACTGAATGCCATGGGATTTACTCTTAGGTAAAAGATTAATAAAGTTCCCTCCCTTCTTAAACATAATTAAATAGCAAAGCAATATCAGAACACCCTGACTGTGCCTGCAACTTCTTTAGAAAGACAAAAAAAACCCAAAACCCAATCCCTTCATCTCATCATCATCTGACCATGGGCTAATAATATATAAATAAGATATTATCAGGAAGAAAACATAATTTGTTCCTCGTGTTGCGTGCATCAGAACTTTTTTTTTTTAAAAAAAAAAGACGGCTCAGCTCATTCATAAAACTTTTGGCTGATACTCAACCAAGCAAAAAGGCTCAACGTCCTGGAAGCCAAGAAGAGCATAGACAATCCTCTGTTGCAATTGCAATTGGCAAAAGTTCTTTAATTTACCCTAACAGGTTGCCTTTGCCTTGATTGGCTGCAAAACGATACCGAGATGCTTCTAGCCACCCCAGGAAGATAAGGATTCCATTGATTAAAATTAAAAAATGGCATCAAATCAGCAAACCCAGAAAAAGCAAAACTCATGGAAGAGAAACAAGGAAAGAGGGGGGGGGAAAAAAGCAAGCAAAATCTAGCAAGAACAGCTTGAAGTTGTTCCATACATGTTTACAGAATCCAGATGTTTGGGAATAGAGATTTTACCAGGTTTTGATGTGAGATTGCACATTGAAGAAGAAAAAAAGTGGAAATCCTGGGTGAGCATTGGTAGATATACAAGTAGCCCTTACAACAGTTTGTTTAATGATAGTTTGAAGTTACAACAGCACTGGGGGGAAAAATGACTTTCATCTCTCAGGCAGTGGTGGAATTCAAAATTTTTCACTACCGGTTCTGTGGGCATGGCTTGGTGGGCATGGCTTGGTGGGCATGGCAAGGGAAGGCTACTGTAAAATCCCCATTCCCTCCCCACCCCGCTAACCTGCTTTCCAGCTCCGTTCTCCTGTGCAGGGCAACCAAAGAAGACCCAGCCAATCAGCTGGGACTCGGGAGGCGGAGAATAGATGGGGGCAGGGCCAGTCAGAGGTGGGATTTGCCGGTTCTCTGAACTACTCAGAATTTCCGCTCCCAGTTCTCCAGAACTGGTCAGAATCTGCTGAATACCATCTCTGCTTTCAGGCATGCAGTTATTCCAGACTTTGAAAGGAAGACTAGTAGTGACCAAGAACAAAAGTGGGCAAAGCTGAAAGTCTGATCAGGGCAGAAATACAAAAACCTGGGTTTTATTTTCATTTGGCTAACCTACATTAAATTCAGTCAATATATTTCCTCTGCATTTTAATAGCTTTCCTCTATCGTTACATCAAAAAGGAGAGTTTGACAGAAACTAAACTTTTCCAGCACCTGATAAACTGGAGCTCAATTTGGGGTAGAGTTATATGTGAATTGAATCTCATCTGTTTTCAAGCCAACGATTTGGTATGGAACAATGATCAGATCAAACTATGGTATTGATTTGATTTCGTAAATCAATTTCCCACATGAGCCAAACCTCTTCCAAGTACTCTAACTGACCCAGAGACATCCAATAGTGTGATTTGCTCTCAATGGTTAGTCCAAATTGAAAAGCTGGTTTGATCTAGAGAGTTGAATGAATTGCTTTAGAGCGTGAAATCTCCAAATCAATTTTTTTCATAGCTGTTCTGTCAATTCATTGTTCTTTGTCTGTCTGTGACCAACCAGATACCTCCGAGAAGACCAGTGCAAGATGGGAAAGAAACAACCCATTTCAGGAATGGCATCCAGATTGACATGGTCCTTTTCAGAGGGTGGCTTAAATCTTAAAAACATTCAAAAAATGGTTGCAGGAACTGGGTGTGGCAGTCTAGTGAAAAGAAGAACAAGGGGTGACATTATAGCAGAGTTTGAATATGTGAGAGGCTGCCAGAAAGAAGGGCGGGGGGTCAAACCTATTTTCCAAAGCACTAGGAGGCAAAACAAGAAGCCATGGATGGAAACTAACCAAGGAGAGAAGCAACCTAGAACTAAGGAGAAATTTCCTGACAGTGAGAACAATTAATCAGTGGACAACTTGCCTTCAGAAGTTGAGGGTGCTCCATCACTGGAGGCTTTTAAGAAGGGATTGGACAGCCATTTATCTAAGACGGTATTGGGTTTCCTGCTGAGCAGGGAGTTGGACTAGAACTGGGGCCTCCAACCTTGGCAACTTTAAGACTTGTGGACCTCAACTCCCCAGAATTCTGGGAGTTGAAGTCCACAAATCTTAAAGTTGCCAAGGTTGGAGACTAGAAGACCTTCAAGGTCCTTTCCAACTCTGTTATTCTATTATGATCTATTGCCTGATGCCGCTTTTTCATTCTTCATGGTGGGTCTTGCCTGAAGGGTAAAATCTCTTTGCAGCTACTATTTTTCTGGTTTTTCATTCCATTTGCAGCTGGAGATGACCATCTCTCTTTCGTCCTGCCCCATCCTCCTAATCCAACCTAAACCATGAACAAAATCTACCAGTTCAATCATAACAGGTTTTTTTTTTTTTAAAAAAAGCCACAGACATTTATTGCTTCCTTCTGAAAAATTTACTATGGCCCAATTTATATTTCTAGATTTTGCGCATTCCTGTATTTCTTTCTTGGCAATTTGGAGGGCAAGTATTTGGCTTGTCTTGCTGCCAATCAAAATATTTGAAGGAAATGTTTATTTTCTTCTGGAAATCGCACCAGCTGCTGCCTTAACTGAATACACTCATTTAGAAGTAAGAATTTAGCCATTGTGAGAGCAAGTATGGCACCGGCACACACTGCGTTTTTAACCCGATCTATCAACGGAAATGGCAACACTTTGGATCAGGGAGCTGGGAAGTGAAGAATACATGTTGAACCAGAGGTCACTGCCCTGGCTAATATCATGCCAATGCTTTGGGGGCTCCCCATTCTTAGCAGCACCAAACAGGAATTCTGCATCGCACTGCTTTCCAAACTGCTTCGTCCTTTTTAAATAAATTTTATTTTATTTCATAAAAACACAAGCAGCCCCTATGCTGGATCGGATCATGACCTATCCAGTCTAGCAATCTGTTCTCACGGTGACCAATTGACTGGACATGGGAGCATATTAGTCTCCCAACCGATAGCCTTCAAAAGGAAGTCATCAAGGCTAACAGCTTTTTTCTTTGGAGGAAATCTAGATCTTGTGTTGACCACATTTTGGGCTGGTGAGAAGGTCTGGAAATTGGCATTTTGTGAGTTGAGGGCTTCCCCATTCATAAAATAGTTGTCACAATGGGTGAGACCAGTTTCAAAACATTTCTATATCAAAAGATAAGCATGTGAAGTTACTCCCCACCAACTGTAGAGATGCTTTACAACCCATGAAACCCTATTATTATTATTATTATTATTTAAACTTTTATACTGCCCCCTCTCCCAAATAGGGACTCGGGGCGGTGAACAGCCTTAATAAAACAGTACAATCCATAAAAATTTAAAATAGATTAAAAAATTATTAAATAATGGCTGAATTAAGAATACAGAAAACCCATAAAAATCCGATAAAAATTTAAAAATTAAAACCCTTCTAATGACACTAGGCCAGACCGGCCTGCTGGGTCTTCAGTGCGCGCCGGGAGATTCGCAGGTCAATGATGACTCGTATCTCCGTAGGTAGCTCATTCCAGAGGGAGGGTGCCCCCGCAGAGAAGGCCCGCACCCTCGGAGCCGCCAGCCGGCATCGCCCAGCCGGTGGCACCCCGAGGAGGCCCACCCTGTGGGAGCGCACTGGCCGGCGGGAGGCCGATGGTGGCAGCAGGTGGCCCTGTAAGTACCTGGGTCCCAAGCCATGGAGCGCTTTAAAGGTGATCACCAACACCTTGAACCGCACCCGGAAGGCCACCGGAAGCCAATGCAGCTCACGCAGGAGCGGTGTAACATGGGAGCTCCTAGAAGCCCCCAAGATCACCCGCGCGGCCACATTCTGCACCAGCTGCAGCCTCCGGATGCTCTTCAAGAGGAGCCCCATGTAGAGAGCATTGCAGTAGTCTAGGCGGGAGATGATGGTGCTTCCATATGGGAATTGTTAAACGGGGTATGCTAGGGGTCCTTCGGGCTCTCTGAGCTTGTTTCCTTGCAGACATTTCATTACCTGAACTAGGTAACTCCATCAGTGCACTGATGATGTTGCCTATTTTGGTAATGAAAAGTCTGCAAGAAAACCATCAAGCCCACAGAGTACCAAGGATTTCATAGTTCAACCCTGAGCTACAAATATTATCTTCTATGGATATACCATCACTGCAATTTCCATGATTTATTATATTATAGGCTCTTCACATGTTTTAGTATTGGAGTTCAATATATTCAAATATACACACTTGGGCAATGCATAATTGACCACCTGGAAATACCATAGCAGAGGGGCTATCTGGGCCATGGAGCTCCATGTTTTGCAGTTCTAGATCAACAGCCAAGACACACGACTGGACTGCACATAGGAACATTCAAAAGCAACCTCACTGGCATCAAGGAACAAAGACAATATTTTAGAGGGAAATTACCTGCATTCCTTACAAGCTTCCATCACTCCTTTCTCAGATAGAAATATTTGTGCAAGCCCCCAAATAATCATCTATGAGACAATGAGGCAGATCAGAGCCAGCCATTCATACATTCCTAAAATAGCTCTCTGCTTTTCTGGACTAAGTTAACTTTGACTGACAGGATAAACAGGAGAGAGATTTAACACCATGCGTAAATGTTTATGCTGACTTCCCCTCTTCCTTTCCTTCTGGTTTTTCCCTCCCAAAGCCCTTTCCTGCTCTCTGTTTGCTATAATCTTCCTCCAGGATAAATCTGACTTCCCACTGCAGATGCAATCTTCAATTGATTAAATACATCCATTTAAAAAGATTTCACCTGATTAATCAGCCTGTTGCATAAATAAAGATTGCTTTTAATCAAAGTGTTTACAAAAATTATAGACAACACTTTGTATAGGATAAGATTCTTTCCTCTCCCTCAAACAGCAAGTCTTTCAAGGCCTTCCCTTTTCCTGCTTCTTCCCATTTTTGTTTTGTGTCTATTATATTGTTAGCCTGTAGGCAGGAATTAGCTTAATCTTTTAATATCCACGCAGCACTCAGAACATTGTAGAGACTCTATAAATAATCACAGCAACAACATCACATCTGAAAATACTCTACATTTCAGTTAATATCCCAAAATTGCATTTGATTGCCTTTGACTCATAAGCTGCCCATTTGAAATAATTAAAATAATGCCCGCTTACTTCAGAACTCCTATTCCCCCTATATGTAAACACATATAGTCATCAAGAATTGTTGCGATCAAGATGGACGTGCATATATCATTCAAAAGAGAGAGAAAGGGAGACCAAAAGAGAGGCGGAAACTGGCGATTTGCACAAATTGGGCATACACTAATTTACCAGTGTTCCAATATCTGCCACAAAAAAGAGGAAGTCAAGCTATTCTCTAAAGCACAGAAGGCAGGACAAGAAGCCAGGGGTGGAAACTAATCAAGGAGAGAAGCAATCTTAGAACTAAGGAGGAATTTCCTGACAGTGAGAACAATTGATCAGTGGAACAACTTGCTTCCATGTGGGTGTTCCATCACTGGAGGTTTTTAAGAAGAGGTTGGACAACTGCCAGCATTCCAGCAACCCTCCATTCTGCCCAATAACTCCGAGACAGACCTTTTCTCAAAGGTTCCTTTTTATTTAGATAGTAACTGGCACAACTAGGGAATCCCGAATCTGAAAGTTCTGGGTTTCCTTAACAATAAGTAAAAACTACAAAATCCATCCTTTGCACCCATCATCACATCACATGGCCCAATCACCATCTGTCCCAAGTTAAGACTTCCTCTCACTTATGCGCAACACAACCTGACCTTGAATCAGAAAAAGGATGTTATTATGTCTAACTAGATATACTCCAATATATTCCCTCCCTCCTACTTTCTCAGATGTGGCAGAGTGGGAGCATCTGATCTCAATATGGCTTCCAAAGCTGACAGGACAAGAGGCAATGGGTGGAAACTAATCAAGGAGAGGACAAATCTCTTTAGATTGTCTAAATTGGTATAGGATAGGGTTTCCTATTTGTACAGAGGGTTGTGCTGGAAAACCTCCAAGGTCTCTTTCAATTCTGTTATTCTGTTACCTACACAGAGCAACCTTTGTAAAGTATTTAAAATAGAAAGTAAAGTGACCTGCATAATTTGTGCACCTGAAATCAAATGACCTATGCACCTGTGATCAGTTGACCTATGCCTACCTGCCTGCTCAATCTGTTGGCCAAATGTGAAGTCTAGGTTCCCACCTGGTGCTGTGGGTATCAAACGGCCTTTTTTATTTTCTCAGTATTCATGCTCCAGTGATCCTTTTGCAAATGAACACACCCTGACCACCATAGCCCTCCAAACATACATTCAAAATTCCAGATGTGCTCATAGATCTGAAAATTGGAGAGAAACTCTTGAAAGGCCAATAGCTCTTCTGGTTTTATGCTTGGAGTAGGGATTGCGCTAGGCCAAGGATCTCCAAACTTGGCAACTTTAAGACTCATGGACTTCAACTCTCAGAATTACCTGGCCAGCCACGTTGGGGATTCTGGGAGTTGAAGTCCACGCATCTTAAACTTGCCAAGTTTGGGGACCCCTATACTAGAACATCTTTCTGATGCTTTCAAGGAGAGAATGTGATAAGAAGAAGGATGTGCAGCCAGTAAAGGGAATTTTTGACGATTTTCAAGAGGGCAACTTTTAAAATCTGCTTTACCAACAGGGGTCCCCAACTGGAATGAAACTTCCTTCGCAGCTGGAGCCAAGAGGGAAATGGATGTCGAGAATCAGCACTCTTACAATAACTTGCAAATTCCTCAATAACCCAGTGGAGATTTCCAATGAATGGCCCAGCAGTTAAAGCCATCAGTCGGTCACTTCAGCTCCCAGGGTTGGGTTGCAATCCCAACTCCACTAGCGGAAGGCAAGGGAAGGAAACCCATTGAACCAAAATATGGTGTTAAAGCTAGTTCTGACTTTCTGTTTATTTATCTGTGCATTGGCCGTGCTGAGGAATACCCTTAGCAAGCACAGTTCTCAGAGTGTCACGCCTGCTGTAGTTAAACAGCACAACCCAATACTGAAGGGGGAAGGAATCTGTTTGAAACAACCTCAAGGATTGCAGAAACACAGAAATACATAATGGCTTTAGAGGGAATAAAAAAAATGTGAGACAGGAAGAATCAAAAATAGCTGGATGAGGCCTCAAACTATTCATTGGCTGTAGAATGCCATTTGATGTGGTGGAGAAAAATAAACTTGCAAATTAACAGAAGGTTGGAAAATGGACCTGAATGTTTTAGTTCAAGTAACAGAACAGCAGAACGGAGTGGTTAGGTGCTGGATTAACACTGGAAAGGCCTACATTGAAATCTATCCTCAGTAGAGTCAACACAAGGATGAGTCAGGTCAACCACCCTTGCAAAATAGTTGTAGGAAAAACAAATTAGTGCTAGGAATCCCTTTTAAGTTCTCGGAGGAAAGATAGGCTATACACCCATCAAGCAAAACAGAACAGTTGGACTCTTGTTGTTCTGATTGGCTCTTAAGCTAAATGCTGTTCCTGCTTCTTCTCACAATACAGGTAGCCCTCACTTAATAATCCTAGTCGGGACCAACAACTCCATTGCTAAGCAAAGCAAACATTCAGGAAAACGTCAGTGACCACCCCACTTAGTGACAGCAGTTTTGGCAGTCTTGGCTGTCCTTCAAAGAATCTCCCATGGTTGTAAAACAAGACACTGTGCAATTGCAACTTGAGGCCTCCTGCTGGCTTCCCCACTGACTTTGCTTGTTGGAAACCAGCTGGGAAGGTCACAACTGGCAATCACATTAACGTGAGATGATGCGACTGTCCCAAATTCATCATGGTTGCCAAGCACCTGAATCACGATCATGGGAATACAGGGATGCGAGGACCAGTCATAAGGTACTTTTTCCAGTATCGTTGTAACTTTGGATAGTTAAATGCTAAATGAACGATTGTTAAGTGAAAACTACATGTATTCCTTTTCCCCATGACAGAAGTCTCTGACTTGTCGATCAGAAAGGTCAGAAGTTCGGCGGTTCGAATCCCTAGCGCCGCGTAACGGAGTGAGCTCCTGTTACTTGTGCCAGCTTTTGCCAACCTAGCAGTTTGAAAGCACGTAAAAAATGGAAGTAGAAAAATAGGGACCCCTTTGGTGGGAAGGGAACAGCATTCTGTGTGCCTTCGAAGGCATTTAGTCATGCCGGCCACATGACCACAGAGACGTCTTCGGACAGCGCTGGCTCTTCAGATGAGCACCGCCCCCTAGAGCCGGAAAAGACTAGCATGGATGTGCGAGGGGAACCTTTACCTTTCTCAGGAACTTCGAGAACTGATTTAAAATTTCTCTCAGTTACACTTCTGAACTGACTTTGCTGTTGGAGTTACACTTCTGAACTGACTTTGCTGTGTTTTCTATTTCACATTCTAATAGCAACATTCAGTACAGGTAGTTCTCAACTTACAATAATTCCTTTAATGACATTCAATGGCACTGAAAAAAGTGACTTACGACCATTTTTCACACTTAGACCATTGCAGCATCCCCATGCTCACATGGTCAAAATTCAGACGCTTGGCAACTGACTCACATTTATGACGGTTGCAATGTCCAGGAGTCCTGTGATCCCCTTTTGCAATCTCCTGACAAGCAACGTCAATGGGGAAGCCAAATTCACTTAACAAACAGGTAACTAACCTATTCACTTAACCACTGAGGCAGGAAAGGTCATGAAATGGGACAAAGCTCCTTTAGAAAATTTCTCACTTAACGACAGAAAATTTGGGCTCAGTTGTGATTGTAAGTCAAGGACTTACCTGCATTGTTTCTCAATCTGAAAGAACTCACATCACCTCTTGATGTAAGTTGGAAAAGAAGTATGGGAAGCTACGGAAGCTGCCAATGACTCAAGAGATGAGCAGCAATGAAATGAGATCTTCGCATGCACTCTTGGCTGCTTTACCATTACATCAGGACAAGCGCAATGCATTCTCCACTGAAATTTGGAAGAAATTTCCTTGCAAATCCTTGTGTGTCAACATGGAATGAGAACTGGGGGTGGTGGTGGAGGAAATTAAAGCAGAAGAGTTTTAATCTATTGTTGTGCTTTAAAGTAGGCCCCGGTTTTTATCTCTTTAGCCAACAACAGGTTTTATGTGATTACCCAACTGGATAAAATAGCATTTGAAGATGTTACCTGGTTGGGTAATGAAATGCCTGCAATAAATCAACCAAGCTCTGAGGTTCCTATTTTTTTGTTTCAGATAGCAATAAGACTTTGCTATCTGAATAAGATAAGATGCAATAAGATGCTTTTAAAATCTTGTGCGCAGTAACAGTCTACTGAACAAGAAATACAAAGGAGAGGAAAAATGAAGCCAAGGAGATAATTTTGGCTCCATCCATTCTCTGGAAAGGGGAAACTCTGCACCTCAAAGAAAACTCACTTTCCCTTCATGAATACTCAGCTTCCTTTGGAAAACTCTTTTGCAGCTGCCAACTTGAGCAGATGGGGAAAACCCTTTTAGAGAGACTTTTTCAAAAGCCAAATCCAGGCAGTGACTTTGGCAGAAAGGAATGCACAATGACCACCTATCCACTTCCAAACAAGAGAGGGAATGCAATACCACAAAAGAAGAGAACAAAACCACACGCTTCCTTTGGCCATTCTAGGTACCACGATAATTCTTGGTGTATTCTTGGTGCTTCTCATTCTTGCATGAGAAGCAAAATGTCTTCAAAGAAAAACCAGAAAGTCCAGTTGCCTCTTGACAAAGCAGCTTTGGGACAGCATAGCACTGACTTGTCAAATTATTTTGTCTCAGTTTATGTGGCTGTCCTATTATGCATTTCTGGAAAAGATGCAGCTGCTTTAAAGAGCTGTAGATAAGTGAAACACTTGCTCCATTGACTGCAGGGCATGACTGAAAAAGTCAAAATGGTGCCTATGGCAAAACAACAACAGCAACCACAACAAGTGGAGCTTTGATCACATCATTGTGGCCTCCATCTTGAATATTTTGGCCATACCCTGCAGATTTTCCCCATTCTCTTTACATGGTTTCTCTCATGTTTAACTCTCTCATCTTTCCTCCAGGAAGGGTAAAGCGCATACATTAAATATACATTCTTTTACTTTTCTATAAAGCTGTAGATAGGTTTAGCATTAAGGCAAAAGCTACCAAGATTGTTGTGTGGCCTTTCCAGGCTCAGACCAACACGACTGAATTAATTGTTTAAAGAAATTGTAATCGTGGCTTTTGAAACCTGTTGCTGATTATTGTATAAATGTTGCTAGCATTTTTTCCAAAGCATAACTGCTTTCTTCAAAATGGAATAAGCTATTTCTGCTACATCTGAGAGCGATTCAGTTCATTCTGCTGAGAGGATCGTACATGCTGAGGTTCCTCTCCATTGCACAAATCTTGATGGAGGACACCACTCTGTCCCACAAAAATCCAACAATGGATCTGGTTGGGCTTTTGATTTTATTGCAGCTCCGATGGATCCTTGCATCTGGCAACATTTGCTATAACCAAATAGACAACTGTGGGTGGAGAAGGATACCCAGTAGAGGAGAAGGAAAATGCATAATAGGGGAGTATATCTGGATCCATGGTAGCATAAACTTTTCAAACTTAAACACTTTAACTTCAAACATAGCTTCTTCTTCTTTCTTCTGCACATTTTTGGCCCTAAGTCATTTATCTTTTATAGATAGTCCTCATTTTAGGGCTGCCTCATACAGTGACTGTTTGCACTTACAACTTTGATTAAAAAAAAGTAAATTTGCGACCAGTCCTGTAGGAGATGACCAGGTTGAGTCTGAGGGTGGGGTCAATGCATCTTCAGTTTGGAATCTCTACTCCCCATAAGAGACCTAAGTCCCATAAGACAGGGATCTCCAACCTTGGCAACTTTAAGACTTGTGGATTTCAACTCCCAAAATTCCTCAGCCAGCTGGCTGGGGAATTCTGGGAGTTGAAGTCCTCCAGGCTTAAAGTTGCCAAGGTTGGAGACTCCTGCCATAAGAGACCTACTCCCCATAAGAGACCTACACACACACACACACACACACACACACCCTTAAGAGTCCATTGATTCTTATCTGTCCCCAATTTACTTGTAGAGAATCAGTAGATCGGATTCTTGTGAATAGATAGCAGGAAATAAATTTATAGTACTTTTGAACTCTATCCTGGCTTCTAACTCCTTGCACCTGATAATCCTTACATTTACTACCTTTTAAGCACAGATCAGTGGTTTCAGTTAGCTACTGCATCACTTAAAAAAGGGAATGGCCAGTCCCAATTGTGGTAGCTAAATGAGGATTATCTATTTTAAAGCAGTGTTTCTCAATTTTGGCATTTTTAAAATTTGTTGACCTTAACTTCTAGAATTCTCCAGCTGTCATGTCATGCATGCTGTACCACATCAGAGAGAACAAACGCTGCCCAGCAACGCCCATTGATTCCAGTTGATTCAAGTCAGTGGTCCATCGTGCATTTGGATGCTATTCAAACAAGAATTTAGTTTAAGTTATTGTGTGACTAACACTTTTACCAATGATGTTGCTGCTGGTTATTAAGGAAATAAAACTGTGGTTAAATAAAAGTCAAAATATCAAGAGAGGAGAATATTTGCAGCTCAGCGATTAACTGTGGGTTTTTTGGTGCTCTCTGAGCTTTTCTTGCAGACACTTCATTACCAAAGTAGGGAATGTGTGATGCGCTGATGATGTTACCTAGTTCGGCAATGAAATGTCTGCAAGAATACCTACCAAGTGTCAACTCATAAAATATTTATATGGTCTTTCAGAGTTGCCAACAGAAAGGGAGGTGGGGAAGCAGTGCAGTAGCTGCATTCCATAAATGTTTTCAAAGATAGTAACTAGGTGACTGAAGTTTCTGCCATGCAAAATTCTAACTGGAGAGCATGACTGATGACTCTTGGCTATGGAGGTGTCCCATTGGAGAATATGAATTATGATACACCCAGGGGGTGTGGGAAAAACCAGGGTCAGGGGTGACAATGAATGATGTGTCTCAGAGTCGGCTACACCCAGGCAGTGCCGGACCTTTTCACTCCCAATAAATCCTTTTGAAGTTTTGGAAGATTGGCTCGAGACTCATGATTTAAATGAGGTTAAGTGCCGGAATCCTGACTCCAAGCTCAGAAAGCACCAAAATCGAAATGATGACCACAATGACGCCATTGAAACTCAACCCGATTTTTTTTTTTTTACATAATGCAAATGAAAAATAGGCAGAGCTTTGATCACACTGTCAAAGTTGTATTTTGACTTTTTTAACCAGACTCTGCAGACACCTCACAAGTCCTTACCTTGAATCTGGCTCTGAGCTTGTGTACCAAAGTGCCCTGGGCCGCCGAGGGACCCCCGAGAATTGGCCGTTGTAGGAGTGACTCTCATTGAGTGCCGAAGTCTTTCCAGCTCTCCATAACGATCTTGGAATTTTGTTTGTTCTTCCAACTTCTGCCTGTGCCCTGAAAGAAGCAGGGGAATGGGGAACAAATCAGCCAAGATGCTCAGGGTCAACTCAGAGAAGCCCCCCTCCGACCCCAGAAAAGAGACACGCAAGTAGTCCTCACCTAACGAACACAACTGAGCCCAACATTTCTGTTGCTGAGCAAGGCAGTGGTTAAGTGAATTTTGCCTCATTTTACATCTTTTTCTGGTCACAATTGGTAAGCAAATTATCGACATTGTTAAGTGAATCATGCAGTTGTATATAAGGACTGGTCGTAGGTCACTTTTTTGGTGGAGTTGTAACTTTGGACAGTTTTTATCAATTATCAATCAGAATAGAGCTGGAAGGGACCTTGGAGGTCATCTAATCCAACCCTCTGTTCAAGCAAGAGATCCTATACCATTTCAGACAAATGGCTGTCCAGTTTTTTCTTAAAAACGTTCAATAATGACGCATCTATGCCTTCTGAGGAAAGCTCTTCCACTAGTTAATTGCTCTCACTGTCAGGAAGTTGGTCCTTAATTCCAAATTGCTTCTTTCCTTGATTAATTCTCATCCATTGTTTCTTGGCTTGCCTTCTGGTGCTTTGGAAAATAAGTAGACCCTCCTCTTCTTTGTGGCAGAGCCCCTCAAATACTGGAATACTGCTGTCATGTCCCCCTTACTCCTTCTTTTCCCTAGACTGGCCATACCTAATTCCTGCAACCGTTCTTCATATGTTTTTGTCTCCAGGCTCTTAATCATCTTACTTGCTCTTCTTTGCACTTTTTCCAAAGTCTCAACATCTTTTTTGTAATGTGGTAACCAAAACTGCTAAGTGAATGATTGTAAATCAAGAATTACCGGTGCTCTCTAGTGCAGTCACCATCTGAGAGTTTAATAGGTGGGCCTGGATTGGAACTCAGGTCTTTGCAGTCTGCTTCCAACTCTCTAACCATGACCCCCACACCACGGCCCCTTCATAAGGTGCAAGAAATGGAGGGCCTGGGCTCCTGGAAGCCACTGAGTTGCTTGTTAAATGACTTTCCGAACTTCAACCAAGTTCTATTTTTGCTTCCCTTATTGCACGTAACACCTGCATCCATTGCAAGATACAGCGTGTGAAAACTCTGTCCCTGGAAGTGTCCCAAACCAAAGAAATGTGTCCAAAAAGTCCCACTTGGCCCATGGCCATGAATGTGTGGTGAGGGGAATTCCCTCGCAGAGAAATCCTTGCAAAACAGACACTGCAGTCTAGGCAGCTCAATCAACATTGTGTAACAGAATTAAACTCCGGGCCTTTTCTGATATTGTGGTTAAGGCTTTAGACTGGGGAGATCCATGCCATAGCCAACCTTATCTGTGGAAGTTTACTGGGAGACCCTGGACCGGTCATTCTTTCTCAATCCAAGCCTGCTCACAGGGTTGTTGTTTGGGGAGAAATTGGGGGAGGCAGCTTGCAGCTTTTTGCTCCTGTAGGAAATATAGGGTATGTGGCTCACAGTGAATAAATAAATGCATACATTCTCTTTAGTTATTTTTTTATATGTCTTTTTTTCTTGTTTTCAGTGTTTGCAGGTAGTCCTTTACTTATAACATTCATTTAGTGACCCTTCTAAGCTACAACGGCAATAAAAAAGTGACTTATGGCTGGTTTTCACTCTTGCAACATTACCACTTCCCCATAGTCACATGATCAAAATTTGGACGCTTGGCAACTGGCAGGTTTTTATGACAGTTGCAGTATCCATGGATCATGTGATCACCACTCGTAACTTTCCCAGCCGGCTTTTGACAAGCATCAATGGGGGAAGCCAGATAAGCTTAATAACCTCATAATTCACTCAACAACTGCAGCTTAACAACTGTGGCAAAACAGGTCGTAAAATGTAGCAGAACTCACCTAGCCACTGCCTTGCTTAGCGGTGGAGATTTTGGGCTCATTTGTGGTTGTAAGCTGAGGACTACCTGTACCAATTCTGAGCCTCGTCATATGAGCTGAGATATCAAGAGGCTCAGAGTTTTAAGCATTTAAGTTTCCCTACAGAAAGCCAAGCTCCTCTTTCCAAGTTCTATTTTTAAACTGCCCAGCCTTCTATGACTTTTTTATTTCGAAGTTACAGGTACCATTGTACATAAATGCAGGGGTAGGATTCTACCAGCTCGCACCTATTCGCTAGAACCGGTTGTTAATGTTCTAAGCAGTTCGGAGAACCGGTTGTTAGAAGAAATTACTGGCCTAATCCTGTAAGGAAGGCAGGAAGGAAACATTCTGGTGTTGCTTACAGAAACTGCCTCTCCATTAACCCTTATTACATTCTTGGCAGGACTAGACTTCCTGTCTCAGGAACTTCTCTGGAGTTTTTTTCCCCCTCCTTTGCTGGTACTCTGCTTGTGTGGGATGACCATTCAAAGTCACAATGGCACTGAAAAAAGTGACATGATCATTTCTCACACTTACGACTGTTGCAGCATCCCCACAGTCATGAGAGGCCAGGCGAGGAGATGTGTGCCTCGATGTGAGTGATATTGAGTTGGCCACGCCCAGCCAGTCACATGACCATCAAGCCACATCCACCCAGTCACATGACCACCAAGCCACACCTACCACCTAAGCCACGGCCACAGAACCAGTTGTTAAAAAATTTGAACCCCACCCCTGCATAAATGGATGGAAACTAATCAAGGGGAGAACCAACCTACAACTAAGGAGAAATTTCCTTTTCAAAAGGCAACTGGGCTTTCTTTGTTTTACCTTGAACACTGTTTCACTTCTCATCCAAGAAGTTTCTTGGAAAAACACCTTTGGGACAGTTATAACCTGGATGACTTAGAATCGCCACAGACCTGTTGTGGTCCGCTGGCAGCTGGCGGAGCTGGGAAGGAGCCCGGGCCAGTCCTGGAGGCTAAGGAAGGCTCGGATGAGGGGTCTGCGTCAGAGGCAGAGATGGGGCCAGCCAGGGTAGGCTGGCAGTCATCAGCTGCCTTTGGGCTTGGACAGCAGTGAGGGGTGAGGAGCTTCTGGAACCGGTTTCCAGCCTGCGCATGCGCAGAGCGGCCAAAAGGAAGGCACAATTAAGAACTCAGGGTTGACATGGGAACAAGGCCACAGGTGGATGATGAATGGCCCCTCCCATCAGGATTAAAAGAGAAGCAAAAGGGGAGGGGCCTTTTGCAGGAAACAACTTGCTCATTTGGTTGTCCTTTCGTTCCAGCCTCGTGAAGATTTGTCTGTATAACCCAGCCCTTCCCTGTCAGCACTAAGTGTGGAATTTTACCTGGCAGCGTTCCAGGATTGATAAAGGCCTGAGCTCATTAGTCTACCTTTGCAAGACTGTTTGCCAAGCCGTTGGCTGACTGTGAATGAAATAAATTCACATTAATGTAATGAAAGAAGTTTTTGCTGGGACTCAGAATTGACTTAGTGCTTTTTGGGGGAGGCCTAGGACAGAACAAGACCTTCCAACTCTGTTTATTCTGTATAAGCCATTCTACCCCCTATCTGTTCAAAGAAGGCAGAATAGACAGCAGAGAAACTCTGTCGGATAAAACAACCAAGAAGCTACTGAATTTTTTTTCCTTGGCAGCCACCAGTGCAATTCCAAATGAAGATAGCCAGTATTTTCAGCTTCGTCCATCACACACACACACACACACACACACACAACCCAAGGCAAGCACGTTGGCTCCCCTTGTCCTAACGTCCCCTTAAGAAGATCTGTATCACTACGACATCAAATGGCTGAAATGTTTTCCATCTGGAAGGATGGATATGAATCTGATACAGCTGTAATAAAAACATGCTGATCCTTTGGGGCAAATGTGGAGACATGGAGAATGCAACATCTGATGCTGGAAAGATACCTTTCAACAAGAGGAGGGGGGGAAACAGATCTGGATCTACTGTATTTTGTTCAATCTCCTGGAGATCTATCATAGATTACAAAGGTTGTCTGCCCTCCAGGGGCCTAATGAGAGCAATGACGAATCGACCCCAATTCTATTTCCCCCACATCCTTGTGGTGAGAAAGAAATAAGGAGACACTCCTTCCCCCAAGAAGCCAGCAAGATAATTTATAATTTCCAAAAACTCCATGTTCCCCCTTTTTTTCTCTCTTTCCCACTGTAAAACAAAATATCAGGCAATATAATGATGGTGTATGATGATATTGTGTTCTTGCTCTGTTTTTAAAGAAACCTCAGGATGAGTTGCCAACCCACTGCAGCCAAGCAGAACCTACTTTTCTTATAGGAATGTGCAAAGCTTTGGACCCAGAGCTGGTCTTCAGCAGGTTCTGACCAGTTCTGGAGAACCAAAAGCAGAAATTTTGAAGTTTGGAGAACTGGCAAATCCCACCTCTGACTGGCCCCACCCCCATCTCTTCTCTGTCTCCCAAGTCCCAGCTGATTGGCTGGGTCTTCTTTGGTTGCCCTGCACAGGAGAATGGAGCTGGAAAGCAGGTAAGTGGGATGGGGAGGGAATGGGGGATTTTGCAGTATCCTTCCTCTGCCACGGCCATCTAGCCATGCCAAGCCACGCCTGCCAAGCCAAGCCACGCCCACCAAGCCACGCTCACAGAACTGGTAGTAAAAAAAATTTCAATCCCACCACTGTTTGGATCGGATGCCCTAAAGATATCTGGACCTCAATGGAGGTGTGAAAATGGTGCTGGTCTGCATCTTGGCTGCAGGCAGAGGTGTGTTTGTTCTCCTAGTACTTTGAAGCTGCTTCTTTGCACAGAATCAGAAATGCTGCATCATTTCTTTTTTCTAATTTCATAACTCTTTTCTTAATTTTTTTCTCCCTGACCCTGGGCTGGATGGATCATGTATGGAATGGTTTGTAATAGAATTACTGCCTGCACATTTTCAGCTAGCCTTTAAATCAGGCTGAACAGTCTCTGGTACAAGTAGTCCTTACGACCACAGTTGAGCCTGACATTTCTGTTGCTAAGCGAGACATAGGTTAATTGCCTCACTTTACAACTTTCCTTGCCACAGCTGTTAAGTGAATCACTACAGTTGTTGAGTAACACCGTTGTTAAGTGAATCCGTGGCTTCTCCATTGACTTTGCTTGTCCGAAGGTCACAAAACGGGATCAAGGGACCCTGGGACACTGCAACCGTCATAGATATGAGTCAGTTGCCAGGTGTCGGAATTTTGATCACAGAACCCTGGGGATGCTGCAATGGTCATAAGTGTGAAAAATGGTCCTAAGTCACTTTTTTCAGTGCCATTGTAGCTTCAGTCACTAAGCAAACTGTTGTAAGTCAATTACTATGTGTGTGTGTGTGTGTGTGTGTGTACACACACACACAGGTACAGTGCATGTGTGTGCATGCTTGTATACAGGTACTGCCCTTGATTTACAATCATTCGTTTAGTGACCAAAGTCACAACAGCACTGAAAAAGTGTCTTATGACCAATCCTCATACTTATGACCTTGACAGCATCCTCACAGTCACCTGAAAATCAAAATTCAGGTGCTTGAAAACGGGCATGTATTTATAATATAATAGTAAAGATGATACTTTGTAATAATATAATATGTTGCATATGTTATATTTAATGATGGTGAAATGAATGATATTATGAACTAGACATTGTAAAAGCTGAAATTTGCTCGAAAAGAATGATATGAATTTATAATCAAAGTCTAATAATGGTTTGATAATAATATGGTATGATATATTGATAGTTGATTTATATAATATGAATTTCAAGTTAAGATTAGGAGGGAAAGACAGTTAATATTGTGCACAAGAGATATGTACCAACCGACACACTGTACAATTTAAAGATAGTTTTATGTTTTGTGTTTGTGTTTGTTTATGTCATTAAAATATAAAAAAAAAATATAAAAAAAAGAAAAAGAAAATCGGCATGTATTGAGGATGGTTGCAGCATTCCGGGGTCATCCAACCACTATTTGCAAACTTCCCAATTGGTTCCTGACAAGTAAAATCAAGTGAGGGGGAGGGAGGAACCTGGATTTGCTTAACAACGTCATGATTTTATTAACAACTGCAGCAATTTGCTTAACAACCATGGTGGAAAAAAAGGCCATCAAATTGGGTGCAACTCACTTAACAACCTTCGGTTGTTCTAACTGTGGCAATAAGTCAAGGGGTATTATAGCTATATATATGTATAATTTCCCGTGAGATATCTGGCCTGTGATATTGAGGTCTGGCCGGAGGTTTTTGTTGATCAAAAATAATTCGAGAAGAAGCATTCAGGAAGTCTTGCTTCCCCCACATAAATAGTCTGTGTTGAGAAGAAGGGAAAGGAAGGAGGAGGAAAAAATGCTCAAGGAATTTAATAATGACAAACTGATCAAAAGACTTAGCTATCAGTATCATAGATACTGGGGGAGGGAGTGGGGAGGGAGAAAATAAATTCTATAAAGTTTCTTTAGAAGAGAAAGGCTGTAGGCAGATCTGCTTCTTGTTACCACAATCAGCTTATCCAGATTCATTAATATGGCAAATGAAGGAAAGAAATTAATTTCTTTAGCTGCATCTGTATTTAATCTATAGCAAACATCTTGTACCTCTAATATATTATTTGCTTCTCCAGTGGTTGTTTTAGGACTGACTGAAGGATCCTTCCTTCCTTCCTTCCTTCCTTCCTTCCTTCCTTCCTTCCTTCCTTCCTTCCTTCCTTCCTTCCTTCCTTCCTCTCTCCCTCCCTCCTCTTCCCCTCCCAGCCTCTTTTCCTTCCTTCTTTCCTTCCATCCCCCTCCCTTTCTTTTCCTTCCTTCCTTCCTTCTCCTTCCTTTCTTTTCCTCCCTCCCTCTGTTCCCTTCCTTTTTCTTCCCTCCATCTCTTCCTTTCTTCCTCATTTTCTTTTCCTTCCTTCCAATTAAAGCAAGGAAGAAATATGATGACTGAGAACTTCATCAACTTCCCTACAATTTTTAACTGCTTTTAGAAAAAGTGCAGCTCCATCAGAAAGAATTGTCCACCCTGTCAATAACAAGAGGTTTTTTTTTTGTATCCTGTTTCCCAAGTGGTCTGATTTCCTTGACTATACTTATACCTTCAAATACTCCGTGCCTGCCTCTATTTAAACTCTGCTTGTAGCACAGAAAGTGGTTGGAGGTCCTGAATTCAACCCCCCATACACACCCACACACACACACACCTCCCCCTGGGCTTTCTTGCTCACCCAAATCATGTGGGATGCATAATTTGTTTGGTTTGGGAAGGGCTGAGGGAAAGGAGAACTTCATTGCCATTGTAAATTGAGCAGCTGATCCACATTATGGAGCGATTGACTGCTGGCTGCTGGAAAGAGATGGCTCTTTAAAGCGAGGGCATTTGTGTGCGGTTCCAAAGGAATGTAAATTGCAGAAGACACCCTGTCTCCTAGTATGGAACATGTCCACCACAGAGATCTCATTATTCACATGTTGAATGTGGGCCTATTCATGCCATTTGAAAATGGGAACTGGTTTCTGCACATCAAATCATTTCTTTAAGATCCTTCTGCTTTCTGGGATGGATGGATGGAAGGAAGGAAGGAAGGAAGGAAGGAAGGAAGGAAGGAAGAAAGGAAGGAAGGAAGGAAGGAAGGAAGGAAGGAAGGAAGGAAGGAAGGAAGGAAGGAAGGAAGGAAGGATAAAGAAGATAAAATTTACTGTAACAGCATTGCTAAAAAGCATAAAGATTTTGTGGATTTAATTCTATGGAGAGGAGGAAGGGCGGAAGGAAGGAAGGAAGGAAGGGAAGAAGTAAATTACAACTTCTCTAGGCTTACAAATGTTCATATTTATTTTTCAAACAAAAAGGCAATAATATGTAACTAATGGAGATAGAAGGGAGAGGAAAAAGTGGTTTTTCTCATGTGATGATTGGGCCAAGTATAAAGAAATTAACATTATTATCCTCTGTTAGTGTTTTGTAATGGGTTGGCTGGAGTTCAGGAAACAAGATGCGTCATATTTACAACAAGCCTTTTATGGACGGCAGTTCCCACGATTCTGGCTCTTTTTTTTCTCCCGAAGTCATGCGACAGTTCCCCCAATGTGATCCGATACCCAAGGGCCAAGCACAATGGCTGTTTGGTTGCTGGAATGCAGGGAGCTGCCTTTTCTTGCACCAGAGCAGAGTCTCCAAACTTGGCAGCTTTAGAACTTGTGGCCAGTATAGCTGGTAGTTGAAGTCCATAAGTCTTAAAGTTGCCAAGTTTGGGGACTCCTGCATCAGAGAGTGGCCGCTTCTCCATCGGCAGGACTTGCCCTGATTGGCAGTGAACCTTCCTCAATCTCATCTGAAAATGCCTGAGGTGCATGCTCCTAAAGAGCCATGCCAACAATACCTCTTTTTTGGGGGTGGGGGTGCTTGAATTCTTCATTTTTTTCCAAATGGCAAGGTCTGATTTGGCCTCATTTCCATATCTATTTGAACAGAGGGATATTTACATATGTTGCTTAAAAGATGTAATGTAAGTTTGCAAGCAAATGTAAGTGAACAAAGTTTTCCCCCAGTAGTTTCACAGTGGTATGATTCCATAAACAATCCCATGGCTGTCAAAATGTATAATAATTTCTTCTCCAATAGAAGAGAATATTTTTAGGTCAGTATTAAACTGAATAGAGTCCTTGGTGCTCTACAAGATTGGTTGTTTTTTTGCAGATGTTTTATTACCCAACTAGGTAACATCATCAGTGGGGCACCTAGTTGGGTAATAAATTTTCTGCAAGAAAACAACCAAGTTCAGTGAGCACCAAGGATCTCACAATTTATTCCCCCTTATAGCACATGAAAAAAATCATAGCTACTTTAATTCTTTTTTCTTTTCTTTTCTGGCATACTTTCTCATTAGGGCTTGCTGAACATTTGTGTCTTAGCAAGAAATAAATAGTATAACAAAATGCAGACAGAAACTAACAGTCGGTTCTTTCTGTTCCAAGGAAAAGGAAAATAATCCCAGTGCTTTTGGAATTGATGGATTTGTGGCTCCTTGGAGGAAATTGTCTCAATTGGTATTCGAATGCAGATTACATGATGCAAGTGCATGGGTTAAGATAAGACTTAAAAGAGTTGGGTTGACTTAATTACCTGAAATACATGTATCAACCACCACTTTCCACTGCCTTATTACAGATGTGATCATTCAGTGCAAATGGGGAAATAGCATCATGCTTAGCCTTACTCGAAGGATCACAAATAAATATGCAATGAGAAAAGATAATATCAAACTGAAACACTGTGAGTGTATGTATGTGGATTTATTAATAGATATGGCCAATAGTTCTTGGAATACTGGTTAGCTTCTTGTTTCACTTCTGCAGATTATTCCTGATTTTATACAGGGATAATGCAAAACTTCTGTGTGCTGCAACATGCTGAGGCCTGAAGTGGTTTGGAATGGGTTGTAAAGGGAGTCCTTGAATTACAACCACAGTTGAGGCCAAACTTTATATTGCTGAATGAGACATTTGTTAATTTTACCCCATTTTATGACCTTTGGTGCCACGGTTGTTAAGGGAATCACTGTAATTGTTAAGTTAGTAACAGGATTGTTCGGTGAATGGCACTTCCCCATTGACCTTGTCAGGAGGTCAAAGAAGAGACTGGACACAAACATCTGTCAGAAAAGGTGTAGGGTCCGCTGCTTGGGTGGGGGTGGGGTAGGGGGTTAGACTAGATGACGTACAAGGTCCCTTCCAACTCTGTTATTTTGTTATAAGGTCACAAAAGGTGATCACATGACCTTGGGAGACTGCAACTCTCATAAATAAGCATCTGAATTTTGATCACATAACTATGGGGATGCTGCAACAGTTGTTAAGGGTGAAAGCTGGTCATGTTACTTTTTCAGTACTGTTGTAACTTCAACAGTTACTAAATGAACTGTTGTAAAACTACCTGTATTGGTCTTGTTAATCATCCCTGACTTGTGTATCCTGACACACTACAATTGTCATCTTTTGCACACTGAGCACAGTTGCTGAAGCCAGAAGTGTAGGCCCAGTCACAGTCACTTGGCATCTCAGTTTGGTAACAGCTGCAGCTTAAAGAAACTGGGTTCTCTCAGCTCGGAGTGACCTATCTAAATCTTACACAGATGTGCCCAGTTTTACATCCTGCAAACCAACAAGCAAACTGGAATGCATCTGTGCACAGAAATCTGTACTTTTAAAAAATCTTACAATAGAGTTTTACCATGCAGAAAATATGCATGTATTAAGCAAGCAAACAGACAGACAGACAGACAGATAGAGGAAAGAATGCGCAAACATGAATATATTAGAGTTAAATGTATAAATAAATTACAGAAAACCCTGAGGTTTGAAGAAGTGTAATTCCCTATTTAGGAGGGAGGGAAATGAAGGAAGGGAACCAGAAAATAACCTAAAAAACTGCCCTCCATAGAACTGGTCCCTGGCACCCAAAATATTGGGTGTTCTGCTGATCTAGAACATCTGCACTCTGCAGCATTTTATTTTCCCCATAGATACTAAATGTTTGGGTTAGATGAGAATTTTCTCTTGGTTATCATTAAATCTTCATTCTGCATTCATTTCTGGGAAATATTACTAGGCAAAGTGGAAGAGCTTTTCCAGAAAGAAAGATGGAGCAAGTTGAAGGAATTTCTCAGGTACAATCATGGAAGAGGGCCAAATTAGATAAAAACATCAAACTAGAGACTTTGAAAGATAGTGTGAAGAAGCAAAACAAGTGGAGTAGAGTTAGCAAAAGCTTTTAGGGCAAAAATCTACATTTGTTTACTAAGGATTAACCTTCTAGCTCTCAACAAAGTTTTCCAGTCCCTTTTCGGAGATCTAAGGAAACATAGTTGGCATCAAGTCTATCAACAGCCATTGTGCTACAGCCACCTCTTTGGAAACACAATTTTGATCAAAGAGAACAGTGAGAATACTTTGGCTAATTTCTTCACCTCCAACTGTCCAAAACAGGGCAAGCCTTCACTTCAGAGCAGGGTTTTTCAAACATGCTTGCTGGGGAATTCTGGGTGTTGAAGTTCACACATCTTAAAACTGCCAAATTTGAAACCTTCCTCAATCTGGTGCTCTTTAGCCATTTTTTAGCCCTTTACCTTTACCTTATCTTGTCTGGATTACCTTAGACAAGAACACCCCCAGGAGTTCTAGGTCTATCTAAGGTTGCATTAACAGAATCTTGCAAGTCTGAAACAGTGGTGGGATTCAAATATTTTTACTACTGGTTCTGTGGGCCTGGCTTAGTGGGCATGGCAAAGGGAGGATACTGTAAAATCTCAAGTCAGTGGTGGGATATGCCGGTTCTCCGAACTACTCAAAATTTCCCCTATTGGTTCTCCAGAACTGATCAGAACCTGCTGAATACCACCTCTGGTCTGAAAGTATTCCTGTCCCCCTTCACTTTTACCATCTAAGAAACTAGAGAGTTCCCTTCTGAGATTGTTTCCGTGGTCCCATTCCTTCTGCAATCTCAGTTGTCTCTTATCTAACTCTTGGTTAGTTTATGGCTCTTCCTACTTTCTCCCCCAAGGTTGTTCCCACATGCCATTACACTATATTGAGATTTTTCTACACTTGATTCTTCCACACTTTCCCTCCAGCAGAACGTAACTGTGTTCTGAACGTTATAACCAGAGGCTTATTTGACCCACTTATATGCCTTCCACGTGTCCTGGGATGATAAGTCCAAGGATACTGGCTGGGCATTCTGAGATATATATACCATTCTTCTACTCATTGTAGAATACCTTGTGCCACCAGACTTGAAATTCTAGACCTAGAAAATCTTGAATTACGCCATCTTTGGTCTGATCTAAGTATGGTATATAAAATCATACATTGCAATGTCCTACCTGTCAATGAATACTTCAGCTTCAACCACAACAACACAAGAACACACAATAGATACAAATTCAAGGTAAACCGCACCAAACTTGATTGCAGGAAATACGACTTCAGCAACAGAGTGGTCAACGTTTGGAATACTCTACCTGACTCTGTGGTTTCTTCCCCAAACCCCAAAAACTTTAACCTTAGACTGTCTACTATTGACCTCACCCCTTTCTTAAGAGGTCTGTAGGCGGCATGCATAAGCGCGACAACGTGCCTACCGTCCCTGTCCTATTGTTTCTTTTTCTTATATGTATCCATTTCATGTATTCATAACTATGTTTATACTTATACCTGTTATCTTGTAAGCGATTGACAAATCAAATAAATTCTAAATATATAGTCATATCACATCTGGAGAGTTCCAAACTAAAAAAGATTGGCCTGCAGCAAGGCATTCTACAGAGGTTGCATGGAAGTCTGTTGATGTCGCTTCCATTGTGGGGGATGAATTTGGAACAACACAAATAGATCCGTGTGTTTTTAAATGCCTGGAAAGTAACAGGAATAGAGGCCATGACAGGTTGCTTGGGGCTGACATATCCCTGCAGCGCTGAATCTGAGAAATAGAGTGGGAAGAAGCCTGCAGATGGCACTGTAAGACTAATTATAACATCTGTAATCTATGGAAGATGTGATAGACAAATATAAGTTTTGATCCAGAGAAAATTTCACACTGGGAGAGAGAACTACTCACTGGAGCAACTGACCTGCACTAAGAGCTTCTTCTATGTTATGTGTTTCTTTTCCCCCCTTATATCGTAGACTCCTGAGGGTGAAGATGAGCAACGCATGTAAAGCAGATGTGGGGAACTAAGAGCCATCCAGATGTGACTGGGCTCCAGAGGTAATATTCAGCAGGTTCTGACCAGTTCTGGAAAACCGGTAGCGGAAATTTTAAGTAGTTCAAAGAACCGGCAAATCCCACCTCTGACTGGAGATTTTACAGTATCCTTCCCCTGCCACGCCCACCAAGCCATGCCCACAGAACCGGTAGTAAAATAAAATTGAATCCCACCACTGCTGGGCTCCCAATATTCAAATATCCCAGCCAGTGGTGGGATTCAAAAAAATTTACTACCAGTTCTCTGGGTGTGGCTTGGTGGGCGTGGCATGGCTTGGTGGGCATGGCAGGAGAAGTATACTGTAAAATCTCCATTCCCTCCCCATCCTATTAACCTGCTTTCCAGCTCCGTTCTCCTGTGCAGGGCAACCAAAGAAGACCCAGCCAATCAGTTGGAACTTGGGAGATGGAGAATAGATGGGGGCAGGGCCAGTCAGAGGTGGTATTTGCCAGTTCTCTGAACTACTCAAAATTTCCACTTCCAGTTCTCCAGAACTGGTCAGAATCTGCTGAATACCACCTCTGATCCCAGCCATCATGGTTAATAGTGAAGGCTGTTGTGTTGACCAGCACACAGATACCCACAGGACAATCTCTCTTGAGGTAGGACAGGGGTGTCAAACTCAGGTCATCACGGTGGCATCACGTGACATATTGGGACTTTTTTCACCTTCGCTAAACCAGGCATGGGTGTGGCCAGCCTGTGACACATCCGTCCCACAGGCCAGGAGTTTGACAGCCCAGAGGTAGGACAATGTTTCCGTCAAGCCATTTTTCTAATCAGACCCTTGGATTAGACTGATTCCAGAGTGATATTAAATATCTATTCTGAAATCATATTTGACCTGGGCCTGCTTTATAGAAAAGGAAGGAAGGAAGGAAGGAAGGAAGGAAGGAAGGAAGGAAGGAAGGAAGGAAGGAAGGAAGGAAGGAAGGAAGGAAGGAAGGAAGGAAGGAAGGTTCATTTGTGGGTCTGCCAATTTTTCATCTGCTGATTGTAACTAGCTTTTAAGTAGGGCTACATGATATGGGCTGCAAAAATTATTATCTATATAACTTTTATTTATAACATTATTTTTTCTGCTGCCATCTACAGGTCTTTTACATTTCTCCAGCCAAGGTAGACTAGAATAGAATAACAGAGTTGGAAGGGATCTTGGACGTCTTCTAGTCCAATCCCCTGCTTAGGCAGGAAACCCTATAGCATTTCAGACAAATGGTTATCCAATTTGTCCAGGAGGGTTATTTGGAGCAGCAGGTCCCTATGCCAATCTGTCAAAAGAAGCTGGGGTTCAGTTCGTCAAAAACAAAAGACAAAAACCCCTCTGGCAGTGAGCTTCACTAGTCAAGCTATTCATAGAGACAACAAGGCTTTGCTCAGGGGCTAGAACTGGTTCCCATCAATTATATGAGTTTTTAGAATTTCCTTTGATATTTTAAATGCCACGAGGGACATTCTTGACTAGCACTCCTGATGCTTTGCTGCCATTTCACACCATGTTCTGATTATGCCGCATCATTTTTGAGTTTATTCTACGCTAGCCTGAAATTAAGGAATAAAGAGATTTGTATAAATAGAAAGTAAATTTATAAACCAAACAGGATCTTAATTTTTTTCCCCAAGCGCTTAGTCCTATTCTGGGAAAAAAGTATTACCTGTACCTCCATGGGTGGAGTAGAATAATAAAAGAAGACAGAAGAAAATGTAATTCAGGAGGTGCAGACAGCGATAATGGTTTCCAGCTAGCACTACAGTCTGTGAGACCTCATGCCATGATAAATTTGCCCTTGTTTAAAACAGCTTTCCCAGGTCTGGATGCCCTACAGATACTGCCATTAATTTTCCAGAATTTTAAGCAAAGGCCATCCTGGTTGAGGGATTCTGAGAACCGAGGATCTGGATGGCACCTTGGCCGAAGATGAGTTGGTTGGCAGTGTCTCAAGAACACTAATAATTTAAGCTTTTCCAGGAGTTCTTTGTTGTTTTTGCAACAACAAATTAACACAGCTACTTCCTTTGAAACAAAAAAGCATTAAAGAGACCTAAGTACTCATGATTACGTTTGTCCATTAAGCTGTAAATGACTTCACTCCCTTAAACAAAAAAAGTGCAAGGAACTTTTGAAGTAGCTTCACCAACCTGATGTTGGGGTTCACTTCCCAGAATTCTCTAGCCAGCACAGTTTGGGGATTCTGGGAATTGTCAACACCTATGTCTTGAGGGTATGAAATTAATAATATGCAATTTATTCTATGGAATTGTTCCCCAATGATGGATTAATTAATTAAAATGCTTTGAAAGGCACTAACTAAGCCAAAGAAAAAGGAATAATACATGAAGGGGATTTTAAACAGTTATAGTTAAGCATTTATTGAAATTCACGTTCCCTTCCCTACTTTAAACAGACTCTACGGTAGTTCCCTAGTTCTGATCTGCTGTTTTTGCTTTTTCTCCTCTTTCTCTTCTTCTTGGGGAAATTGTTCATCTACCTGCATACCACTCCCCTTTCTCCCACCTGTTTATTTATTTATTTGGTAAATTTGTATGCTGCCCATCTCATTGTCAAGTGACTCTCAGCACTTACGTAGTTTGGGTAATGAAACATTTGCAAGAAAACAACCAAACTCAGAGAGCATCAAGGACCACACAGTTCATCCCTGAACTACAAATATTCTGTTCAGTTGTAAACTCCAATGGGAAACAGAAGGAGAGCATACTGCATGCATGAGTATGTTCATATTAACAATGTTTAATTTTTATAACATATTTTTAAAGGTAAACCAAACTACGTTTTGTTTTTGGCCTCCAAAATCTGGTTTAACACTCAGACTAAATGTGAGCCATGGCCAGAAAACAAAGGCTACAGACCCTAAGTCAGTTCTGATCTTTCTGGGAGTTGGACTCAATTCAGTTTCAAAGAAAGAACAGCCTTCTCCAGATGTTGGGCATCTGGTGCAAGTATTGAGGTTATCTCCAGCATTTCCAACCATCCAATGGTCAAGCTGATTGGGAATTCTGGGTGATTCTGTTTGTTTATTTTTCTGTTTCTTACATTTATATTCCACCTTTATTTTATATAGTATAATGCAATATGTATTCTTACAAGAATTGTTTGAGGTGGATTGGGCTGAGTGTGAGTGACTGGACTAAAGCCACCCAGGAAGATGTTGCACTTAAAAGAGGACTAGGATTCATGGTCTCAAGGTCTTAACCAATACACCAAAATGTCTATAAGCACAACAGATTTGAAGAGCGCCAGGTTAGAGAATGGTGTTGGAGAAAACTCCTGTGGATAACATGGACTGCCAGGAAAACAAACAAATGGATCATCAAACCAACCAACCAGAGTTCTTATTCAAAGCCCTAAATAACCAGGCTAAAATTATCCTCCTTGAAGATCTATTTCTCTAGAGAAGGCTCAACTGCTGAGGAAGGTGGAGAAAAGAAGAAGAGGGCAATCAGCAAGCAAGGTGGATGACCCACTTTCGGTGGTGATGAGTGTCCCCTTGGAACCTGAATGACCAAGTTAGGACAGATTGTCATGGGGAAAAAATCTATGTGGTCACTAAGAGTCAACAATATCTTGATGACATCTAATCAATCAATTAGTTAGAAAGAAAAACTAACACAGACAAATTTTGAGGTAGGATTGTAAATGCTTTGGGTACAGAAGCTCTTGTTTCAACCTCCCAACTGTTCATTTTAGAAGATCTGGAGGACATAGGATAGCATGAATTCCTGGAGATTGGGAAGAGATATTGACAACGTGCCTGAGTTGGTACAAGTTTTGCTTCTTTCTTTTTGCTTCTTTTCCCAAAGTGCTCATAAGAGTTATAAATAAATTGTGAGCTCAGTTGGCCACAGAAGTTGCCTGTTATCTCTCTGAATGATCCTATATAGGGGTGGGATTCTACCTGTTCTGTCCACCTCTGTAGAACCGGTAGCTCTGAAGAGCAGCAGACATAGAACCGGTTCTATGTCTGCTGATGTTTTTGCCGACACGCCTGCCCGGGCTCTTACCTGACCTTTATTTCCTGCTTTTTTTAACTTCAACTGCCGACTTCAACAGCTGCAGTTAAAAAAAAGTTCCCGAGAAGAAAAGGCGTCTTCCTATGTACACTGATGAGCAATCGCTTTAGACTTCCATTCAAGAGCCATGACCAATTTATTCATATACAGTATATACCCTGCTTGGCATAATATATTTAGCAGCTAATTGCAATGACTAAAAGGCAATTAAAATAATAAAACCAGATGATCCAAGCAATTTATAAAAAGAAAATCCATAAAGTAGCAGCCGTGGAAAGAGAATAAAAAATGAGGGCAAAATAGCAATGAAAGCCACCACCTGAAGTTTATAACCTTTGACTGAGGGCGTAGGAGGATTGAAACAGATGCCTGCATTTTTTTATTTTTATTTATTTGTCAATTGCTTACAAGATAATAGGTATAAGTAAAACATAGTGAATATGTATACATGGATACATATAAGAAAAATAAAATATAAAAGAAACAATAGGACAGGGATGGTAGGCACGTAGGTGCGCTTATGCACACCCCCTACAGACCTCTTAGGAAAGGGGTGAGGTCAATAGTAGACAGTCTAAGGTTAAAGTTTTTGGGGTTTGGGGAAGAAACCACAAAGTCAGTAGAGTATTCCAAACATTGACCATTCTGTTGCTGAAGTCGTATTTCCTGCAATCAAGTTTGGTGTGATTAACCTTGAGTTTGTATCTATTGTTTGCTCTGTGTTGTTATGGTTGAAGCTGAAGTATTCATTGACAGGTAGGACATTGCAATGTATGGTTTTATATACCATACTTAGATCGGACTGAAGGCGGCATAATTCTAGGTTTCTAGGTCTAGAATTTCGAGTCTGGTAGCATAAGGTATTCTGCAACAAGTAGTGGTAGTGAAGAACTCTTCTTGTAAAATATTTCTGGACTTTCTCAACTGTGTTAATATCAGATACGTAATGTGGGTTCCAGACTGATGAGCTGTATTCGAATATTGGCCTAGAAATGTTTTGTTTGCTCTAGTTATTAGTGTAATATTACCAGAGAAAAAGCTACGTAAGGTTAGGTTAACAACTCTTAACGCTTTTTTGGCTATGTAATTACAGTGGGCTCTAGCACTTAGGTCATTTGAGATGAGTACTCCAAGATCTTTGACAGAGTTTGGATCATCAACAAGGTCTTGACTATTCAGCCTGTATTTTATTTTCTGATTTTTTTTGCCAATATGTAGGACAGAGCATTTATTTGTTGAGATTTGAAGTTGCCATTTGTTTGACCATTCTGATACGTAGTCAAGGTCTTTTTGAAGGGTAGCAGTATTGTCTCTGGTGTTAAATAGCTTTACATCATCAGCGAAGAGAACACAGTTGCTCTTGATATGATCATAGAGGTCATTTATGTAGAGTATGAAAAGAGAACACTGCCTTGGGGGACACCAGTGTTGACAGGTACAGAATTTGATAGGACACTCCCAATTTTGACCATTTGTTGTCTGTTTGACAGGAATGCTTCTATCCAGTTATGCAGGTGTCCAGAGATACCGTAAGATTTTAGTTTTAGGAGTAGTTTGTCGTGTACCACTGAATCAAAGGCTTTACAGAAGTCTATGTAGATTGCGTCTACAGCTTTGCCCTGATTGAGTTGTATAGTCCATATGTTTTTTCAATGTAAGAATTGCAGATTACATGATAATTTTTTTCTAAAACCAAATTGTTTATTAGAGAGTCGGTTGTTTGTTTCTAAGTGAAGGATGATGGATTGGTTAATAATTGATTCCATGACTTTACAGGTGACGCAGCATAAAGAGATTGGTCTGTAATTTTCAACTAGGTTGGGGTTTCCCTTTTTGAAGATGGGGATGACCGTGGCTTGTGACCATAGTTTTGGCAAGGAGCTGGTCCTGAAAGATTTTTCAAAGATTATGCTTAGAGGTTCTACTATGGCAGTGGATAGCTTTTTTAAGAAGTATGTACATATTCCATCCAGTCCAATAGATAGAGATGGTTTTAGATTGCGTAGTGCTTTTTCAACATTGTCTTCTGTAAAATTGATATGTATTAGATCAATGTGGTTCGACTAGGAAATATTGGGCATGATCCATTGTTGTTTACAAATACTGAGCCAAAGAATGTGTTAAAGAGGTTGGCTTTAATAGTGTCATCGTTGCAGTCTTTACCATTAGGTCCTTTCAGGGGTTGGATGGACCTTGAGTCTTTTAGTTTATTGTTTACAAAATTGTAGAAAGCACGGGTGGAATTGGTGTGTAGAAGGTTTTCTTCTTGTTTAATGTGATAATTGTAGCATTCAGTTTTTATCTAGTGGCATAAATTTTTGTATCGGCTTTTGAAATTGGCAACATGACCAGATTTGTTTTTCCGCCAAAGTGATTTCTTTTTGGATTGAAGCTTCCTTATTGTTTTGGGTAGTTTGTTTTTTCTGGTTTTGGGAGTTGTTATTGGTACATATAGTTTGATGACTCTTTTGACTTCAAGTAAAAATATGTTGTAATGGTCTTCTACAGTATTGCATCCAGAGAATAGAAATTGCCAATCAAGGATGAGAGGTTGTTGTTTATAAGATCATAGTTGCCTTTTTTGAAGTTATAATTGGGGATTCTGTCATTGTGATTATTTTTGTGTGTACATATGTTGAGACAAAAGTCAATCATGTTGTGGTCACTGTTGAAAAAGGGTTCTTTAATTTGTATTCCGTAAATTGAATTAAATTAAATGCTCAGATTTAGAGGGTATCCCTGAAGTGGCAATTCCAGAGTTGAGAATAGGGGATTGCCAACCCCCCCACCCACCCAAAAACAAGGGCTGCTTCCTCCTTTTTTCACCCCTGCTCCCCCATTCTCTATTCTCTCTGAATCATGTGCTTCAACCTAGGAAGAGGTCATATCAAAGGTATTGTCAGTCCTGCAAGGTAGTTCAGACAAGAAGCAGAACCAGGAGGCCTAAGGTCTATTTTTACAGTCAATTTACATTAATAGAATCTTGCAAGACTGACAGTATTAAGAGCCATGGTGGTGCAGTGATTAGAATGCAGTATTGCAGGCTAATGCTGCGGACTGCCAGCAGTTCAATTCTTGATGGCTCAAGTTGGACTCAGCCATCCATCCTTCCAAGGTGGGTAAAATGAGGAACCAGATTGTTGGGGCAAGAGGCTGATTCTGTAAACCACTTAGAGAGGTTTGTAAAGCATTGTGAAGTGATATATAAGTCTAAGTGCTATTACTTGTGAAGGAAGGAAGGAAGGAAGGAAGGAAGGAAGGAAGGAAGGAAGGAAGGAAGGAAGGAAGGAAGGAAGGAAGGAAGGAAGGAAGGAATCCATGGTGGCACAGTTGTTAGAATGCAGTATTGCAAAGGTAACTCTACCCACAGCCAGGAAGTTTGATCCTGACCAGCTCAAGGTTGACTCAGCCTTCCGTCCTTCCGAGATGGGTAAAATGAGGACCCAGATTGTTGGGGGCAATAGGCTGATCTGTAAACCGCTTAGAGAGGGCTGCAAAAGCACGGTGAAGTGGTATATAAGTCTAAGTGCTATTACTTGCGAAGGAAGGAAGGAAGGAAGGAAGGAAGGAAGGAAGGAAGGAAGGAAGGAAGGAAGGAAGGAAGGAAGGAAGGAAGGAAGGAAGGAAGGAAGGAAGGAAAGAATCCATGGTGGCACAGTTGTTAGAATGCAATATTGCAAAGGTAACTCTGCCCACAGCCAGGAAGTTCGATTCTGACCTGCCCAAAGTTGACTCAGCCTTCCACCCTTCCAAGGTGGGTAAAATGAGGACCCAGATTATTGGGGGCAATAGGCTGACTGTAAACCACTTAGAGAGGTCTGATCCTAGAAGCACAGAATTAGAAACCATCCCAAAGACCATCCAGTTTAGTCCTGCAACATGCTGGGAAACCATTTCAACATTCCTGAGAGCCACTTTTCTCAAAAACCTCCATAGATGGAGAATTCACTAAAAACCCACCTCTGTTGGTGACCGTCACTTATGTATTGATTTGATCTCTATTCAGGAGCCCAGGGTAGTGCAAGAGTCGTGATGGCACAATGGTTAGAATGCATTGTTGCAGGCAAACTTTCCCACACCCTGGAGTTTGATCCTGACCGGGTCAAGGTTGACTCAGCCTTTCATCTTTCCGGGGTTGGTAAAATGAGGACCCAGATGATTGGGGGCAATAGGCTGATTCTGAAACCACTTAGAGAGGGCTGTAAAGCACTATGAAGCAGTATATAACTCTACGTGCTATTGCTATGTTCTTCTCTTCCACCTCCTCCCTCCTTTTGTGGGCTGTGACATCTTTTACATGCCAGTTATGGCTCTCCCTCCTCTCTCCCAAGGCCATTTAGAATCTCTCAAACATCTAAGCATCAAGGCTGATCTCTATATGATGGTCCTAAACGAAGCCAGGCTCATTCTTGCTAAAGTACGATGGCATGGTTACCTTTTTGGTAATCCCTATTCATTTGTTCATGTGCTGTTGCATAAGGAGTCATCAAAGCAGGCAATTGGTTCAAATTCAGTTTTACCAAACAAGAGCGCCCTTCAGATTTCCAGAAGTTTGAGAAACACGGGGGGAAATGGTTTTGATTGGTCCATGATTGAAATAAAATTGATCTGGATCAATGGAGGCATGCAGGCATCTCTTGGTTTGCTTTCTCTTCTTCTTCTCCTCCTCCTCCTCACATTCACAATATCCTCCGAGCATGACGCCATTCTCCTCTGTGCATTAATCCATCTACCACGCCTTACAACATGCACCAAGCTGGAAGCAAGAGCTTAGCAATGGCTTGGGGCGATGCTAGGTGTACAATAACACCTCGAGGGCACTGATGGGGGCCTCAAACATTCCTGGTTATGAAAGAGGATGATACTCTTAACAACGCCCTGAAAGGGGAACAAGGTCTGACGTGCACTGGAAGATCAATCATCTGCTTTCTGTTAGGACAGAGAAGACAAGTCATCTTTCAAGGATCAGAGAAGGAGCAGGAAGGATCCTCAGCCCGCTGTTGAAACCCATGGGGGAAAGGCAGGTGTGAAGTGGGCTATCTCAGGCCGCAAGAGAGGGAGAAGCAGAAGATGGTGGCAGGGTATTTCAGAACAGAACAGTGGGCACCACGTGGCTTGGTGCCATATGAAGGAAGCAGGCTGGCATCGCTATGGAAAGAGAGTTCAACTGCCCTTGGTATCCTCCACCCACTTCAGAATAGAGAACACCACTTCCACCACAAAACTGGAAAAGTGAAAAAATTCCAATAGAAGAGAATGTGATCAGGAAAATATTAGAATGTGCAGAAAAGAATAGGCTAACACTGGCAATTAAAGGAAAAGAACAATCTGAATATTATATGATACAGGAATTATTTTATCAATGGTTGGAAAATAAAGATGGAAGTTAGAAATTAAAGATATGAATATAGAGTGAAAGGAGTTAAGAAGGGGATGGTTATACGATAAGATATATTATGTATAGTAGTTTGAAATAAGAATGCAATTATTATTGTTTCGGCAAGGAATTTGTAATAATTATAAATGCTATTGCACAAGATATTTGTACCCAGATGACACACTTAAATGAAAGATGGATTGTTTGTAAAAATAAAATTTTAATTTTATTTTTTTTTAAAAGAATAGAAAACATCAGTAGGATCTTGTGCCTGGCTATAGTGGCCAGACGGAGGGCTTGTGACTTTTGGAAATTAGGACAAAAGTCCCAGGTGCCAACTTCTGTTAATTACAAAGTACAGCTAGCAGATTTTTGAGGATTGTGAAGGAGAATGTGAGATATATAATGAGGGAGGAAGGGAGGGAATAACATGGAAGAAATCCACATTTGGAAGATAGGTTTTTAAAAAATAAAAGGAGAATAGTCAAGATGGTGGCTTTGATCACATGGTTGTGGCCACCATCTTGATTTTTTTTACAACATCCCCAGGCCAAGACACCCCTGCCAACAAAGAATATGAATATTCCATGTGGGCATGGAATAGAAAGCAGGAGAATAGGGTGGCGAAATGTCACTCATTCTGGAAGATGATGCAATATTTCATGGCAGGTCCCATTCATACTATTTTTGCTGACCTACTCTAGAAAGGAGATGACAGCTGCAAAACGAAGAAAGGGCCTTTGTGCATATCCTATGCATGCTCTATCTTCTTATAAAGAACTGTGAAACTTTGCGGTCTCTTTTGTACATAGAGGGGGAGAAATGACTGCAGTAGGAAGGATATGATGAAGGTTGATGAAATGGGGCATGGTGGTTAGGCCGTGCCCACAGTCTGGGTAGGAGTGAAAGGAATTAGGGTACTTCAGATGTCAAATTGTGAGAGCTAAGAAGAAAACTCAATGGGGAATGCTGGGTTCACTTAATGATCACATAATTCGCTTAACAACTGCAGTGGTGCACCATGGCAAAACGGTCATGAAATTGGTGAGATTCACTTAACGTTTGCTTAGTAATGGGAGTTACGGCAGTAAGTAGAGGACTACCTATAATCTGTGCTTGCTAATCTCTACTGTATTCACATTCCGTCTGAATATAGTTTTAAAACTAAGAGTTTATTTTCCTAGCCTGGACATGCCATAACTGAGTTAAAGCACCAGAGGCTGTGTATGCGGTTATGGTGTTTGGAATAATAATCCTTAAAAAAAAAACTTGTCTTTCTTCCACCTTCCTTCAGTTTACCTTGAGACTCTTGGCAATTTGCTGCCTGACTTTATGGATGGGGGAAAGTAATGAATGAATACACGGATCATTTAATTTAATTGTTTGACCCTGATATAATAATATTTCTTCAAGCTAATTGAAACATGTTATTCCCCCCACAACTTTCTTTTTAAATAACAGAATATTAAGAAAGCCCTAAAGAGCTGCTGCTTGTTCCTAGCAATTACTAAGGAGTCAGAAAATTGCACAGACTTGATAATTATTGTTTCTGGAGGGAGGGAGAAATTTCCCAGGCCAGCAAGGAAACCGCCTGATTTTACACTTTATTAAACCAGAAAAATTGTGTTTCAGAAGTTGAAGCAATGAATGAAGAAGTTGGTTGAAGAGGCTGTTCTGATTAGCCTATCATAAATGGGGCCTTGGTGTACCCAAGTTACATGTATTTTGAAAGCATGAGATCTGTAGATTTCTATTTCTTTCTACATTACGTGCCACTCCTTAGCACTCATTCAGGCTGACTTAAATCAAAGTTAAGCAATAGCAATAGCACTTAGACTTAGATGCCACTCCACACTGATTTACAGCACTCTCTGAGCTGTTTACAGAGTCAGCGTATTGCCCCAACGATCTGGGTCTTCAATTTACCAAGGATGGTAGATGGAAGGATGGAAGGCTGAGTATTTGCTTGTATCCTTACGATTTATATTGACTGTTTCCTAGTATGATTTGATTGTTGATTGTACCCTGTGACTATCATTATGATTCTTGATTCTTAACGAATATATCTTTTCCTTATGTATACTGAGAGTATTTGCACCAAGACAAATCCCTTGTGTGTCCAATCACACTTGACCAATAAAGTATTCTATTCTATTCTGAATCAACCTTGAGCCAGTCAGGATCAAATTCCTGGCTGTGGGCAGAATTTGCCTGCAATACTGCATTTTAACCACTGCACCACCACAGCTCTTGTACTACCTTGGGCTCCTCAATAGAAATCAAATCAATACATAAGTGACGGTCACCAACAGAGGTGGGTTTTTAGTGAATTCTCCACCTCCAGAGGTTTTTGAGAAGAGTGACTCTCAGGGGTGTTGAAATGGTTTCCCTGCATGTTGCAGGACTAAACTGGATGGTCTTTGGGATGGTTTCTAATTCCGTGCTTCTAGGATTCTAGGAATCTTTGATGGATGAATTCTGTGTAGCACACCTTGAAGAACAGAAGTGGAAGAGGTTGCCTTCTACACTTGTTTGTTAGCTCCCTAGTTGACCTAAATTCAGTTTGATGCAGCCTCAGGACTCTTCATAGGCTATATTCCTGAACAGATTTTCTTCAGTTAAAAAAAATGGATGGAAGAACTATCAGATGAAGATGGAAGGGTACCAGATGAAAGAATGTTCAAGGTGGGCAGTTGAATGGTCAAAGTCTTGCTTGGAAGCCTTTTGCTGCTCTTGAATCATGGCATGGCACTCTTTGGATAGCTGGCATTCTTTAGGCCAGAGGTCTCCAAACTTGGCAACTTTAAGACTTGTGGACTTCAACTTCCAGAAAGTCCACAAGTCTTAAAGTTGCCAAGTTTGGGGACCCCTGCTTTAGGCCATTGTGGGCCTAGATGTGCCTATGAATCTCAAGCACTATTGCAGAGAAAGTCACCCATATTGCTATGTACATGTGTTTGCTTGTGAGTGAGTCAGAAGAAAAAATGGGATATAGGCCATTCTCAAGTTGATTTAGTGACTGTTTGAAGTTATAACTGAAAAAGTGTATGGCCGTTTTTCACACTTAGGATGACTGCAGCATCCCTATGGTTACATGATCAAAATTCAGACACTTGGCAATTGGCATCTATCTATTCATGACAGTTGCCATACTCAGGGTCACATGATCCTCTCTTGTGATCTTCTGACCACAAAATCAATAGGGAGGACAGGTAACAGATGAACAGAGCTGGAAGGGACCTTGTAGGTCATCTAATCCAACCCCCTGCCCAAGCAGGAGACCCTACACCATTTCTGACAAATGGCAGTCGAATCTCTTCTTGAAAGTCTCAAGTGATGAAGCTCCCACAACTTCCAAGGACAACTTCTGTTCCATGGGTTAATTGTTCCCACTGTCAGAAAATTTATCCTTATTTCCAGGTTAAATCTCTTCTTGTTCAGTTTCCATCCATTATTCCTGCCAGATTCACTTAACAACCATGTTACCATCTTAACAATTGCAGTGATTCACTTAAGAACTGTGGCAAGAAAGGTCACAAGTTCACTTAACAACCACCTTACTTACAAATTGAAATGTTGGGCTCAGTTGCGTTCGTAAGTCAAGGACTACCTGTATCCATTCAGAAAGCGCTCTGGTGTTATTTCTAAATAAAATCTCAGAGCAATCTGTATTTGCTTGGGTGGCCACCTGGGATGCTTCCAGTTGAGGCTGCCAAAACATCCTCATTAAAAAGCAGATGTCGATAAAGAGATTTATCTCCCCATCGTGTTGAAAGATGGATGGGAATCCTGAAATCTAAACAGAACTAGGGGCTAAGTTTGCCAAGGCGGTTTTTGTTTTCAATGGATGTTTGGAACTGCAGCAGAGTCAAAATGCGTAGCTGCAGGTCGCTATGGTGAAAACTGTGGCTGCGGGCGTATAATTTGGGACATCTGAATGATCAGAAAGAGGAACAGAACTGTGCCGAAAGAACACTCCAAGTGGGGGAAGAAGAATTTTGGTGGGGGAAGGAGAACCCCTTTGGATTGCAAGTGGTACTTCAGTCAGCCAAATTAGGCTACGTTAATAAACTGAAACAAAATTAATGAATCCTCCACAACATTGCAATCACTGTAACCTGGGAAATTCTATTGTTGCAGGATCCAATCTGGGTCGGTTGCTGGGACCAGAAGTTTAGTCTTCTGAGATTTCGGATTTGTGCTGAGCCCATCTTCAGACTTACAGATAATCAGAGTTGGAAGGGACCTTGTAGGTCATCTAGTCCAATGCCCAAGCAGGAGACCCTACACCATTTCTGACAAATGGCAGTCCAATCTCTTTTTGAAAGTCTCAAGTGATGGCGCTCCCACAACTTCCGAGGGAAACTTCTGTTCCATTGTTTGATTATTCTCACTGTCAGAAAGTTTCTCCTTATTTCCAGGTTAAATCTCTCCTTTTTCAGTTTCCATCCATTATTCCTTTTCTGGCCTTTGGTTGCTTTAGAAAATAGATTGACCCCTTCCTTCTCTCTGTGGCAGCCCCTCAAATATTCTCTCCTGTCTCTCCTGGTCCTTCTCTTCACTAGATTAGCCATGCCCAGTTCCTTCAAGGAACTTCTCTCTATCGGAATGTGTGCTTTGGGCTATTCATGCGTCATATTTATGTGGCACCTTCCTATTGGTTGATTGCAGTCAAGGACATGGCAGCACAAGGAAACAATAGCCAATAGCCAGCCATCAACACACCAAACCACCAATAGGAAGACACCCAGGGGTGGGATCCGACAGGGTTAACTACCAGTTCAGTCATTTACGAGGCTCGGTGATTTACAATGTGCTTCCCTGCACACTGCCATCGGCGCATCTATAAATCGTCATCAGCATGCTGCGTGCAGAGAAGCAGCCTTTCAAAAAGCCCCCTTTTCCTGCTTTTTTAACAGCAGCTGTGCCTCGCACGGCAGCTGAAGTTGAAAAAAATCAGGAAATAAAGGTCAGGTAAGAGCCTGGGCGGGTGGGCGGGCAAAAACATCAGCAGATATAGAACCGGTTCTATGTCTGCTGCTCTTCAGATCTACTGGTTCTACAGAGGTGGACAGAACTGGTAGAAACCCACCCCTGAAGGCACCACATAAATATGATGCATAGAATAGCCCAAAGCACACATTCCGATAGAGAGAAGGATGGGCTTCTGCAGGAGTTCGAAAGCTCCGAAGACTAAACCTCTGGTCCCAGTGACTGACCCTGATTGGATGCTGCAACATTAGCCTGGGACATGTATATTTGCCTCCATTTGAGAAATTTTATTCTGTCAATCCAGAAATGGCGCAGAGCAGTCAAATTCAGTTCGGGGGTTAGCAAAAGAAAGCAATTGGCACTTGCAAGAATTTACTATTCATCAAACAAAGGATGCAGAGGAATTTTAGGGTAGACACCTCCTTCCCAATGGTCTTTTTGCCCCAACTTTAATTCCTGAGCAACCACAAGGGGATGGCTGGGCCCAGAATGTGTGCAGGGCAACATCATAATGCAAATGTCATAGTTTACAACCTTGCATTAGATGCTGGGGCACAAGGACACAATGGCAACATGTGCAGGCTCATGTCATCTTATGCTTGGCGTCATTTGGCGTCATCATCACAGTTTTCCGTGGATGTGGCTGCCTGAAGACTTCCTGTGTGAAGCCAAGCCCTGAACTAATTACTTACGATGTGGTTTTTGTTGGGGATTTGTCTTATTTTTTACATATCTTCTTAAGCCCTGAAGGGACTTTTCCAGCTGGCATATGAGTTGTTCCACTTAATGGCTTTTACACATGCTGAAAATTAACATTGAGAATCAATGGTTTTGGCCACCCTCCAAGGCGCTTGATAGCTTTGTCTTGCAATCTACTCGCAACTGCTCCCTTGGGGGCACGGATGCTTGGGAAACAGGCCAAATGCGTTCCAGGACTGCTAATATCTCCATCTCCTCTTTCTCAGGTATTCCCCCTTTATTTTTCAGGCAGCTAAAGCCATTGCAGATATTCATGGAGTTGGTTATCTATGGGGATAGCAACCCCAAGCCAACTTTTGTTGACTCCTATCTTGAATACTAGGTTGGATCAGAAGACTTCCAAGATCCCATCCAATCCTATGATTCTAGAATTCTATGACTGTGTGAACTCAGAAAGATAAAGAGAATCAGAATTGATTCATACCTCAATGGGAAGCCATCAGGACATCACTGAGTTGTGGACTAGATTGGGAACCAAATACATGTATATGCTGGAAGAAGTCAATAACAAACCTCTTCTTCATTGCCATCAAGAAATGATGGACTGATGTGTCCATAAAGCAACCAGGAGCCCAATGTAATTCCAAGGACTTTCTTTTCTTTGGGACTGATCAATAGCAAGAGCAAGAGCAGTAGCACTTAGATTTATATATCACTTTATAGTGCTTTACAGCTCTCTCTAAGTAGTTTGCAGAGTCAGTCTATTGCCTCCCACAATCTGGGTCCTCATTTTACCAACTTGGAAGGATGGAAGGCTGAGTCAACTTTGGGCAGGTCAGAATAGAACTTCCTGGCTGTGGGCAGAGTTACCTTGGCAATACTGCATTCTAACAACTGTGCCACCATGGATTCCTTCCTTCCTTCCTTCCTACCTTCCTTCCTTCGCAAGTAATATAACTTAGACTTATATACCGCTTCACAATGCTTCTGCAGCCCTCTCTAAGCAGTTTACAGAGTCAGCCTATCGCCCCCAGCAATCTGGGTCCTCATTTTACCCAACTAGGAAGGATGGAAGGCTGAGTCAACCATGAGTCTAGTGAGATTCGAGCTGCCAAATTGCAGGCATCCAGCAGTCAGCAGAAGTGGCCTGCAATATAGCACTCTAACTAACCCCTGCGCCACCGAGTCTCTATCAAGTCTAGATATGCTAGCAACCCATTCTAACCTACACACAAAAGTGTAATTTGTTGAGAAAAATCCCATTACAAGGCGGTGTCAAAGGAGTGATAAACCAGGAGGAGTCTGATAGCTCCTTTCCAGCTAAACCATTTCAAAAGGTTTTATTTTAAAAAACATATTACTTCCTTAGAAGCTTTCGCGAGCTGCAACACCGTTCTCAACTTCAAAGCGTTGCTATCTCGTAGGACATTTTTCCTTCCTCCATCAAAAGCAACCTAGACACCGTCCATTTGAATGTACAAGAATGGGCAAAGAAACAGATGCTTTAAACCGCAAGGCAGCTCTCTGATCTCTTGACAGTGGGGTGTGGTATGAGAACTTAGATAGACATGCTAAGATACCAAGGGTGTGGACAGCTGGAATTGAGGTGTGCCTGTCCTGTCAGACAACCAACCTAAAGTAAGCATGGGTTGCATGAGTCAAGTTGTGTTGTCCAGTAACAGGGGACCTATATTTCATACAGAAGGACCAGGGACTGGTCTTTACGGTGTCCAGATCCAAAACATCTTGGAGTGATTAGGACTGAGATGGGACTCATTGCCAGCCAGAGAATATATTAAACAAACCCATGACTCATTGCATCATCATCAGTGGTGGGATTCAAATTTTTTTACTACCGGTTCTGTGGGCATGGCTTGGTGGATGTGGCAGGGGAAGGATATTGCAAAATCTCCATTCCCTCCCCACCCCACTACCCTGATTTCCAGCTCCATTCTCCTGTGCAGAGCAACAAAGGAAGACTCAGCCAATCAGCTGGGACTTGGGAGGCAAAGAAGAGATGTGGGCGGGGCCAGTCAGAGGCGGCATTTGCTGGTTCTCTGAACTACTCAAAATTTCCGCTACCAGTTCTCCAGAACTGCTCAGAACCTGCTGAATACCACTTCTGCTCCAGATCCAAAACATCTTGGAGTGAGTAGGACCGAGATGGACCCATTGCCAGCCAGAGAATATATTAAACAATCCCATGACTCATTGGGTCATCATGTCAGAGATACCAGATTCCTTATCAGATTCCTCAAAGCCTTCTACAATGGCAGAACTTCTCCTCTACTTGAAAAGTTCTTAAATATTCTGGGAGATATTCAGAGAAGCATCTGCCTTGAAAGTCGCCCACATTGAACTATATTGCACAGTCAAGCATCAGCAGCTGACCACAGGAAATGTTTTTTTTTTAATTTTATGACGTTTTGTATTATGTCATAAAATGTTTTGTGATCATTTTTATGCCATGATTTGCTTTATGATCTTTTAAAGTCATTAATTGCTTTATAAAAACGCCAAATTTCAATTTCACAGGAATCATGGGTCCTGGATTTTGGGTGCATTCTATAAGTTAGCCCATTCAAGATACCTTGATTGAAAGGTTTTGCCTTATGATGCAAAGTTTTTGCCCATTTAAAGGTTACAGACACAAGAGATTTAGTAGCACATAGATGGATTAATGATTGATCATAAGCCAAGTAACAAAAGGAAAGATGACCAAATCATTTAAAATCTGGTTCAGATTTTCCTTACAATTGAGATGATTATTTCAGTTCAAAACCATTTAATAATTTAAAAATCTATTTATGACTAATTATAGTCACTGACCCAATTCAACAAATAGATTTGAGGATTCAGTGGGATCATCCGATCAAATAATCCTTCTGTAAAAGCTTTGCTCAATCCTAGTTCATGTGTTACACTGTACTGCAAACTCTGCAATAGGATTGTTGCTCATACTTTATCATAACAAGGACTGTATAATTTTTAATTTCCCAAGCTTTATGGAGTGAGCTGCGATGTATAGCAAGAATCAATTCCAATTCATCCTATTATTAGGACAGAATCCAAGCAAACAGAAAAAGCAGATGGAGTGAGAACAACTCCCAGGAACTTCCAACTATGTTTGGCTGATGGTCAATATTGAAATGGGATTGATATCTAGAGGTTGAAATTCAGAAGACCCGGGAATTTGAAAAAAATAGCTTCTTAGTTGTTTGGATTTTTGGTCATGAATCAATTAGGAAAAATACTTGGGGGTATGATTTCCAGGGCCTAACTAAGTAGGAAAAACAGAAGAACTTACGATAGCATGGCAAGCTTAATTGCCTTTTGAATCAAATAAAGAACCACACAGTTCTACAGTCATATTCTCCCTGGATGTCTCTTTGAAGTAATGCATTCAATTCATCTAAAGAAGGAAGCAAGATTAGTTCTACTCTTAGGCAAGGGATGGTGAGCACCAGCATCAAGCAATAAGGAAGGCAAGATGTTGTCTAGAGGCATCAATATCTTCCAGATACTTGAAGTCCATCAAGTTTTCAGGACAGAGATAAGGACCTTGTATTATTATTATTTTAAAAAACTGTGGTCCTGAAAAAAGTATATTTACAGGTAGTCCTTGACTTATGACCAGAATTGAGCTTGGAATCATTGCAGTCATTAAGTGGGTCACCATTTGACTGCACCCAATTTATGACTTTTTGATAGTGGTTGTTAAGCAAATGCTGTGGTCGTTAAATGAACCCATTTTCTTCAATGGACATTTTTTTTGCTGAAAACGTAAACACCGGAAATCAGCAAAAAAAAAAAAATGCCCCAGACTGCAGTCACATGACCCTGGGACACTGCAAATGGCCATAAATGCAAGCTGCTTGCCATTGTACAAAACACAATTGTGGAATCGGTGTATAAGTAACTTTGGGGAGGTGACATCCATCAAAATTTTGAACTAGTTGGTAAGCAACTGATCATTAATTGAGGACTATCTTTTTCTCTGGTAATATTACACTACTAACTAGAGCATACAAAACATTTGCTAGACCAATACTCGAATACAGCTCATCAGTCTGGAACCCACATTACGTATCTGATATTAACACAGTTGAGAAAGTCCAGAAATATTTCACAAGAAGAGTTCTCCACTCCTCTACTCGTTGCAGAATACCTTATGCCACCAGACTTAAAATTCTAGACTTAGAAAACCTAGAACTACGCCGCCTTCGGTCCGATCTAAGTATAGTATATAAAATCATACATTGCAATGTCCTACCTGTCAATGAATACTTCAGCTTCAGCCATAACAACACAAGAGCAAACAATAGATACAAACTCAAGGTTCATCACACCAAACTTGATTGCAGGAAATACAACTTCAGCAACAGAGTGGTCAATGTCTGGAATATTCTTCCTGACTCTGTGGTTTCTTCCCCAAACCCCCAAAACTTTAACCTTAGACTGTCTACTATTGACCTCATCCCTGTAGGGATCTGTAGGGGGCGTGCATAAGCACACCAATGTGCCTACCATCCCTGTCCTATTGTTTCTTTTATTTTTTATTTTTCTTATATGTATTCATGTATTCATAACTATGTTTTTACTTATACCTATTATCTTGTAAGCAATTGATAAAAATAAATAAATAAAAATAAAACTTGCAGGGAATGGACTCTGGGAGGTTGACTTAACTGCCACAAATGGCTACTTATAGGAATCCATTTTGTGGGTTTGCTCATCTCATGCTGTTTAACACCTTTAATAACTCTAACCTCAAAAAATAACCTGTCCCTGTGCTGGGTCATTGCTCTGCTGAATACAAGGGGACTGCTGTTCCAGAACATTCTGGCATGGAGGAGGGAAGGAAAAGGGATTATCTTCCTGTCCAAAATGTAGAGCAGGGGTCACCAAACTTGGCAACTTTAAGACTTGTGGACTTCAACTCCCAGATTTCCTCAGCCAGCAACTGGCTGAGGAAATCTGGGAGTTGAAGTCCACAAGTCTTAAAGTTGCCAGGTTTGGAGACCTGTGACTTAAAATGTGGATGAGTGTGTATATGTGTCTGTGTCAGAGAGAGCAAATATAGAGTTGCAACCAATGATGCTTTGTTGTTGCTTTAAAACCACTGGGTCTCCATGTCCAGGTCATCCTCAGCTTGCAGCCATTCATTTAGTGACTTGTGATTTACAACCTGTCCTTGCACTTACGACCACTACAACATACATGCCCACAATCAAAATTCAGGTGATTGGCAACCGGTATGTATTTATGGTTGGTTGCAGCATCCTGGTAATGGGATCGCCATTTGCAACCTTCCCAGACAGCTTCTGACAAAGAAAGTCATTGAGAGAAGCCAGATTCACTTAATGGCCACATGATTCACTTAACAAACATGGGGAAAAAGTGGTAAAATTAGGCACAATTCCCTTAACAACCATCTTGCTAGCAACAGAAATCCTAGTCCCAATGGTAACCATAAATTGAGGACTTTCTGTAATCCAAAGAACCTGTGGTGCCTCAGTGTTTGGTTGAAACTGATTTTTGTGTGTCCCTGATTATTTCTTGGCTGTTGTGCAGGGCGGTGTGTCTGTCTTCTCCAGCCACACTTACCTGGAAAACCCCCCAGACAGGGGAGTTGTACAAGATCTGTTTGCCTCAGCAGGCTGTCAGTGAGTGACTACAGTGAGTGGAAATTGGCTCACACAAATAAACTGATGGAAAAGGAGAAACCAGCTGCGCAATATCACACAATCCTTCCTTGTTTTCCTCATCAATATAGTATCAACTCTAATCTTTGTTCGTATATTATATCCACGACTCATAATAGGATTAGGCAAAATGATGCCATGGTAGTACTGAGCATTTGGATGCCTTCATTTCAAAGTTCTCAATGAAATAATATAATGTTCCTATCAAAGGGGATTTCTTTCCAGCTTCTGGAATATAGCATCCTCGAGTTATTATAAGAAAAAGATTAGCATCTGGCTAAGAGCAGGAGGCAGAACTCAAGCTTGAAAAGAAGTCTGGAGCCCCCAGACTTTCAAATCTATCATGGAATTGGCATAATCATAGAAAAGCAGGCTAAACTAGGCTAGTCTGGGAGTCTTTGATGCCATTTTCCTAAGTTAGAAAGGGAACATCTAAATTAGAGAATCTATTCTGTTCACAGAAGGCACCCCAATTTAGAACACTCATTTTCTACGGCAGAATTCCCCAGCCTGTGAACTTAACCCCAACCAGCATGGATTAGCTGTCTTGAAAACTGTACCCTCAATCTCTGAAGGAGACTCCACTTTAAAGACTCTTCTGATGTTCTCCAGATAATAAGGATCCTACAGGAGGAGCATCCAATCTCTACTTGCAGATATCTTCCTGCAAATATTCAGAGGAGGATTAAGGAAGTAGTGATATTGTCCTGCTTCTTCCTGATGCAGTTTTGATTGCATGAAGAATTAGAATTCCTGAAAAGGGTTGGGGAGAAGCAGAGATGGATAAATCCTTCTGAGAAACTTATTATTTTTCTGGAAAGCAGGTGCATGGGGTGTGAATTGTCACCTACTACACAAGTCTTCATTTGCATCTGATCTTGCTTTGCTTGTATTGTATGAATGCAGAGTAGCTTGGCGAGTGGGCAGCCTTATAAATATTTGCAAGAGTTACAGATTTCTCCTGCTGTTAATGACAGCCAAGTTTTTTCCCCCGTTTACGGGTAGTCCTTGATTTATGACAATTGGGACCAGAATTTCCATTGCTAAGCAAGAAAGGAGTGACGCCCAATTTTGCAACCCTGCTTGCCATGATTAAGTGAATTACTGCAGTTGAGTTGAATCCTAAGGTCATTAAGTGAATCCAGTTTCTCTCATTGACTTTAAGGAGACTTTGGTCCTCTCTGAGCTTGGTGGCTTTCTTGCAAACATTTTATTATCCAAAGTAGGTAACATCAGTACTAGTGACTTTGCTTGTCAAAAGCTGGCTAGGAAGGCTGCAAATGGCAATCACATGACCCTGGGATGCTGCAACCATCATAAATACAATTGCTAATTATTCATATTTTGATCATGAGATCGAGGTCTCATGAGGGTCCAAGTACAAGGTCAGGTTGTTAAGTCACTTTTTTCAATGTTGTTATAACTTTAGATCAGAGGTCTCCAAACTTGGCAACTTTAAGACTTGTGGACTTCAAGTTTGGGGACCCCTGCTTTAGATGCTCACTAAATGAATGGGTGTAAGTCGAGGACCACAGAACCAGTAGCGTTAGTTCTCTAGAATCAATTTCCACCAACAATACATGTGGAATTTGATCATTTGAAATACAAAAAGGTGTTTAAAATCTTATTTCTATAAAGCTGGTTGACATATTTTTATGGCAAAATGTATTGTTATCAAGATACAGATTTTACTGTTTTAAACATTAAGGACTATTCAAGTTATTGAATTATTTTAGATATGCTGAAATTGTACTGTGCTAACTTACTATATTAATCTTTGATGTTGTATTTCATTATTTTTAATATACTTAGAGGAGCATGAAAAAGGAAAGTGACTGCTGCTTAACCTAATTTAGCCATCATCCCTGTTCTAAGTCACTGTTTCTCAAACCTTAGCAATTTTAAGATGGGTAGATTTCAACTCCCAGAATTCCCCAGCCTGCAAGTCCAACTATTTTAAAGTTGTCAAGCTTGCAAAACACTGTTCTAAGGCAGGGGTCTCCAGACTTGGCAGCTTTAAGACTTGTGGACTTCAGCTCCCAGAATTCCCTCAGCATGGCTAGCTGAGGAATTCTGAGAGTTGAAGTCCACAAGTGGAGATCCCTGTTCTAAGAGATGCCTGGGAACTGAGATTGTGCTTTGCAGTTTTACAGAAACCCTAGGAAAAGCAGTTCTCTAGCAAGACTATAGCAGCAGCTGTCCTTGCCAGAAAGTCCAATGGGTAGAGGGATTCGTAACCCCGATTGGTGGCAGTTCTTATGGTGTTCTTGTTCCCTAGTATGGTCGGATAAACTTCCTAATTTATAATATTGCATTTCTGTTTTTAAGCTTTATGCTTTCATACACTGGCAAGCATCGTTTTGGTGACTCTATTTTGAATAATAACAAGAGTAATAACAAATAATTATTTAAATTACTTGTATGGCTGCCTGTCTTCAAACCAGAACTCTGGGCGGCTCAAAACCATAATATACAAACAATATCATACAAACTAAATGGACAGCAAAAAACAAACAATCAATGGAAACAGAAACAGGAAAACCTGGTGCCGTAATCCAACTTCCTAGAAATAATGCGCAAAACTCTTACAACACCGGCTTTACCCTATTGGCATTGCAATGCCTGAGGGGAAAGCTGACTCTTCATGGTTTTGAGAAAGTTAGGAGAGAGACCTGCTGGATCTCAAGGGGAAGAGTGCTCCATAGAGCCTCGGTGGCACAGTGGTTAGAGTGCAGCACTGCAGGCTACTTCTGCTGCCTGCCGGCTGCCTGCAATTTGACAGTTCGAATCTCACCAGCTCAAGGTTGACTCAGCCTTTCATCCTTCCAAAGTGGGTAAAATGAGGACCCAGATTGTTGGGGGCAAGAGGCTCACTCTGTAAATCACTTAGAGAGTGCTGTAAAGCACTGTGAAGCGGTATATAAATCTAAGTGCTACTGCTCTTGCTCTTGCTATTGATCAGTCCCAAAGAAAAGAAAGTCCTTGGAATTACATTGGGCTTCTGGTTGCTTTATGGACACATCAGTCCATCATTTCACTTCCTAGGTCCCTCAAACTGTCAACATTTTAAGAGAAGGGACCTGAAGTGTGCCTTGTCTATCCACTTTGGTGGGATGGACAGATACCCTCAGAGAGAGACAGAGGCGATCCTGCATATAACTTGGGCTCGTGCCATGAGGGGCTTTAAAGGGGATAACCTACAATTTGAATTGCACCAGGAAGACAACAGGACTGCTTCCATGCCAGAGGCGTAACATGAGCGGACATAAAACCTAACCCCACCACCAATTTGGATGGCTGGAAAAGGGAATCAGATCCATAAAGCCATCTGTCTATCTGCTCAGCAGAATTGCTCATGAACCTCTTCCTTAGTCCTCAATCCATGTATTTATAGTTAGTCCTTGACTTAACAACCAGTAGCATAGTGACTGTATAAAGTTCTGGTGGACCTACCTGAGGGGTATTTATCACTCAGATTTGAAGTTCTGAAAATCACTCTCCTCCTTCACATGACCGCACTTGGGTTGTTATACAATTGGGCTAAAATCGCGAAACTGCATCTCGCTTATTTTGGTCATGCAGGGGGAATTCACAGGTCATGCGGGGGAATTCACCAGATAAGGCAATTATTCTTCAAAGAGTTATCAGGAAAGGAAGCCAGGTAGCGGGACACACTGTCAAAGCTGACCCCAGGCAGAGCATAGAAAAACTCAAGGATGTAGTGTAAGATTGGAAGATGTGGAGAGACCTGACCCCTAGAATCACCCAAGAGTTGGACACAAAAGAATGAATATCATTGTCGCCATCATCATCATCATCATCATCATCATCATCATCACATAAGAGCTGTGGTGGTGCAGTGGTTAGAATGCAGTGCCACAAGCCAATTCACTGTTGACTGTCACCAGTTCGATCCTGACTGGCTCAAGGTTGACTCAGCCTTCCATCTTTCTGAGTTTGGTAAAAGGAGGACCCACATGGTTTGCGGGCAATATGCCGATTCTGTAAACTGTTTAGAGAAGGCTATAAAGCACTATGAAGCAGTATATAAATCTGAGTGCTATTGCTATCATCATCATATTGACTGTTTCCTAACATGATTTGATTGCTTATTGTACGCTATGACTATTTATTTTATTTATTTTTATTTGTCAATTTGTCAATTGCTTACAAGATAATAGGTACTGTATAAGTAAAAACATAGTTATGAATACATGGATACATATAAGAAAAGTAAAAAAATAAAAGAAACAATAGGACAGGGATGGTAGGCATATTGGTGAGCTTATGCACGTCCTCTACAGACCTCTTAGGAAAGGGGTGAGGTCAATAGTAGATAGTCTAATGTTGAAGATTTGGGGATTTGGGGAAGAAATCACAGAGTCTATCATTAAGTGTAGTACCTGATGATTCTTGATGAATGTATCATTTCTTTTATGTACACTGAGAGTATTTGTGTCAAAGTGAAAAAAATTCAGCTTTCATAAAGTAGAGGTGCTGGACCATGCTTTCCTTTGCTGTATACTTTTATTAATACAAAACTAGGAAGTACAATCTAAGAAGTACAGAGAAAGAAGGAACTCCTGCCTTCAAGCATGCACAGTAAATCAAACATCACAAGACACCCATACCTCAGTTGCTATAGAAACATGATAACAATATTCTAGTAGGCTCTGGACGCTTAGCTGACAAATCAAAAAGAACGTAGTGACAATTTGCACCAAGACATATTCCTTGTGTGTCCAATCACACTTGGCCAATAAAGAATTCTATCTATCTATAATCATCTTCATAAGTGAGCTGCACTTCTGGTTTTCAGCAAAATCACACTCAAACCATACCTATAGCAAAGCCACACCCATAGCGAATCATTCACTTAAGGGCCATTGCAAAAAGGGTCATAAAATCGGGTTGGTCACTTGATCAACCTGCTTTACAACCATCATGATTTACAATTGGGATGGGCAGTCTCTATTATGGTCATAACTCGAGGACTACCTGTAATAAGGTAATATCTGCTCCTCTCTAAGCAGGTAGGCAGAAGTGATCTGCCCAATGACTAAGGGCTGGCGTCACAACCGGGAACTTATCAAGTCAAGTTGGACGTTTCTGCATTTCCAGAGGGAAAAAATGGAAAATTCTCACCAGACTTCTGCACAAACTGTAGGAGAGGAAAGTAACTGACTTCTTAAAGTGGGGGAAAAAACTTGAGAAATTTGCCAGATTGAGCCAGCATCATAATCAGCTAATCTAAATCAGCAGTAAAGTATAGAAAGAGTGCAGAAAAGAGCAACGAAGATGATTAGGGGTCTCAAGGCTAAAACAGAAGAATGGCTGCAGGAACTGAGTAAGTCTAGTTTAATTAAAAGAAGGATGAGGGCGATGTGATAGTGGTGTTCCAATATTTGAGGAGCTGCTGCAAAGAAGAGGGAGTCGATCTATTCTCAGAAGCGCCTGAAGGCAAGATAAGAAGCAAAGGATGGAAACTAATTAAGGAGAAATCTAACCTAGAACTAAGGAGAAATTTCCTGACAGTTAGAACAATTTATCAATGGAATTACTTGCCTCCAGAAGTTGTAGGTATTCCAACACTGGAGATGTTAAAGAAATAATCAAACAGCCAATTGTCTGAAATGTATACGGATCTCCTGCCTGAGCAGGGGGTTGGACTAGAACAGTGGTCGCCAACCAGCGGACCGGGGACCACTTGGTGGTCCATGAGAAAATTTTGGTAGTCCACAGAGAAATGTACCCCCCCCCCAAAGCAATTAATCCAGGCTGCGCAGGAACACAAGGCTGCGCTGCCCACATGGCCCAGGGGAACACAAGGCTTGTGTTGCTTGCATTGCAAACAACACAAGGTAGTGAGGGGAAGGGGGAAAGGTTGGAGAGGGGGGGAACTTGCCCCACTCACCCCACATGCCTGACCTGGCCACCGGGCTGCTTCTTTCCACTTCTTTCTTCTGCTTTTGGCTGCACGCAAGGAAAGCAGCAAAAATCTTTCTTTTTTTCCCCCAAACTCCTCCAGAAATGAGTCTTTGGGACCCTGCAAGGCCTCCTGCTCCAAGGGGCTGCACCGGTGCGACAAGTCTCCCAAAGACTCATTTCTGGCGGAGTTTGGGGGGAGAGAAAGAAGGTCTTCTGCAGCTTCTGCTGCTTTCCTTGCATGAAGCCAAAAGTCTCTCTCTCCCACTGAGAATGGAGCTGGAGACAATATCCTACGATCCCAAATAAAGAATGATGGATCGGTAGGAAAACAGGGTGGGCGATTCTCCTGCAGATTTTTTTGAGGGGGATTTTCCCAGGGTGTCTGGTCCATGGGATTTAAAATGATGAGGTTGGTGGTCCTTGAGGTCCAAAAGGTTGGCGACCCCTGGACTAGAACACCTCCAAGGTCCTTTCCAACTCTGTTATTCTGTTATACCTGAAGAGACTCTGCCCAGAAGGAAAAGCAAGAAACATAAATATCCTAAAGTGAAATCATTTTCTTCCTTTCTGCAGAACAGAAGTCTCCCTGTTTGTCTATTCAAACTTAAAATAATCTTGCTGGAGGGAAAATATCCATATTAATCAGGTCTTCCAGATATAACAGTAAATATTTTTTTTAATCCATGTTATTTCTGGAGTTGCCTTGGCAGTAAACAGGCAGTACTTTAGAGTAATTTCTCTGTGTTCCTTTCTATTCAACTTACCGATGCAAACAACAATTCTGGGTCATGTTGGACCCATCATTCTGGGAGTTGAAGTCCAAACATCTCAACATTGCCAAGATTTAGGAACACTGAGCTAGAGCAGGGATAGAATAGAATAGAATTCTTTATTGGCCAAGTGTGATTGGATACACAGGGAATTTGTCCAACTTTGGCAATTTTAAGATTTGTGGACTTGGTATGGCTGGCTGAGGGACTCTGGGAGCTGAAGTCCATAAGTCTTAAAGTTGCCGAGTTTGGGGACCGCTAAGCTTGAAGACAAAAATTTCATTCTAATAAACAATTAAAATGATCTGCATTCACTGACCCGAAAGGAAAACCAGCTATGTATTTTAGAAGGATGATGATTATTAAATGCAAGTAGATCAGTCTCTTCACACGGGGGAAGAAGCAACAAATTAATACCGAAATAGAGCAGCTGAATTTTGTCCTGCTATCTTTCAAGGTAGGGTTGTGTTTTTTTTAAAGTGTGGTTTCTAACTGAAAACAGAAAGACTTACATCTGCCAAAGCTACCAAATTAGCATGTCATCTCTCTGCATACCTTTTTGCTCGGCTTCTAAAGCAGATTTTAAATAAATAAATAAAGAATGTGGAATGTTTTGCCAAGTAGTTGTGGAAAGAAACCCATAAAATAAACGGCATTTGAATATTGCTAACAATTTAGATTGTTATCGGGAACTCTTCGGGCTCCAAACATTCATTTCAAAAATGTTATTGTCTGCTGGGATTTCCACCTTCCTCTTTATGTCTGTAAGGAGTTGCAGCTTTCTCCCCATAGGGACTAGCACCTTGCTTTTTTGTTTAGCCTCTTAAAGTTTAACATTCTAACTGCCAATAGCTACAGAGAAAACAAATAACACAGTCATCTTATAAGCTGGAAACAGAAACAGAGAGAGAACAGCCTGTCCTAGTAAACCTCTTGAGAAAATTGGCCCCTCTAACTTCGCCTAATTATTCCATAAGTTGTAGACTGGATGTTTGTCTAATTCAGATATTTTAATATAGCAGGTCATTTTGGAGGAACATATATATCTGCCTTGTAACATTCTAGAGCAGAAGTCTCCAAACTTGGCAACTTTAAGACTTGTGGACTTCAACTCCCAGAATTCTCCAGCATAGCTGGCTAGAGAATTCTGGGAGTTGAAGTCCACAAGTCTTAAAGTTGCCAAGTTTGGAGACCTCTGATCTAGTGTGTCACGGATGACATCTCTGAATCCCCATTCATAAGGGAAGAGTAGGGAAAAGGACAGGTTTTAAAGTCAGGTCCCAAAGGTGTTTTTTTCAAGAGGCAACCAGAGTTCCTGGTTTTTCTTCGAAGACGTTTTTCGCTTCTCATCCAAGAAGCTTCTTCCATTCAGTTTCATGTTCAAGTTTGGGGACCCCTGTTCTAGACTAGGGGTGTGGAATTATGGCCCTTTTATGACCATAGTTTATGGCTGGCTCAGGAATTCTGGGAATTGAAGTCCACAAGTTATCAAGGAGCCATAGTTCCCCATCTCTGTTCTAGAGCAGTGGCCCTCAATCCTGTTGGCCACCGGGGACCGGTTCCATGGAGAGAGGTTTTTCCACAGACCAGAGGGGACATGGTTTCGCATGTGGTCTGCATCCCACCGATGGACCTTCACTTTTTTGCATGGCCCAGTTTCTGGAATGCCACGGCCTGGTGTCAATTCATGGACCAGGGGTTGAGACTCCCTATTCTAGAACATTGGTCTCCTGTCTTAGCACTGTTGAAATCAGATCTGAACTTAGCAGATGATGCTTTGGAATACAAGATTGCTCTTAAGCAACTGTATAAATGGAAACTGCTTTCTGGGAACACTGCCAAATTCAGAATTGCTCCTGACAGCCATCTCAACCAAAGGACACTCTTCAACATGGGATGATCCAATGACTGCTGGGCAAACAGAAAGATTGTCCTACAAGCATCTGTAAAAACAGTGATGAAGGAGTCTCCTTCAGTTTGAACCCAACTCCTGATAATTTCTGGGCCATGTTGATGTAAATTTGAGTTTTAATTAATTTATTGGGGGAGGGTATAATTTTTAGACAGCCTAAATTATTTAATCTATTTTTAACTTTTGTATATTGTAATGGGGTTTGTGATTGGCTGTGCACCGCCCTGAGTCGTTCGGGAGAAGGGCGGTATATAAATAACAAAATAAATAAATAAATTATGGGTAGTCTCCGACTTACAACTGTTCATTTAATGACCATTCAAAGTTGAAAAAAGAGACCTATGACTGGTCCTCACACAATCATTGTGGCAACTATAAAACGTGCATAGAAAGTGTTTTATGACACATGGCAGCATCCCTGAGGTCACATGATCAAAACTTGGATGCTTGGCAACTGGCATGGATTTATGATCATTGCAACATCCCAGAGTCATGTAATCACTACTTGTGACTTTTCCAGCCAGCTTCAATGGGAAACTGTCTCTGGAGATCCTCCCAGTCATCCAGTTTCAAAAGGCAACTGGGCTTTGTTTTTCCTTGAAGACGTTTTGCTTCTCATCCATTCTGTTCTGAAGAACTAAAGAAGCTTCTTGCATGAGAAGTGAACGTTTTAATGGAAAAAACGAAGTCCAGTTGCCTTTTACAAAAAGCACCTTTGGTCAATGGGAAAAGCCAGATTTGTTGAATGACCATGGCAAAAAAGGTCATAAAATCAAACACAATTCACTTAACAACCACATCACTTAGCAACAGAAGTTCTGGCCCCAACTGGGGTCATAAGTTGAGGACTACCTTTATTGCTTTCTTCCAGAATGTTCCCCACCCACCCAATTTCCCAATCCAGCCTACAGCTATGCCATCCGTCTGGTAAACTTGCAAGATTCATTTTTCTCGCCATGTACATGTAGACTGTCAACTAGACTGTGTTGTTTCTCTGTGTCATGTAATATATGTGGGCACATGCATATTTATTTATTTATTTATGTATTTTGTATATGTAGTGTATATTGGAGGTAATAACCCTTTCAGCGCTGTATGCAATGACATTTCATTTTCATGTATACCGATTAGTGGACATTCAAAGTGATAATAAAGTTGTTCTTATTATTTTTAGCTCTGTTATTTTCCATCCATGCTGTAACCAAGTTTGCCCTGCTGAACCTCCAAGCCTGCTGAGACCCAGAGAGGAAGCCTTTAGATAAAGCACCATCCGCTCTAGGAGATATAAACACTCCATTTGCCATCTGTATCGACTCTCTGCCTTAAAAAAAAAAAATGAGATGGCACTTGAAGATTCCATGGAGGAGGAAACTGAAAACATGAATCAATTTTAATCTGTGTAATTAACAGATTAACAAACTGATTGCAGATCCAAGCCAAAAAAACAAAACCACAAAGTGTTGTTAAAGCCGATGTGGCCACCTGGATCATTCTACTTTCATCACTGAGCAGAAGCTGTTCACCTTCCTTCTTTTGCAACTCCACCTGTTTCCTCTCTGTTGTGGAACCAGAAGTGCTTGGGAGGATTACAATACCAAGGCTGGTTTTACAAGCTAGGTGCACAGGTGAAAAAGAGTAGGATGGAAAGGAGGAGGGCACCAGCTAGGAAATACAAGGAGCATGGCTTTCTCGTCCCTTAAAGTTATCCATCAAGGGACTTGTGAATTTATTTATTTCATATCCAAGTATCCAGGCCAGTATCTTTTATCACATTCCCTCCAACATTTTAGTATCAACATGTTTGTCAAAATTGTCTGGGACAACTCAGGTTAACCTCATCAATTCAGCACATGGCTCAGAACATTCATTTCTTCTTCAATGGACTAAATGACCATTTGGACAACTCACCATGGGCAACTCACCGCATCCAACTCATTGGGGCCACTTTGCCACAGCCAACTCACCGTGGAACAATTTTACCATGGCCAACTCACTATGGGACAAGAGTTACACTAATATCCAAGAAATAGTGAAATGGAATCATTAAAGAAAGGATGCTAAAAGAAGGATGAAATGAAATGTGAATGACAAAAAAATCAATATAATTTTTAAAATTATTTTAAATAAATTGAATTGTTTAATTGTGCTATGGCGAGTTGTGCCATGGCAAGTTGGCTGTGGTGAGTTGGCCACAGCGAGTTGGCTATAAAAAGTTGGCCATGACAAGTTGGTCATGGTGAGTTGGCTGCGGTGATAAGTTGTCCCATTCTGCAACAGATTCCCATTTATCCTAGTAGACAGTCCCCTTCCATTTCATATGGTTTGGAAGGGCACGGTAGGTTCCTTAGTGTTCAACGAAGGGAATATGCACATATGCACCAGAATTGAGGCATTTCATTCTACCTAACTGCTTGGATGTAGAACATCCAAAAGGAATGGAGAAAGAGATTACTAATAGAAGATTTTCCAGCCTCTTCCAGAAATCTTCCACCTTTCATTAAGTCCCTTTTACTATTGATTTGACTGCATCATCAAAAAAGGTTCTTTTAATATTCACTCAAAATTGGCCATCTTGTAAATGTAAATATAAATTAGAATGATTCCTGTCCTAACAAGCACCAGAAAAGAAGCTTCTGTTCTACTCTCATAAGGAGTTGCTTTCCATCCTACAAAACAAGGCACAGGTTGCCTGTCCCTGACACACCTATTTCAGAGAAAGAAGTCCTGGAAGTTCTAGATCACACATCATAAAGTTGCTGAGATTGAGAAACACTGTCCTAATGGTCTTCTAAACGTGATACTTTTGGTGCGTTGGATTGCCCCGTTTGCTGACTTAAAAAAAGAATTCTTGACATTGAATTCCAAATTGAACTTCTACAAAGTTCTAGAATTTCTATAATAAGTTGGGAAACCATTAAAAACATTATCTAGCTAGGTAACTCCAATAACTCATAGACCACAAAAACCACTGGTCTTTCATGCTCATACTATTTGATGTCTCTCCATTAGCAGCTTTGGAAGGAAAATCCAGAAATATCTGCAGAAAGAACCTGCCCATGTACTGCTGAATACATGGTGCTGCTGATCACTGGGTCATGTCCTCCTCTGTTGTGACTTCTCTGGAGGCTTTAATAATATCCTCCAGACACCAATTCTTGGCCTCTTCTGGATGACCAATAAGTGTGTGCATATCAACTGCTATCGGGCAAGACTCTATCATGACATTTAGCTAAATTTATCACTATGAACCACAGATCCAGCTATCATAGAAGTCTTTACTCAACTGATTCAACATCAAACAAGAACAGATTCAGTGCAATATGGTTGCCACAAGGTTCATTCTACAGTTATCTAACCTCAGGTATATATTGATGTGTTGTAATTAATATTGGTCAGTGACCACAGGAAAAGATGATTGATTTTGTTCTTAACCCAGAGGCAGTGTGATCAATCAGGAAGGGACATATATGGTGTGATCAAATCTCTGCAAGGCAACACACTAAAATTAATAATAATGGAGCATTGATTGCACCACCCATGGCTGTCTTCTTGACTTCTTCAACCATTCCCTGTGAGCAACTCCTGGTCCGGCAAAAAATTCAGGCAACTGGAATTTGCCTAACTTCTGCAAACAACTATCCATCAGCCTTCAAGGGATCTTGAGTGTTTTTGAGACTAAGTGACACAGGGGTATTTACAGGCTAGGGTTGAAAAAAAATCAAGATAGCAGCCACGATGGTACAATCAAAATTCTGCAGGACGACACACTTAAATAAAAAAAGAACAGTGGACCTTTGATTGTAACATCCATGGCTGTTTTCTTGACTTTTTCAGCCATACCCTGTGAGTACCCCCTGATCTGACAATGCATTCAGACAACTGGAATGAGGGTAAAGAAAGGCATTGAGGAGATTCAAGGCTGGAAACAAAGAGGCCATTCCCACTATTTATTTAGATCAGCCTGATCTCAGCCATCTTGTGGTTGTGGAAGATTAGTGACCCAGCACCACAATGTGGCTGGATGATACCATGAATTCCCACCAGATCCTGCAAGGAAAATGAGAGGAAATGGGCAGAGTGAAGGGGAGGACTATGATGCCTTTTTTTAAAAAAAAGTAAGGAACAAAAGTGATCCATAGAAGAATGTTTCACCTACAAAATGGAGAATATCAATTTAAATTATGGAAGGCAAATTCTGATTGAAAGATGAAAAAAAGTCCAAGTTCAACTGTAGAAGTGATGACCAAGAGAGAAGGTGATTTTCTGTTCAATGGACATGTTCAAAAGGAATTTGGACTGTGATCTATCAGGGATCCTCAAATTTGGATTCCTGCACAGGGAAGAAGGGTGAGCTAGATGGTCCCAAGAGTGCCCTTCCATTGCAATTGATGCAGAGGTGATATTGAGCAGGTTCTGCCCAGTTCTGGAGAACCAGTAGCGGAAATTTTGAGTAGTTCAGAGAACCGGCAAATATCGCCTCTGACTGGAGATTCTACAGTATCCTCCTTCCCCTGACACGCCCATCAAGCCACATCCACAGAACCGGTAGTAAAAAAAATTGAATTCCACCACTGATTTGATGTCATAAAAATACATCATTTTTTTTAAATACCAAGTTTAGTTCACCTGAAAACAGCAATTCAAGGAATCAAACAGAAAGTTTCAGAGTGATTTACACGCATGTGTGAATCTGGCTCATTGCGGCAACCACTGAGGCTTCTCAATTTCTTTTTTGTCTGGGTGTGGTTGCTGCTGCCTCCCAAAAGCCCTGTTCTAGAGCCAATTGCAAAATTTCAGTCTGTAGAGAGACTCAAAACATGGGGGAGGGAAAAAAATTCTGGCATATAAAGATACAGATAATTCGCCCACAAGTTTAAACTGCCAGAAACTTGTCAAATTAGAACTGGCAAATCTCACATCCAGCATCTAATCAGCCTATCACAGAAATCTTTAATTTCCGTCCTCTGTTGAAATGCAGAAGAGGAGTTGAAGATGATTCACTGTACAAGCTGGTCCTTCATTTATAATTATGCTAAGTGAACTTACGCAGGGGCGACTGCAATGCAGATGTACGGTAGGTCAATGGCCTTGAAATGATGGCCTTGAAATGATGGCTTTCCCTGATACTCAGCCTCTGGAAAGGGTCCAGGGCCTTAGCTGAGTGCTGCATGGACACCCTTGGTTGACTTCACACAACATGCTAAATCCTTAACTTGGGAACGTACACCTCCCCATTCCATTTTCCAAGGAGAAAGCAACATTAATTTCACTCTGGAAATGAAATGAACAGAGAAAAGAAAAAATAGAAAGAAAGAAAGGAAGGAAGGAAGGAAGGAAGGAAGGAAAGAAAGAAAGAAAGAAAGAAAGAAAGAAAGAAAGAAAGAAAGAAAGAAAGAAAGAAAGAAAGAAAGAAAGAAAGAAAGAAAGAAAGAAAGAAAGAAAGAAAGAAAACGTCGTCTGAAAAGTTAAAAAAAAGTAGGCTAAAAATAATGTTTGCAGTCCTTTCCTGATTTCTGAAGAGCCAGATGTAAGAACTGGAAAAAGCCAATTGTCCTTGTTTGCAAACTTGGCTCATCTTGCTCTGGGATCCTTATCTCCCTGGTGGCCACAAACAATATCCCTTCTTCTGTGGCAGAACTCTTACCATGGAACTCTCTGCCTTATGACAATGATTTCCCTTTGGGTGAGTGTATGTGTTGCTGGTAACTGAAAATATTATTTTTTTCAACAACCTTTGCTTCCATGATTTCACTAAATGTATTGAAGTTTGGGTTTTTCCTTTGGATGCTTAGTTGGTGCTCCTTCTAGAGAGTTTTTGTGATACATGGCAATTGTTTTTGTTATTTTTCCACTGATTTGTGTCAATAGCCTGGTTAGCTGTTCTGACAGTCTTTTTGGAAGGTAACAACACAGTTATATATATAGTGGGTAAATATGATGACTTTATTGCTTTATAACAGGGCATTGAGCATTAAATAAAATCAGAGACCCAAACACACTGCTTATGCTGAACACACCTTGGTGGATCATAAATTTAGTTTTTGCTATCCCAACTTTCCTGCTCTAAAATAAAAGAATTCAGCAGTTCTGGAGATTTAGCTTGACTAAGTTTAACAGGTAACTGAAGACTTTGCCTATCCCTCTGTTTTTATTCATTAATCTTTAAATTAAATTTGCATAGCTGCCCATCTCACTAAAAACAACTCTAGGTGGTACACAACAATCAATTTTCCTTGTATTCACAACACAGAGGCTGTATTCAGACAACACATTCAGCTTGGTTTTACAGTAGGAGGAAAGCTCTGTTAGTCTAAGATGGCAAAAAAGCAGCCATTTGATAACATTTATCTGATTTACAAAAGTGTACACTTTTCAATAACATTGTGAGTCAAAAAAGGTGCTACAGGACTCCTTCATAGCCTGGTTACGAAGCCCGATTTGTAGACTTAACAATTTGCTTAATCAAAGTTTAACCAAAGGGTTAGCACAGCTCTTTAAACCACAAGAAAATGAACTAAGATTCACTCTGGCCCATGTTTTATCTGCAGCTGCAATGTTTGTAATTGATCTAGTTCAGCATGTTGGGTGAACAGAGAGTGAAAGAACATTTTAAAATATATTTTTGAAAAATATAATCATCTTTTCTACCTCTGAACAAGTTAACACATTTTCATCCTTCTCTCACAAAGTGGTGCTTATTAGCAAGAAGAGCATTAGGAAAATGGAAGCACTTTAAAAAAAAAAAAATTACGAACACGAGTTAACTAAGTTTTAAATGTGAACCTTCACAGGCCCAAGAGTATTTAAGAGGGAGTCAAGTTATTCTTCAAAGCACCTGAAGGCAGGACAAGAAGCAATGGATGGAAACTAATCAAGGAGAAAAGCAACCTAGAAGTAAGGAGAAATTTCATGATAGCTAGAACAATTAATCAGTGAAACGACTTGCCTCCAGAAGTTGTGAATGCTCCAACACTGGAGGCTTTTAAGGAGAGATCGGACAACCATTTGTCTGAAATGGTATAGAAGTAGAAGACCTCCAGGGTCTCTTCCAACTCTTTTATTCTGTTGTTCTTCTATTGAGATGCAACATTCAAGAGTGTTGGCAAAAGGTACATGAAGTTATACTTTGGGGCAACTCCAAAACAGCAATACACAAGATAGTCATGGCCAGAATGTCCTATTTTTTCCCCTAGATAAGGGGCAGCTTTCTTGGGACCCACCTGCCTCTCAAGCTGTGCTAAATTCATTTTAGGGGCTCCCATGATCATTTCTGGGAGATTCACAATTCTGCACTGATATTCACACATGATGCTCTGGATTACGGAATTCAGAAATCCATGCATCTTAAGCCTCCAGCCTGAGAAACCGGTTTTAAAACTACTTATCTGCATAACCATAAGCCATCGTACAGGTAGTCCTCAACTTACAACCATTCATTTAGGGACCATTCAAAGTTACAATGGCACTGAAAACAGTGACTGACAGTGTCATGCCCCTGTTAGAATCTGACTCCGAGGGTGAGGAGGAACAGCCAACAGGGAGTGGGAGTGTAGCTCCTGACGTTGTGGAGGAAACTGGGGAAGGGCACAGGCTGGCTGGGCATTCAGAGGAAGAACCAGGCCCATCCCCTCTTTATCCTAAGGCACGCAGGGAGGAGCGGAAAAGGGAGAAACGTGAATGGCATGGTCTATGGGGGAGGAAAGGGCCTTGACTCCCTTCATGGGCTGCAGCTGTGAAGACTGTTTAAAAGGACAAACTGCGCATGGCCCAGTGCTGGAAGTGAAAATATTTCTAGTCTGTCAGTTCTTATCTGAGTTCTGGTGTCCTTTCCAGTGTGTGTATTTCTATATCTGTGGATGTCTTCAAGCCTTTATCCTGCCTTGTCTCATTAATTGCTTCAGTGTGGTTTGTGTTGTTGTTTTTCTATTTATAATTTATATGTATTTTGAATTTGAATGGAAGTTCTTCTTTTTTGCAACTGTTTGTGGGGGAGTTTTTTCTCCAGTCAATGATAATTGGACCTTTAAAGCCAAGTTGAAGGAATTAAAGGGTTTTGTGACTTTGTTCCTTTTGTCTCCCATCCTGGGTCATCACAGACTGTTCCTCACACTTATAACAATTGCAGCATCCCCACAAATCATGCAATCAAAATTTGGTTGCATGGAAACCAGCATATATTTATGATAACTGCAGCCTCCTGGAGTCATGTGATTGCCATTTGCGACCTTCCCAGTTGGCTTCCAAAAAAACAAAGTTAATGGGGGAAGACAGATTCACTTAATGAATGCATGATTCACTTAACAGACACAGTGATTGACAGCCAGGTCAGAAAAAGAGAGTATAAAATCGGGCATTGAACCACCAGCTTACTTAGCAATGAAAATTCTGACCTTAGTTGTGGTCATAAGTCCAGGACTACTTGTACTTCTTTTCCTCTCCCAAACTACCAAGCTCTTCTTTCAGTGGATCCCACTGGCCATCCTGGTTGCATTTCCTCCCCCAGCAGGACCCTCCATTGGGGACAATGGCGATGGTGGTCTCAGAAATACCCACAACAAGAAGTACGTTTCAACATTTCAGCAATGACATCTGTCAGTGACTTCTACTTAATCAAATTTGGCCACCAAGAGGATGGACGCAGAGAGTGAACATGAGAATAGATAATCAGTTTCCTTTATGAAAATAAGAGTTCACTTACTTCTCGGTTCCCGGGGACCATCGACGGTCACTTTAATGGCCCGGTGGTATGTAGCGACCTGAGTAGGGTTGGTGAAAACTGTGATGGTCAGCGTAAAGCTTTTTCCTGAAAAAGAAATAGCAAGGAGAGGAAATCAGAGGGGGGAAAGGCTGCATGAATTCAGGAACTGATAGGATCCTCTTTAATAAAGTACGCAGTTCTATTTTTTTAAAAAAAACAATCTCTAACAAAATAGGGTAGATTAACAAAATGCCTGTTCTGCATAGAGAAGTTACCTATCCATGTTGCATTTCCAAGCAGATCTGAAACTGAGACCTTTTTGTTGACAATTTTGATTCTCAAGCTGACATCTAGAAGGACACAATATCAATCATGTTTAATTTATACCTACCGGTATAAATCTTACAATAAGCTCAATACTGAACAATGCTATTTCAACTGTATGTATTGAGTATTTGCTAACCTTGTGTACACATGAACATTCACATAACATTCTTATTTGGGGGGTGTGGGGTGGGCAGGAATGCCTTTGATCAGATTGACTCCCGGTGACTGCCTGGGCAAGTCCCTGCAGTTTTGTTGGCAGGACTTTTTAGAGTGGTTTTGCCTTGCCTGTTCTTCCTAGGGCTGAGAGAGAGAAGGACCAGCCCGAGGTCACCTGGCTGATTTTGGGTCTCAGGAAGGACTAGAACGCACCATTCCCTGGTTATTAGTCTCTGGTACCTTTAATCACCATGCCAAATTAACTCACAGCATTCTTAAATACTGTACAGGTAGTCTTCAAATTACAACCACGATTAAGCCCAAAATTCCTGCTGCTAAGCGAGACAGTAGTTAAGTGAGTTTTGCCCCACTTTACGACCTTTCTTGCCACAGTTGAGTCCCTGCAGTTGTTAAATTAGTAACATGGTTGTTACGTGAATCTGGCTTCCCCATTGATTTTGCTTGTCAGAAGGTCACAAAAAGTGATCACGTGACCCCAGGACACTGCAAACATCATAAATGCGAGTCAGTTGGCAAGCAGCTGAATTTTGATCATGTGACCATGGGGATGCTGCAACAGTCATCAGTGTGAAAGTCATTTTTTTTCAGTGCCATTGTAATGTTGAACAGTCACTAAATGAACTGTTGTAAGTTGAGGACTACCCTGTTTCCCTGAAAATATGACCTACCTTGAAAGTAAGTCCTAGCTTGATTTTTACTCATGCACCCAATATAAGCCCTACTCTCAAAATAAACCCTAATTAAGATCCCACCCACTCCAGAGTGTACGAGTAAAAATTAAGCTAAGGTGGAGATGGGGGGTGGAGCTGCCCTGCTACTTATCTTTGGACAGGTGTAGCCAGGCCTCGCACACCCCAACATCTGCCTTGCCGGCCATTCCTTCTGCAGCTGGCAAGCTGGCAAGGCTTTCCTGAAGGCCTCTGTAGCTGATAATAAATCTCAGGATCGATCCAGAGCTCTATTATCGGCCTCAGAGACCTTCAGGAGAGCCTTGATGGCCCCAGAAGAAGTTCCTTAAGGCCCGTGACAGCGAAAAGGAGGCTGGGGGGGCGACGCATAAGTGAAGTTAATCAGTGGATGACATCCCCCCAAAATAAGATCTGGTGCCTTTTTTGATGGCAAAATATATATAAGACAGGGTCTTATTTTCAGGGAAACGCAGTACTTGTATCTGGATTGAATCTGGTGCTTCACTGTTCCAAAGTATAATACTGTATAGAAAGTCCATTTTTCAATGTATGATTAAGCTACGGCCATCTCCAGCTCTTATTGCAGTTTCCCATATGTCAAGCTCTCAAAAATCATTATTGAGATGAGAGCTACTTTGGTCTAGTGGTTAAGCCACCAGGCTAGAAAGCAAGAGACCATGAGTTCAAGTCCTGCCTAAGCCATGAAAGTCAACTGGCTAACTTTAAGTTAGTTAACTACTCTCTCTCAGTTCAACCAACCTCACAGGGTTGTTGTTGTGGGAAAGAGGAGTGGGATGTGTTGGATATGTAAAAATAATAAAGGCAAGATACAAATAAAAATGCATTTTAATAGAGAAGAGTTAATATTTCCCCATTTGAACCCCTTAATAAAAAGATCCTGTAAATAAATAAATAGCCATCTCATTATCTTTTGATAAAATATTACTTTTAACACAGCCAAGCAATAACTCCATTAAATGCAGGGTTAACATGCGTCTGCTTAATGTTCCAATCAGCATTTCTCTCATATTTACTAAAATGAAATGTATCTTTCCCTCAAGAATCAACATTTCAACATTTATTCCCAAATGTAATTTTACCTAACTATCAATCTACATGTCTATTTGTCCTTATAATTTGCTCCAATCCCACAAGGATTTGGAAAGTACTCAAAAACAAACAGAAGCAAAAAATGAGCAAATTCCAACCACATCACATTAAATCCAGCACCAGAAAGCAAAAAGAACCCCAAGATGAGAGGCCCTCACCTGCGGTTTTCTACACAACACCACTAAATTTTATCACAAACTTTTTAAAAATAATACAATTCTTTGATTTGTGCAATAAATGTTTTCTAAATCAAAGTTAAAGCTCTATGCAAATGCCAGTATGATTTTGTTCTCACTTCATTCGCTAGCATATATTTTGGTGATTCTAAATTATTCATCAAATTGTAAAACTGACCCATAGTTTTTCTTCCATCCATGTTAGACAGATGATACAGTTGATAAAATTTGTGTTTCTTAGATGAAACATGTTTTCCTAAAATATATTTATTTATTTATTTTTATATTTATATGCCGCCCTTCTCCGGAGACTCAGGGTGGCTTACAGTCTTTAGAGCACCATGCTAAGTGCTCAGCAATATATTAGCTGAATGTTTAACTTGAATCATGGTATAAATTAGATTGCCACTATCTCTTATCTCCAATTAATTCAGTTCAGGGTTTTATTTACTTTATATTTTATTTATTATTTTGTTTTATAGCAGCCAACACCCTTTTCTTTTGATCTTGACTTTTCAGTTCTTCCTGTTGCAGTATATGACAGTTAGAGGAATTTGTTTTGGGTCAAAGAAAGCATAATATTTATTTCATCATTTTCAAAATTAATGCTTGAGGATTTTATTTAACAAACATGAGCTAGTATTGAGGAATGTTTTTATTACATTAGAGAAGCCAGAGATTTTCCCAATAAAACATAAATATAAGTTATGCTCATAATACTTCTTTTTATGTAGGGAAAACTTCCTGTTTTTATAGAATTGTCTAAAGTTTATCTGCAAATCTTTCTTTTTCTTCTACAGAATGTGGCCGTTTCTTTTGGCTCATTAATTATAGTAATAGATGAGGATACCTTAAAATAAATGAGCAGGACCTTCTTTGCAGTCACTATTTCCTCATCTAGGAAATGTTTTGATTGAAAGGACATTCATTCCAAACTTATGCTCTACCACAGTGTTTTTTAACCTGGACTGGTTTCTGAGGTGTGGACTTCAACTCCCAGAATTCTCCAGTCAGCAAGGCTGGCTGGGGAATTCTGGGAGTTGAAGTCCACACTTCAGAAACTAGTCCTGGTTGAGAAATACTTCTCTATCACTTTCCTGGCCGACCCCTCCATGCCTGACAGGGAGTTCAGCAAATTCCAGATGTATGACTCATCTTCCAAGATAGTTTTCATTTTTGTGGCTTTGTGGTTTCCAGGTGTACACATAGGTCTTTTTTGAATGTTCAAATTGCAAATGTGAGGAAAGTGCCCCGAAGTCATCAGGAAAGCTTCTCTGCCTTCAGAACAAGGAGAGCTCTGGTAAATCTGAAGGCAATTGAGTTTCTACAACCCTGTCTTTAAACCACATAATCACGGCCTCCTTTGTTGAATACTGGAGATACCCAGCCACTGACAGTTGGAGGTGGAGTTAAAGCATTGTCGGACTGGCTAGTAAACCAGGGATTATGGTCAAACAGAAGAAGTTGATAATGAAACTGGTTAGTTTTGAGCCATGGTGGTGCAGTGGTTAGAGTGCAGTACTGCAGGCTACTTCTGCCGACTGCTGATTTGGCAGTTCGAATCTCACCAGGCTCAATGTTGACTCAGCCTTCCGTCCTCCCGAGGTGGGTAAAATGAGGAGCCAGATGGTTGAGGGCAATAGGCTGACTCTGTAAAACTGCTTCAAGAGGGTTGTAAAAGCACCGTGAAGCGGTATATAAGTCTAAGTGCTTATATACCGCTAATATTGCTATTGCAAGCAAACTCTGACCACTGCCAGGAGTTTGATCCTGACCCACTCAAAGTGGACTCGGCCTTCCATCCTTCCGAGGTGGGTAAAATGAGGAGCCAGATTGTTGGGGGCAATAGGCTGACTCTGTAAAACTGCTTAGAGAGGGCTGTAAAACACTGTGGAGTGGTATAAAAGTCAAAATGTTATTGCTATTGCTGTTTGCCAGCATCTCAGATCATGAATAAAACCAAGGCCACTTTTATCTTAGCATATGAAGCATATAAAGGAATTGGATGTGGTTAGTCTAGGAGGAAAAAGGACTAAGGGTGACATGGTAGTAGTGTTGCAGTATTTGTCACATAGAAGCAGGGGTCCAATTTTACTACCTTTTGTCATGGTTGTTAAGTGAATCATTTCAGTTATTAAGAGAATCATGGAGTCGTTAAGTGAATCCAGCTTCCCTCATTGACTTTGTTCGTTGGAAGCTGGCTGGGAAGATCACAAACAATGATCACGTGACTCTGGGATGCTAAAACCACAGTAAATATATGCCAGTCGCCAAATGCACAAATTTTGGTCATGTGACTATGGAGATGCTGCAAGTGTGAAGACTGGTCATAAGTCATATTTTTATTACCATTGTATCTTCTAGGAGCCATGGTGGGACAGTGGTTAGAATGCAGTATTGCAGACAAACTCTGCCTACAACCTGGAGTTTGATCCTGACCGGCTCAAGGTTGATGCAGCCTTTCGTCCTTCCACAGTTGGTTAAAATGAGAACCCAGCTTGTTGGGGGCAATATTTGTAAATATTTGTAAAGTGTTGTAAAGCACTATGAAGCAGTATATAGGTTTAAGTACTATTGCTATTGCTAAATGAATGGTGGTAAGTTGAGGATTACCCGCGTTAATATTTTGCTAGGGTTGAGTTTCATCCACTGCCATAGTTCCCAGCAGTGGTGGGTTCCAGGATAAAAAGATCATAATTAGAAGAGAGGTTTTCAAATCTCAGTACAGAATCTGACTCCAGCAATGGAAGGAGTTAATTAAGCAGAAGGATGGATACATTCATATATGCAGCTCACGCAGACCCATTTCCAATCGAAAATATTCCATCCAGAAGCGAGGAAAAAACCTCAATCATTACCAATTCTGCTAAAAAAAACCCTGTCCTATGTATGAAAATATTTTAATGAGCTTTATAGACATTTGATCAAAAGCTTGTCTGCAACAGAAGACAAAGACCCCATCCCACTACCACTTTTCTAAGCTTGGTGCACGTCGAAGAGAGAAGAATTGAAATCAAAGGAGTCAAGACTACTGTAATTTCTCAGCCCAGACATGGAGACCCAAGTGGGGGCTCCTAATGAATTCAAGAGTCAAGTTTGGATTGAGCTAAGTTCACTTTTGGAACTCTGTGTAAAATGGATGGAAAAAAAAGAAGGGGGAGGAGGAGGAGGAGGAGGAGGAGACTTAAGCAAATAATTGAGTACAGAAATGAAAGCATAATTCATAAAAGCAAAACATTTTCCATTCATCAACCTGCAAGCAGTTAAATGCGGGAAGTGGGGGCAGCAGTTTGAAAGAAAAAAGACCCCCTGCCATTTGGGGAAAAGATCCAGCAGGGAAATGGAAATGCAGAAAAGAATGTAAACTAGTTGGGTTTCACAGAGCGCAACAAGTAAACAGTTATTACATGCAAATCGTTTGTAAGATCATTTGCCGAAAAGCCCCAGAAATCTTTTTTTCACAATTCCTGTTTGAGGGATTTGACATTTGGGGGAAGGGGGGGGGGGAGGGGAAGACCAGCAGGTCACTGTACGACTTGGAGCGCCTGCCACATTTTGCAGAAAGAATGCCTGCTAAAGACAGTGGTTGAGTTGCAGAGAAGACGGAATTAAAGTCACCCTAAGACCATTTTGATCAAATGATTGCTGTTTTATTCACTGATCATTCTAAAGGGTCTACGTGTCAGGGTTGACCTTGTGGCTGTGTTTGGCTACCAAAAGTCAAGATGATAGCTGCAAAAGCACAATTGAAGCTCCATGTTCAACTGTAAAACAGACATACCCAAACCCAATAGGTGAGTTTCATCGGAAGAGAATGTTTGTTAGCACAGGATTGAACTGTGGCGTCCTTGATGGTCTCTGAGCTTGGGGATTTTTTTGCAGACATTTCATTACCAAACTAAGTAACATCGTCAGTTCCCTAGTTGCGCATTGATCAATGCACAATCACAACGCACTGATGATGTTACCTAATTTGGTAATGAAAAGTTTACAAGAAAACCACCAAGCTCAGAGACCATCAGGTGAGTTTCAGTCACATCAATGTGGCTATTATCATTTTTTGACCATACCTCATTCCTTGCTCAAACTGGTCTAAGGCTGTTTCCTATGAATGCACAAGGACATAATAACCATTGGTTTAGATTGCTAAAGATTCAGGAGACTTCCTGCAGCTTCAGTCAGCTGCAACTTCCCCAGGATGAAACCTTTGGTCACAATGTAAAGTCTCCTCCTTACAAGAATGAATGAATTACTCTGACAATGTTGTATAAATTGTTTCTGAATAGGGAGGAGTTCTGCTGCTGGAATACATATAAACTTTTCATCTCAGTAAACCTAGCTGAAAGAAACAATGTAAGAATTATGCTTGGACAAGAATTCCTTTCATTTTCAAGTGATTATCCAAAGGAGAGAATATTTGAAGCCCAAGGTTGAATTGTGGGGTCCCTGATGTTCTCTGAGCTTGATGGTTTCTGTGCTGTCCCAACCAGTCTATGGGAATTGGATAGCTACTTAGGAATTGTGAGCTGTCCCCTTAAGGGAATGCATCATGGGAAATGTAGTTAAAGGTATCCTGGGAAATGTAGTTCATGTCACTTGGCCACATCTGTAATCCTGAATGATCACTAAATTGACCCTCGATGGGTTGGGGGAAGTTTCCTCCATTCTTGCCTGGACTCATGAACTCATAACAGCTTCTTTCTATTGCTAGAGATGGGTTAGGAGATAACCATCTTTTACCTGCAAGGCTGATATACAAAGGATTGGTCATTATAGAAGAACTTTGTCACAAATGTGAGTTATGAAGATACCTGATGTACCAATAAATGTACTTTGTCATGGATGTTTTGTGGAATTTATCATATCTGCATCTGCACAGCTACAAATCCACCTCTGTGCAAGATACAGAGAAGTAAAAGATGGTTATCTCCTAACCCATCTCGTAGCGATAGAAAGAAAAGCTGCTATGAGTTCATGAGTCCAGGCAAGAATGGAGAAAACTTCCCCCAACCCATCAAGGGTCAATTTAGTGACCATTCAGGATTACAGATGTGGCCACGTGACATGAACTACATTTCCCAGGATACCTTTAATTACATTTCCCATGATGCATTCCCCTAAGGGGACAGCTCACAATTCCTAACTAGCTATCCAATTCCCATAGACTGGCTGGGACAGCACAGTTTCCTTGGAGAAATTTAATTACCAAACTAGGCAACAACATCAGTAAACTACCAAGGTGTGCTGGAAGGACCCCACCTTTATCCAAAATGTGATTAAAAAGGCTGGGGATATTGATGGTCTAAATCCCAACACACCTTCCATGCACACTGCACCATGAACTGGGATAGCCTTGATGGAAAATGACAAGTTTAGCTCGGGGCAATACTTAGCCTAGTGTTTCTCCAGCTGAGCAACTTTAAGATGTGTATGAATTTCAACTCTCAGAATTCCCCTAGCCAGGATGACTGCCTGGAGAATTCGGAGAACCGAAGTCCATACATCTTTAAGTTGCCAAGTTTGCAAAACACTGAATTAGCCTCTAAGCCATGGGACAAGGGCCATACACCCAACAGCAAACAGAAGCCAGAAAATGAAAGAGATAGGGCCAAGTCAAGATGAAACGTAATTGAGCATTAATCAAAATGAAAGCAATTAAACACAATGAAAGCGATTACTCCCTGTCATTTCATAATTAAGCATTAAATGTTACAATTCAGCAGAAATATTTGGAGAAGATTTAAAATCATCCACAAAGGATTGAGGGGGAAACATACAACCGTGGGACTATTGTTTATACAGTTGAAGTTTACATCTACTATGTTTCCTTCCAGAACTTCATATGCACAAACATTTAATCCAGAGCACACTTCAAAAACTTTACACAGGTAGCCCTTGACTTAATGCCGTTTGTTTAGTCACCGCTTGAAGTTACAACAGCACTGAAAAAAGTAACTTATGACCAGGGATGGGATTCAAATTTCTTTAACAACCAGTTCTGTGGATGTGGGCTAATTTGTGGGAGTGGCTTGGTGGTCATGTGACTGGGTGGGCCTGGCTTATATGTAAATATTATAAATAGTGATGTAAATATTGATTTTTTTTATTAAAAAAAGAACAACTTTTACCCAAAAGCAGGCAAAGCAGGCAGGCAGATTGAGTTGCTCACAGAATTCACAGATTCATTTAGAGATCTATCTATCTGCAATTGGCTACCTGAGTCTGTCACATAAAATTTGCTTGCAAGCAAACTCATAAAATTTGCCAGCAAGCAAACTCACAAAATTAACTCACAACATGCCATGTATGTAAATATTGATTTTTTTTTATTTTAAAAAAGCAACTTTTACCCCAAAGCAGGAAGGCAGATTGAGTTGCTCACAGAATCACAGATTAATTTAGAGATCTATCTATCTGCAATCGACTGCACTGAACAGCTTCAGTCCTAAGGAAAGTTCGGCTCTGCTTTTAGATTAGCTAGAAAACAAGAAATCCAATGATTTCCTGCTTTCTAGCTAATCTAAATCTCCTGGCAGAGCAGAAGGTGGGGGTGGGGGGGGGAAGGAAAAATAGCAACTTACCAAACCAGGCAAGATTGGATGGCTCCCATGCCAGGTAAAGAGTGAGTGGGCGGGGAGGGGAGGGGCCAGCCAGTGGAGCGATTTGCCGGTTCTATCATGTGTGCAACATTTACAAGAAATCATCAGCTGTGCCACCTGGACAACTGACAAGCACTGCAGTCAGGTGCGCAGCGTTTGAAAATCCTCTTGTTCCCTGTTTTTTCAACTTCAGCTGTGCTGCACAAAGCAGCTGAGGAGGGAAAAGCAAGGAATAAAGGACAGGTAAGAGCCCGGGCAGGCGGGTAGGCCAAACACCAAACAGGTTTGATGTCAGCTGCTCTTCACAGCTACAGGTTCTATAAAACCGGGCCGAACCAGTAAGCATCCCACCCCAGTTTATAACCATTTTTCACACTTACGACCACTGCAGCATCTCCACAGTCATGTGATCACTATTCAGATGCTTGTATTTATGACAGTTTCAGGGTCATGTAAATCACCTTTTGCAACCTTCTGACAAGCCAAGTCAATGGGGAAGCCACATTCACTTAACAACCACGTTACTAATCGGACTATTGCAGTGATTCACTTAACAACGGGGGCAAGAAAGATTGTAAAATTGGATAAAACTCACTTGCTTTAGCAACAGAAATTTTGGGCTGAGTTTTGTTCAAGGATGACCTGTTTCTCAATTTTACAATAAATAGAGAACATATTCTCTATTGTAACAGAATATTTTCCTTTATTAATAGAGAACATGTGAATGTGCACTCATGCACACACACACACAGACACACAGACACAGAATTGGAATACTTGAACTTCTGCAACACATCGGTTCCCACCAAGTTTCCTTCATTCTGGCTTTAAATATAGACCTGCCCCAGAAGAATGGGAATGCTGGGGAAAGAGGTTAGTGATTAGAAAACCTGCTGCACTCCATAAGCTTAAGCTCCTTTAGAGTCCTTACCTCGGCCACTGCGTCCGACAAAGCGAAGGTCATTGAATCTGGCCACCTGATTCTTCATTACAGCTGAAGCATTCCGAAGCTCAGCTGAATAGTTCTCATCGTTACCAGCCATGACTGTTACCACTGTCCCATCGGGAACGTCTCCAAGGGATACCACCTAGAAGGAATCAAAGGTGGCATTTAAAATTATGCAATAATTAAAACTGTCCATTAAACAGCATGAATTGGAACCAGAGGTGGGTATTCAGCAGGTTCTGACCAGTTCTGGAGAACCGGTAGCGGAAATTTTGAGTAGTTTGGAGAACCGGCAAATACCGGCTCTGACTGGCCCTGCCCCCATTTATTCTTTTCTTTGATTGCCCTGCACAGGAGAAGGGAGATGGAAAGCAGGTTAGTGGGGTGGGGAGGGAATGGGATTTTGCAGTAACCTTCCCCTGCCACGCCCACCAAGCCACGCCCACCAAGCCATGCCCACAGAACCAGTAGTAAAAAAAGTTTGAATCCCACCACTGATTGTAACCATTCAAGGGACATTTTGGAGCCAAGGCTAAACATTATTTAACACGAGCTGGGTAGGTGTGATGTGGGTGGAGGGCACAGCTAGTTTTCTTGGGTGAACCCCTAGTTTCAATCCTATAGAATCACTGAACCACAGGACTGGGAGGAACCTTTAAGGCCTTCTAGTCCAATTCCCTGCTCAAGGCAGGAGCTTTATACCATCCTAGTGAAATGGTTGTTCGCAAAAAGAATAAACATACTTAAGGCTGCAGTTCTAAACCTTGGCCTTTCCAACATCCGGATATATTGACATTATAATTTGCAGGGGTTCCTGTTCACATGGCCACAGAAGCAAGTCAACAAGATTTACTTCTGAGAAAATAGATTGTTATTGGGGGGATGTAAAGATTGAAGAACTTGATTTGGAAAACTTAGAATAGAATAGAATAGAATAGAATAGAATAGAATAGAATAGAATAGAATAGAATAGAATAGAATTTTTTGTTGGCCAAGTGTGATTGGACACACAAGGAATTTGTCTTGGTGCAAATACTCTCAGTATACATAAAAGAAAAGATACAATCATCAAGAGTCAAGAATCATTAGGTACAACACTTAATGATAGTCATAAAATAAGCAATCGAATCATACTAGCAAACAGTCAATATAAATCATAAGGATACAAGTGACAAAGTTACAGTCATACAGTCACAAGTGGGAGGGGATGGGTGATGAGGTGTGATGAGAAGATTAACAGTAATAATAATGCAGACTTAGTAAATAGTTGGACAGTGTTGAGGGAATTATTTGTTTAGCAGATAATTTATACTTTCCACCATTATTCTGGATATGTTTTCATAGGATATCTTTTCATGCATTATTTATTACTGCAATTTCTACACCACTTAGTTGCAAAACAAAAAAACAAAAAACGAACTCTATGTTTACTTATGCAGATATTGAGAAAATGTACATTTTGAAATGTCTTTCCTTCTCTTTTCCTTTTTTCGAAACATCATTTAGATAAACATTTTTAAAAAGTGATTAAATACATTTAAATCTTCTCATGACCAGAATCAGGACAGACATAACAAAAAGTTATTAAATTAATATATTACCTGACTACCCACAACTCTGGGTTGAATTTTATAAAATGAGTAAAAACAAACCGGGGCAGGAATGAAATTGTATTGTCTATTACTAATTTTAAGGACAGCCTTTTCCCACAGTGAATCCTTTGAATGCAGCACACACATAAGATCATCTCACATAAAGAATTATTTTACGGTGGCTGAAAAGCCTAGTCAGCTTTTGACATTAACAAAAAAAATGTGTTTTGTACTGACCATGTTTCTCTCACTGCTCTGACATTCTTTGACACATATCCTTTATATGGCTCTAAATGTTTGTCGTTTTGCATGGCATTGTAAGTGCTTTCCTTTGGGATGACTTTGGAATGAAAAACTGAGTTGACATTATACTAAGAAAAGAAAAGAAAAGAAAAGAAAAGAAAGGAAAGGAAAGGAAAGGAAAAGAAAAGAAAGGAAAGGAAAAGAAAAGAAAAGAAAAGAAAAGAGCCACTCTGCTTTACGTAACAGAATAATGGAAGGGACTTCAGAGGTCTTCTAATCCAATCTCAGGAAGCCCTATATTCTTTCAGAAATGGCTTTCCAATCTCTTATTAAAAACTTCCAGTGTTGGAGGACCCAGAACTTCTGGAAACAAGCCATTCAACTGATTAATTGATCTAACTTTTAGGCACAGAATAAAATTATAATATATTCCATTATTACTAGTATCTCCTAAGCTCTTGAAAAGGACAGTTATTTATATGTATCAGCCCTAAAATACCGGCATACAAACACTTATCTGAGAAGTTAAGTCTAGTGAAATTAACACACACACGCACACATACACACACACCACACTAAATATTAAGATATTGTATCTATATTCAGTAAATGCTTCCATTATTATTTGGCAGGTTGTATTAATTGAAATCTAGGCAACTTCAATCAATATTTTAGATTAGCATTCAAAAAACAGTTTTTAAATCACTGATTTAATTGCAGTTCCCTATTACTACTTTTAAATCACTGTTAACGCAGGTGATTTACAAAATAGATCAAGCAAGATTTGTAGCATTGCCTCATTCTTACAACTAAGTCATGCAACATATTTGTTTTGTTGTAAAATTTGTTGCAGGGTTTAATTTCCCCAGTAGATCTCAAAATATTCCAGGATCACAGCTTTCCCATGGTAACTTCCCTATGTAACTATCTGCCATTGTCTAAGCAACAAGTAATAAAAATACCTGTGGTTGAACACATCTGAGAATCATCAGGTTAGAGAAGAAACATGATAGTTGCTATTTTTTTTCAACTGGTATCCATAGAAGTTACAGTAAAAGATTCTCGGGACATTTGTATAAAGTTTTAAAAGTTATTGCGTGAGGCAAAACTGTTTATTTTTATCAGGATAAAACGAGATGCTTAAATTGGTTGGCTGGAATTGAAATATGTTTCTGAGGAACAATTCCATTGATTTTCCAGAAATGCATCCATTAAGACCAGGCAACTTTAAGAAAACAAAGCTTTTGACAAGTTGATTATTATAAGAGTTAAAGTAGAAGGAGAAATTCGTTATAGAGATTAATTGTTGATTATTTCATTGTTTATTTAAAATGCCATAGTTTGTGGACTTTTAGAGAGATTATATTAGACCCCAATAATTTAAAAAATTATGTATCCTTTCAGGTCAATATTTTTTTTTAAAAAAACAAGCAAAATTAATAATGTCTTTACCAGAACCACACCTTACATTTGCAAAAAAGACAGACAACACCTCTTTTCTCTCTAACTCTAGCATGCTTGGGCTGGGGGATTCTGGGAGTTGAAGTCCAAAGATTTTTAAGTTGCCAAGTTTGGAAATGTTGCACTATGATGTCTCTTCTATCTCTATCCAAGAAATGAATGCATAGGGTTATACCAGTGGTATCTAACCCTAGTTAGATTAACATCTATATCATACAATAATTCTTCAAAGTGTTGGAGGGGCTGTAGAGATAAGGGATCATTTTACCCTAGGTCATGTGATAAAATAACATCCATTTTTAAAAGGGTTTTTTTTAAAGTTAAAATTAGTATTATTACGAAACAAGTGGTTGAATGCTGTTGTAAGCTGGGACCTGTGACCTTGAAGGATACGATCTGATGCTACACTGAAAAATAGGAATGCAATGGTTTTCTTGCTAATTGTGTCTCAGTGTTGGGAAACTCTATTTATAATTCATTAATATTACTTTTGACTCTTGACGAATGTATCTTTTCTTTTACATAGAGAACATTTGCACCAAGACAAATTCCTTGTGTGTCCAATCACACTTGGCCAATAAAGAATTCTATTCTCTTCTATTCATAATAGAGTTTTTTCAACCACTTGATTAAAAATATTTCTTGGTAAAATTAGGATAATGAATCTTCAGGAGCCAGAATCATAGTTTTGTCACCTCTGGAGACTTTATATTTATTATGTTAATGGAAAAATTAATTTTGTCAATTCTCTTGTTATTTGGACATGAACAACTTTTGATTCTTTTTCTTTCTTCTTTTCTGCTCCTCATTACAACCTTCTATATTCTTCACTTAGTTTTTGGTTTTTTTCCCCCTGTAGATTACTATTCAATAAAAGTATAATTGAAAAATTGTTGGGTTAACATTATTCTGATTATTTGGGTTTTTTTTTTCACCTAACAATAATTCTTTTATTCAAATCCAGTTTAAATAAAAAGATCCTAAAGGGACTTTTTCCAAAAGGAAACTGGACTTTCTTGGGGGTTTTGTTTTTGTTTTAAACATTTGTGCTTCTCATCCAAGATGCCTCTTCAATACTTCAGAAAATTGAAGAAGCGAAACATTTTCAAAAAATAATAATAATAACAAGAAGGTCCAGTTGCCTTTTGGAAAAAGGACCTTTCGGATAAACATGATCTGGATGACTGAGACTCTCCATAGACATTAAATTAACATTTAATCCATGATTTATTTTTTACAAAAGCCATTTCACCCAACTTATTTGGGCTTTGATTGTATAGGAGATTTGTTGATGCTTAGAGTTAATAATTTGGTATATTTTCCCCCTATTATCAAGACCACCTGAGAGGTACCTGAGAGATATTTTAAAAACTAGTTTTCTTGATAGCAATGTTCTGTCAAAAGTGGGAAACAGTGTATACAACCCATTTAATTCTGCCCAAAAAAGCCACAGCTTTAGGAAGTATGAGTCCGGGGATCAAGTCTTATCTTTTGAGAGAGCTAAACTCTCTCAAAAGTGTTTCCCAGCCTTGCCAACTTGAAGACAGGTGGACTTCAACTTCCCAAAATCCAGTCATTTAAAGCTCACTCTTTTTTCATTTTCTATTACAAGGAGGAAACAGGACAACTATGCTTTTAATTCAAAGGCCTGCCTGTAAACCCATTTTTCCCAGAAACAAATATGAATCTAAGTAGGGACAGTTTACCTACAAATTTAGTGGGAAATTAATTGCCTCCTTGTAGGAACCTTGCACGAGAAGAGCTGTGTTAGCATGCAGTTGTCAAAAAATCAGGAGGAATCTGATAGCACATTTTATTAAAAGGTATCAGATTTTGTGAGCTACACCTACTACATTATCAAGGCAACAACTAAGGGGTTTGACAAAGAAAAACAAATGTTATCTCCGGATTAAACTCCTTTCATGTGTGACATGATGTAGTCAGTTTAGTGCAATGGATCAGGCCCTAACAGACCTGCCCAGTTTACGGAAATAAACCTTGTAGAGATCAGTAAGACTTGTTCTCAAGTGAGTGGCTGTAGGATTACAGCCTAAAAGTGTATAATTTGGCGGCATCACGCCCAGTTCAACTTCACTTGTTAATTAGTTTAATGGCTAGATTAAGACCTTGCTTTGCTAAATTATTATTTTTGTTTATGCAACACCCTGAAGAGGTTCATAATCAGAAGAGGCTGTTTCCTGCCTCAGGAGCTCCCCGTCCTAAACGCTAATATATTCTGGCAGCACTCTTGGATTCATACACACCAGCAAACCACACGGCAGCTTTGTGAGATGGGTGACCCCAATTGGAGAGAGATTTAGTTCCTAAGCCATGGTTTATGTGGGGTTTATTAATTAAGCCACAAATGCCGGAGTTCTGCAACACTCTCAGCCGCACAACAACAGTTGGTTTCATGGCTTTGAGAGATGGGTGACCAAAGCCATGGAGAAAGAGAAGCTGGTCTTACTAACCCATAATTGATCATAATTCATATTCTAATTCTCCCCCAGAGAGGTTATTCTTCAAAGTGGAAGGGTTCTGGAATTTCAGGTTTATTTGGGGGGGGGGGGGGGGGATTTAGTTCATGAAAGACTCCAAGCCAATTGAAAGACAATTGCCTCCTTCACAGAGGAGCCCAGGTGTTTGGGTGCAAGCACCTAGACCCATAGGTGCAGAATTCAAACCAACTACTTTATTATGTTCTGCCTTTATTACAGGAATCTCTCCACTCTGGCAGCCAATGTCTGGGAACAAGTAGATGTTCCAAGGACTTTAGTGGGGGGCTTTTGCAGTTATATAGTGACTCCAAGCTGCTTTTATGCTTGACCATCCTCCCAAAGAGGCTGGGAGCTTCCCAACATCAGGCAAAGACAGGTGGGATTGGGTTCATACTCATGCCAAGCTATACAGGTAGTCCTTAACTTATGACCATAACTGAGCCCCACAATTCCATGGTTAAGCAGTTGTTAAGTGAGTTTTGCTCCAATTTATGATCTTTTTGTGACAGCTGTTAAGTGAATCACTGCCATCGTTAAGTTAGCAGCACAGTTGTAAAAAGTGAATCCAGCTTCCCCATTGACTTTGCTCGTCAAAGGGTCCCAAAAGGGGATCATATGACCCCGGGACATTGCAACTGTCATAAATACATGCCAGTTGCCAAGTGTCTGAATTGTGCTCACGTGATCCCTGGGGACATTGCAACAGCCACAAAGGGTCAAAGGTCACTTTTTTGGGTGCTGTTGTAACTTCAAACAGTCACAAATGGTTGTAAGTCAAGAACTCCCTGTCGTTGACTTTGGTTTCCTTGAATAATCCAGAATTGTGAGGCTCATCCAACCCACTAGGCGCAGGGCAAAGAGACCGCAGCAGCAGGAGCAGCAGCGTGGCTGACATGGGAGATCCAGCCCACACCTGAGGCAAGACTACTGGAGCTGACTGGAACCAGGCAAGGAGGAGGAGGAGGGTTGGCAGACCATGTGGTCTGGCTGCTGCTTTGGAAATGAGAAAGAGCAGCTCAGCTAGAAGTCTCCACTCAAAGGAAGGTCCCTTCTTGCATTCTGTCAGGTAGTCTCGGCAGCTCCTTGGAACTTTCTGAGAGTTTTACCAGATCCAGAAGCTGGGGATCCCTTCTAGGCTGGGCACAGCCATTACTGGGGCTTATGGGAAAGAGAGTCCTTTGGCTTCTTGAGGGAAAGGAAGAACCTGCTCCAAAATTAAGCTCTCTATCTTTTGGACTGGGCAATACTTCCTTCCTTTTTTGAGGAAAAAAAAACCCACAAAAATTTAAGGGCCACGTTTTTATTGTTCCAATTGCTTTTCATTTTACTGCCGCCATGTCCTAAAAGGATGCATTCAGTTCAGATGGACTTCATGCAGGTGTAAGTTCTGAATAGGGGAAAATATGGATCCAGAGGTAGATCACTGGAAAGTTGCAATTGAGCAACAGGGACTGGGTACACACAAATACACACACATACACACACACAAATGATCACTATCCAGCTATTTAAATATATATATATATACATTTGGATCCAGGATTTCGTCATGTTGTGGAAATATTTTTCAAATAATTTTCAAGAAAACTGAAATCATTGGGGGGAGGGGAGCGATTGGAGAGTTCCTTAGAGAAATATTCTGTCACTTTCAATATGGTGTCTAGCATCACAGCCACTCAGGATTATCCTTGGCAGGTTGGTTTACACAAGAGTAAGCATCAGTAAAGAGATAAATGGTTGTTTAAAGCCAGGTTCAGTCTCTGGCTTCTTTTGCTTCTGAGCAAATGGATGGCAGCCTTATCCTAGCAATAAGAATAAGAATAATAAGAGCGGCAGAAACAACAGTCATCACTACTGCAGCCCTGTTTAAAAGAGCAGGTTCCCTCTTTTTAAAACCAGCTCTTAAAATAATTTCCAAAATTTATTCCTGAAGGACTTTCCCCCCCCATCCTGAAATCTGTTTGTCAATAAAGCCAGATTTATTTCTTCTCTAAGAGGAGGATTGTTAAAGACAAATGGTATTTTTAAAAGGTCCTGAAATACGGGGATGGTAGTGATGACAAGGAACAGGATGTGTTAAGGCTTAAGAGCTAATAGTATTCTGAAAAGAAAAGAAGTGAAAACAAAAGGAAAGAAAAATAGTTAGCTTCCTTTGCACTTAATATAGAGATCTGTGCCACTACCTTTTTTTTTTATAAAATTAGAAATTTAATAAATGTAACATACAGGTCCCTATTATGTATATTTATGAGGTATAAAGAATGCTAGTGAAATAGCCTTCCTTCCTTCCTTCCTTCCCCCTTGCTCAGGTGCCGTTGACATGAATGGGGACTCCTGGATCGCGCCTACCAACAGATCTTTGCCGGGCAATGAATCGTTTGCAATAGAAACGCCATTGCACTTAATGGGCGCCCTTGCTAGCGCCACGAACTGAACTGGTCCTCTTAAATCCCCACCCCAGGGGTCAGTCTTATGCGCTCCTCGAGGCCGAAATCTGATTTCCCCCCTCCACACTCCCAATTCTAGGCCCAGCTCGTTTCTTCAGTGCTGTCTGCAGGACTGCATTTGCCCAACAGTTGCCCCAGTTCAGTGAAGGGCTGAGTTAGAACGCCGGCAACGAGTTCATTCAGTTAATCGGGTTAAGCGTGTTGTGTGAATGAACGCAGCCAATCTGTAGAGCAGAGGTCTCCAAACTAGGCAACTTTAAGACTTGTGGATTTCAACTCCAGCTGGCTGGCTGGAGAATTCTGGGAGTTGAAGTCCACAAGTCTTAAAGTTGCCCACTTTGGAGACCTCTCCTCTAGAGAGACGCGGTTCTGTTGCGCCTTGTGCCCTTCCCGGAGCTTAGAGCGCTTTCCAAAGCGCCCGAGAGGCTCTTTCTCCCGGCCCAGCGTTCTGCTCCGCTGGTCATTTTCCCGGACTCAAACACAGCGGGAGAGCGCGGAGACAGGGCTGCGGGGTCCGGTGGGAGTTGGGTTCTTCCCGGCCGCTTCCTCGGGTTGCCGCCCAGCGTTTCTCGGCTGGCGCCGAAAAAAGAGCGAGGCCGGGATAGTTGCGCCCTTTGCCCCGGGCGCGCTTTGGAGAGCCTTTCCGCGACCGAAGCGGAGCGTTGTCCCCGACGCTGCGGAAGGCCCCCTCCTCGCACGAACTGGCCCGGTCCATTGAGGACTAGCCGGCTGCCAAGCGTCTATCTATGGGGATCGCTTGCGCATCTGGGATGCCGGGCTCCTTGAGATTTGAGGCTTCCGAGCTGGAGGGGCTAAAAGGCAGGCGCTCTGCTTCGGGACTTTAGAGGAAAAAAACCCGTCTGTCTATTCGGAGAAAAGCAAGGCCCACGGGTGTGTCTGCATCAAATAGTTTAAGCCCGGAGGTCCAACAGGTTTAGATCCCCGGAATGAGATGTGAGGAGAATTCCAAAAGTGCTTTTCCAAGAGGCGACTGGGCTTTCTTTTGTTTTTCCTTGAAGGCCTTTCGCTTCCCATTCAAGAAGCTTCTTCAGTTCTTCAGAAAAGTAAAGAATAGTCCAATTGCGTTTTGAAAAAAGCACCTTTGGGACAAACGTGACCCGGATGACTGAGAATCTCCATAGAGAAAGACAGAACTTTATAATCAGGTTCACACAACACACTTTTTCCTGAATATGGTTTGCCTGATCTGCAAACCCGGCTATTCTTGGCTTACCCGGAATGCCCAAATGCTCACCTGCTCACTCCTTTACCCTCAGACTAACCTCTGTTGACCTCACCCCATTCCTGAGAGGTCTGTAAGGGGGGTGCATAAGCGCACAGTCGTGCCTACCGTTCCTTTCCTATTGTCCCCAATTATTAGTACCTATTTCATGTATTTTTACTTATGGTTATTTTTACTTCTATTATATTGTAAGCGTCTGACAAATAAAATAAAATTAAAATAAAACGCGCATTCCGGTGGATGGGTTCACCCCGGGCATTGGATTGAGCAGAAGTGGTGAGTTATCTTCGCCTAGTGGGGAAACCAGGCCGCCATCTTAAGCCCAATTAAGGTTTATTGGTTTAACCATGGCGTTAAACCAAGGGTTTTAAAACGGGGCTTTAAATATAAAGAGTTGTATGAACCCAGATTCCAGATCTTTTATGTATTGACTAATTCTAAGATTCGCAAATAGAATCTAACCTAACCGGAAAGTTTGCAAACAGTTTTATAAAGTGGGCTCTTGGGAGTCCTCCGGGCGAAGCAGCTGGTTTTGCTTCCTTGCCTGTAAATTAACTCCGCCTTCGCTCTCTCTGCACTGCCTGCAAATTAGTTTTTAATTAATTTATTTCAATTTCTGTATCTTTCCGATCGGAAGCCTACTTCGTGCTACTATTGCTATTACCGGTAGTAACCAATATTCTTCAATTGGCAGCCCATCAAGAAACAGTTACTTCAAAATGCTGCGGTTGCTTTTCATTACACCTGTCTATACTGGTGTTGCAAAATATTAGAAAACGATAACAACTATCACCTGGCGAGGGCCCGTTGAGGAGATCTGGAATGCAGGACTTCCTAAGGAAGACAGTCCGGCTTTTAAAATTCCGGGATGGGAATCTTAGCACCAACCGAAGTGGAAAGGGGGAAAACAGCTTGTAAAGACCCGTTTTAACTTAACTTTGGTTTTGGTGGGTTTCGCCTGAATGTGGGCACTGTCTCGAATTCAAGGTTCAAGATACGCTGCAAATCCGAACGAGGATTCGGGAATCAGGATTTAGGCAGCTGAGAATGTCAGGAAAGGTTTTGGTCCCCATAAGGCAAAAGGTCGCAATCTCCGAAGGAAAGAAATAGGACTCAGGGTTGATCAAAACAGAGCCGCGATTCCCGCAGCCTCGGAAAGTTGGAAGATTAAGCTGGCGTTACACTTAAACTGCCGCGGGAAGAACAGCGGCGCAAATATTTCCGAAGCGGAGAAAGAGAAAGGAAAAGCCAAGCCGCTCGGTTGAAAAGGATTAGTTAGCCCCTTCCTGCAGTGTCTTTGGCTTCTCGTTGGAAACCCTCTGGACTTGATTCGCTTCACCTCCCTGCCCACGCCGGAAAGTTGACCGAGCTTCCCTAACTCGGAGAAAAAGCGGGCGAAACTCGGGAAGAGGAAAAAGGAGACGCCGCGCTGCGATCCATCCCAGCAGCCAAAATGCGGAGCCTGATTCCTAAGAGAGCGAAGAGTGCAGGGGGGAAGGAGGAGGGAGGGAGGGAGGGAGGGGCGGGAGGAGGCAGCAGCGGCCGGGGAAGGAAGAGGGACACAGAAGTCGGGGGATAACTGGGGTCTTTGGAGAACTGCAAGGGGGCTGGCTTCCCTTGTAACTGTGGCAGGTCCGGGTTCAAAAGACGCGTCTCCCCGCTCCCCGAGGAGCTTTCCAATAAGGTTGTAAGCAAGAGGCAAAGCGACGCCGCCTGGGACGGACCGTCTTCGGTCGGGCACAAGAGGCAGCGGAGATGCGGATCGTCTGAACGCCTAACGAAGCAAGCGCTGGGATCCTGCAGCCTTTTTATTTATTTATTTATTTATTTATTTATTTTGGATCCCAAGTCACCCGTAGAAAGAGATTAAAGGGTTAATTCTAAAGTGCCAAATTTAAAAAGATTTTTTTTTTTAAAAAAAAAGGGGGGGGCATTTTTCCCTCTGGCCCGAAGAATTTGGAGTAAGGACTATTAATTAATGCAACTTGTTTCCCCGCTGGGCGCACAGGGCTGGCTACGCACTGCACTACACAACGATCCGCAGAGGAGCTGAGAGGATGGGAGTAAAAACTCGGAAATATCTGAACCGTACCAGGGTTGGGAAAGGCTGGTTGCATTTTTGCCTAAACGAGGAAAAGTAACGGTGTGAATTTGATCCTTAAATAACAGCCCCCCCCCCTCCTTTCCCCGCAGTAACACTGAGGACTAGAAGCTTAAGTCAAACCCTGCGGGACACAGGCAAGCTTTCTGCCGCTCAGGATGGAGCTGAGTAAAATCGAAGGCGCTGGGTTGCTTGAGGTTGGCAGCCTCCACCCGCCCTTCTTTACACAAACTCCCTTCCCCCTTTTAAAAACCAGAAAACAAAGCGAAGCAAAAGAGAAGTGGGGCAGGCGCTCGCGAAAGAGCCCCCGGAGAGGGAAAAAGCACAGAAGGCCGGCCTTCAAAAACAGAGGAATCTCGCGCTATTTTGGAAATAAATTCAACCTTACAACAGACGGAATATTGTGTGTGTGTGTATTTTGTTATTGCTGTTTCGTTTCGGTAGATCTTTTGGGACGAAACGACCTGGCACGTGTGTGTGGTGAGGGGGGGGGGAGAGAGAGAGAGAGAGAGAACGAACATTTCTGGGCATGCGCCATTCTCCTTACTAAGCTTTAGAACTACCGAATATTTGTGGGAAATCTTGTTATTTCTTATGGGAGACGTCTCCCATTTCTAGGAGGTTTTTGTAGTAATCGCCATTTTTCTTAGGGCACCTTCACTTTTACTTTCCTCCCTCGCTTCTACGGGGAAGCAAGATTCCCGCCGGTTGGGCGGGGGGGGGGGAGAAAACGCGGCCCAGACGTCGAGTGGGTGAGTGAGCGTCGCGTTTAAATTCCGGAAAGCAAGTGACTATAGGCTGGAGGAGATGGTCTGGGTTCACACGAGACGCTCGGATACAATGGGGTGGGCTGCTCGGGAGTTCCAGAGTGTCAGAGGAGCCCCGATGAAATCTCGGCCTGTGGCGTGTGGACGGGTAGTAGGCCAGCCTTGTTAGCCTCTCACAAGAGACCGAAGGTCTGCTCCCCCCAATGATTCAAGAGGGAGGGTCAGCCCTGCTACTAATTGGTGGTTCACAGTTTATCCGTGGGCACCGGAGGAATTATGTTTTGGGGGGTGGGCATTTATTTATTTTTTATCTTATAAGTGGCCGATTTGTGTGAACTGAGAGGATACTTAAAATAATATACATTCATACACACACACACTCGTTTATTCGTATAGGAAGAGTCTGTCTGCCTGCCTGCCTGCCTGCCTGCCTGCCTGCCTGCCTATCTATCTATCTATCTATCTATCTATCTATCTATCTATCTATCTATCTATCTATCTATCTATCTTGTGCGAATTTAACTATGGCGCCAAACTTGAGTTTTGGAGGGTGCCTCGGAGAAAAAATTAGTTATTTTTCCTACCCCGAGTACGGCAGGCGTCTCTCCCGCTTAAAAAACAAAACGCTTTCCTCCCCTCGCTTTGAAAAGGGGGATTTTCTTCCGCTTTTCGTAGCAGGGAAAGGCCTACAGAGATCGGAAATCTCCATCTCCGCCGCCGGTCCAAGTTCGGGAGAGGCCCTGCGAGCGTTGCGTTCCCCTTCTGAAATTCCCTTCCTTCTCTGGGGCTCCGGTTGGACAGCCTGGACGCCTTTAGCAGGGTTGAGACAACGCCAGCCCCTTCCGCCGTTGAGTCAAAAGCGCTTGCTTATTTAAAAGGGAAGGTTTTTAGCTCGAGGCTGGGTTGGATTGCTTGTTCTTGCTCTTTTTAAGGGGTGCAGCCTGCACAGATATTATAGAGTATAATGGTTTATTTAAATTTCACGATCGCTTTACATTGCCTTGCGCTGTTTGGACTGTAGACCGCCTGGAGCGTAACTACGAGGCGAGGAAAGAGAAAGGGAAAAAAATTGGAACTGTGTTTGAGGGAGATGATTGAGATGGATTATTATTCTACACTAGGTTTGTAGATGGTTGAATTGGAGAAAAGGGTTCCAAGCTCCTTTGGTCGAATTGGAACTTTTTTTAAAATCCTAGCTGGCTTCCCGGCGGGGGCACCTTTGTCGGGCTTTGTAGCGCTCGGGAAAAAAAACCAAACGACCCTTCTTCAACAAGGGAGAGTCTCGGCCTCCTCCCACCCCACCCCACCCCACCCCAAGCCTCCAGACCTATCCACGCTCTCAAGCTGACCTGCTTGTTGGCCAGGGACGAGTAGATCCCAGATCCGGGAAAGTCTGGAGAGTTGGGCGGACGAAGACGCTGCCGGGCCTCAAGAGGCGAGGTGAAGCCGAGTGATAGCGGCCACCCGCTCGCAGAAGCAAGTGGCAGGGAATACCGCAGGCTTCTGGAATTAACTTGGAGGAAGCTGCCTGCCATTCAGCCTTGCGGTTTCCCCGCAGGAAATTAAAGGCGCTTTTGGGCTGCCAAGGTCGCGGGGGGAGGGGGTAGTATGGGGGAGTGTGGGGAAACTCCCTCGTTTTTTGGCAGAGGGGCGCGCAGAGGCTTCGCCCCTGGATGTGGGGAAGCGGGAGCTGCTGGCTAACCCTGCAAACCTCTTGCCGAGGGATGGGGGGGGGGGCTTTCGCCTGCCTTTCCCCCCGCCCGCCCAGCGCCCATCCCGCCGCTTTTGCCGTTAAACCGCGAGTCCTCCCGGGCGCTTGGGAAGCCCGCTCGGCAGGAAACATCTGCGCGCCTCTCCCAAGGACCCACCCGCTCCGCCCAGCCTCCCCTCCCGGCTTACCTTGAAGGCCACGGGGAGGGTCTTGTTGCATCTCCAGTGGGAAGGCAGCACCGAGCACAAGAAGTTGGGGCTGTCGGTCCTCACGAGCTCTCCCGGATGATCGGCCAGCACGTCCACCACCGAGCGCGCCTCGGTCCGGTTGCGAGGTCCCGGGACCGGCGCGCTGAGGGCGCCGCTGTTCTCTCCCATCTTACCGCAGGGGAAGGCCGTGGAGGGAGGTGTGAAGCGCCTGCTGGTGCTCGGGTCTACGGGAATACGCATCACAACAGCGGGCGTTAGGGGAGGAAGGAGGCGGCGGCGGAGCTGCTGCTGTTGCTGTTGCTGCTGCTGGCCGAGAGGCGAGGGATAGGCGCGCCCAGGGCGCAGCGAGCCAGATGCCCAAGAGCGCACGGCGAGCCGCTCCGAAGCCGGGCGCGGGAGAAAGCCGCCCCAGGCACCCGCGTAGGTCGGGCCCCCGCCGCCACCACTGCCAGTCCCGGCCGCTCCGGCCGCCAGTCGCTCCTTGGGGCGCAGCTCAGGCGGCGCGTCTTCCCGGGGCCCCGTTGCGCTTCTCGTGCTCCTCGCCGCCGGCGGTGCTCGCGGCCAGGCGGCGGGCCCAGGCGCCTCGGCGGGGGCTTCCCCGGGATCGAAAGATCCGAGCCGGCCGCTGCAGCTCCGGCGCGCCTCCTCCTGCCGCTCGGCGTCGCAGTCCCGTGGCGCTGGGCTCCGGAGTGCAGCCCCGAGGTCCGCCGGCCGCGGTGGGGAGCCCGGAGGCGCTCAGCGGGCCGTTGGCCGAACCCCAGAGCGCTCCTTTCGCGCGCCTCCCGCGCCCCCTCAAAATCAACGCGGCTCAGACGAAATCAACCTCGGCTCCGTCGGTGGCGGCCGCGGGGCAGCGCTCGGGGCTCCCTCCCGCAGTCACGACGGAGGGGCGGGGAGGGCAGCCGGCAGCATCCCGCGCTCCTCCAGGCTCGGCGGCTTCTCTCCCCGCGAAGGGACCGCGGCGAGACCTCAACAGGTTTCAGCTCTCTCGCGCTCTTTCTCCGCCGGGCTCCTGCCCCCGTTTCCTGCACCGCCTGAGAAGCCCGCCAGGCGCCCTGCTCGCTCTCCGCCGCCCGCCCTCCGCTTCAACCGCCTCCTCTCGAAGCAGCCGAAAAGTGGCCGCGGTTACATACGGACTCCTTCCTTCCTTCCTTCTTTCTTTCTTTTTTCCCCTCCTTCCCCTTGTTCTTTTTCTTAAAAGTTTATTTACACACAGGCGGCCAGGGGGCGGGGCGCGGGGCGGACCTAGGGCAGCCGAGCCAGCCACTCAGAACGGCGGGGCGGGGCAGGAAGGAGGGAGAGAAGGAGGGGTCTGCCTGGACCGCGCCCCTTTTCGAAGCAGCCCCACCCCGCTTCCTTGGAAAGAGGAAAAAAACGTGCCGCCGCGGAGGCTTCTGTTTTTGGGGGGAGGAGCAGCGTTTTGGGGTCCCCCCCCCTCTTTCCCTTCCTCTCCCCGCAGAACAAATCGATTCCCCGCTCCAAACATTGATTGCTGCCCCAGGGACGGTTTGATGGTTGTGAAAAGTGGAGCCGCCTTCCGTACCCGGGTGCTCTTCAGACGGGTTTGGTTACAACGCCCATCATCCTTGGCCAGTGTGGCCGGGAAGATGAAAGGGGTAGTCCAAACCACGCGAAGGCGAGCATCAGGCTAGGGAAGGCTTCCCCAGAACGAACGTGTGGAGCTGTAACTGGAAGGGTGCAAAAGCCGAAGGGTTGGTTGGTTCACACAACGCGTGAAAGAAACTCTCTAAATCCGGGCAAGCGCTGTTCCTACGTTGCCTTCCCAGGCCGCCTGCTTCCCTCAGAACTGTATGCTTAAGGGAACGGTTGCGCTCCCACAATCTCTTAAACGGCCTCTCTTTTACCGTCGGGTAACCGGTTGTGTGAATCTAGCCCAATTTATTTCATACCCCGCGACATCCAGAGTTTAAAATTTCCACCCCGTTCAATCTCCAGGATAGTCCAGGATTTGCCCAACCGCCACAGCTCGGCCCGAAGGACAAAAGAGATCGCGGGTTGTGTGAACGAGGCTATTACCTTGAGTCCCGCCGCCTTTCAGGACCGGCATATGATGCGGGCAGAAGGCTGACTGGCTTGCTAATTACATATCGCGGCGTAGCACGCTAGTCGTCTGCAGGCTGTGAAATCATCCAGAGGATTTCCACCGAAAAAAATGCCTTCAAATGTAAATTACAATGAGGACGGGCTGTGCTTTGCCGCCTCTTAACTCGTTGACTCGGTTTGTCTAAGCCGCCTAAGCAGGTCAAACACACCTTTTACCATATATCCGCCCAGCGAGTTAAACAACGCGAATTTGACCGTGGCGGCTTCTCCTGCTTAAGGTCTCCTGTTCGTGGAATTGAGGCCGTTGGTGCGGAGAAAACGGGTCCACTCCCGAATCGCTTTAGGCCTGTGGCCTTCGCATAGCTTCCCCCCCCCACAGCCCGAAAGCCGGTCCTTAGTCGGTTCTAGTGGGGCATCCCGCGAGCCCAACGGGAGAGCGCCGCTTTGATTTCTCTTCTCCCCAGAGGCCAAGCGGCGATTCAGCTTTCTTTGACCTGGTCCCGACGGTCTCCCTAAAAACAGGCTGCCTTTGCACAACAGGCTAAACCAGGCGGAGGTGAAAAGATTTCATCGAGCGCTGCTCCAGCAATCTCTCCGGCTCATCTTGTTTTGTTGGCTCTTCTCTGCCTCGCGGGGAGAGACACGGAGGTTGGGGGACATTGACCCGCTGAGTTTAAGGTTTGGTTTAATTCGGAGGCTGCTCGCCAGAGGCCCACAAGAGCCTTTTTCAGGAGAGGAAGGAGGAGAGGTACAGCAACCAGACTTGGGTTAAGGTGCGCTGGCCTGTTGGGGAAAACAAACCGCCGCCCCTTGGAAGCCATTAAGTCAGGGGTCCCCAAACTTGGCAACTTTAAGACTTGTGGACTGCAACTCCCTGCGAGTTGAAGTCTTAAAGTTGCCAAGTGGTCGAATAGAATTAAGTGGTCGAATAGCTGCGAGTTGAGCGCAGACATCCCGTTGAGTTCCTCAGGTTTAGGGCTGTGTGAACTCTCCCGCTTTGCAAAAGGGCCGGCGAGGAGTAGCCTTCAAAGGTGGGCTGGCTAGAGAGCGTTCGTGGTGGGGAAGCCTGGAGGGCGGAACGGCCTCTGGGGAAGGCGGCCGAGCACTCTCTTCTCCGTCCGCTTTTCTCAAAACGGAACGCGTAATGAATTGCAAGGGGCCCCTGATTACTCTCTAGGGCCCAAGGAACTACCGGCCACCACCTCCAGGGAGTGGAAGCGGCGGCAGAGCGAAAGGTGCCCGTGCAGTCGGCAACCGAAAGGCCCGGACGTCTTTTTGCCGGCATTTCAAAGCTGCAGCCCTGCCAGGTTTGAGCCGGGAGAGAGGGAGCGAGTCCTCTGCTTACTCCTGCCGCCTTCGGGATGCTCCGTTAGAAAGCCGTCGGGCGAAGCCGCAGCGCCAGCGACGCCGGGCAGATATTCGCTAGTCTCCCCGCCCTTAGCTTCTGAGCTGCTGGGAAGTGCCCTCGGCCGGGGGCCCTTCTGTCGGGGGGAGGGGGAGAGAGCGGGAGGGTGCCCCGATCCCATCTAGACAGCAACTGAACTGATCAGATATGCCGAGACGTTCCATTACAAACACTTTTAAACCGCTTTTATCCGTTCGAGACCAAACCTGCTTCTCTGGGGCCTTGGAGCGGGAGAGGGGGAGAGGGAAGGGAAGAAAACAGGAAACTGACCCCCAAGACACGGAAGGTCGGTTCCTTTTAACCAAGGCCCAGAACCAGCACAGGGAGAAATGGGTCAGGAGGCGTCGTTTCGAATCCTGTTCGATGTTGTTGGGGGCGATATTTTAACCTGTTGTGCGGGCCATTTGGTCGACATTAAACCTAGGTTTGTTACAGAGCGAGGGACTGTATTCACACGCCAGGCTACCATTAAAACGGGGCTGCCTGTGTGGTTGCGGAAACCCAGGCCATTTGGTCATTGACGTCCCGAGATACTATCCCAGGAAAGGAGATCCCGAAGTACACCTGTCTTGTGAACGCGGTTCTTTTTTTTTTTTTTAAAGCAAGCGTGTTCGGTTCTACAGATCTCCTTCCTTTCTCCTACAAGACCGCGCCGCCTCGCCCTCTTTTCCAAGCTCTCCCCAGCCCTGCAGATATGTCTGAAGGAGGATCCCCGGTAATTCCCAGCCAATCGTTTAAGATTCCTTCCCTCTAGCGCGATAATCTTCCCTCACTGTCTCAGACAGCTCGCCGGTCTCCGGGGAAGAGGATGAAAATCTGCCCCGGGGAGCACATTGTGGCGCTTCCCCGACTGGCCCAGGGGGAGCGGATCAGATGCCGGCGGAATCTTGGGAGCGGCCCTAGGGCCACAAAGGTGCCGGCGAGCGAGTCGGGATGGCAGAAGTTAAAAAAAGGAAGAGAAGGAAAGTTTGGCGGAGCGGTTAAAAATCCGGCGGCGAGATTCCCCGACTTACTCCAAACGGGCGACGGGATTCAAGCTCAGAACCACCACGAATTCTTTCACGAGGAGAACAAGCAACAAACCTAAGAACAGAACCGTTTTTTCCCTTTTGCATTCTTTTCTCTTCTTCCTTTTCTTGCTCTTTTTCCTTCTTCCCCCTTTTCTCTGCCCCCTTCTCTCACCCTAAATAAATAAGAAACCTTCCATCTGTCCTCCCTTCCCCTTTAAACAACTATAGGGTTGTTGTTAGGTGTGTTTTTTTTTTTAATTTAAACGTCCGTGATAATTTCCACTTTATTCCCAACGAATCCGCTTCCTTCATCACCCATGTATCTTGCAACTAAATCGATGCTTCCTAATTCGGCCTTTCCAGGAAGACGGATCTATGCAGTTTAATTCATTAGCAGGGTGCAATTCGCTCAGCTTTTACTCTGCGTTTCATGAGACTTCCTGCCACGGTAAGGTATCTAACGTGGACTTTTTTTTTTTAACGTGTTAGTATTTGAGTCAGCAAAAAATAGACGTGGATCTCAAGAAAGGCTTCGGGGATACAATATTTTTAGCTCTCGGGCTGGATTGCCAACTAAAAAACAACAACACACTTTTTTAAATTGTGAGGCTGAACGATTCCTGTATGGGAAGCTCCCAAATTGGAAGAAAAGCAGTATGAAAATGGATTTCTCCCCAGGCCAGATTAAATATTGATTAAAGTTTGATTAAAGGAACCTGCTTTCCCTTTTAACTGGATGCAAAACATGTTTTTGAGAAAGAGAATCTCGGTTTTTAAGCAAACTATTAAAAAGTGGGGCTTAGTTTGGGTTAAGTGTGGTGGTTAAAGGTTTTGGATTACCTGCCAGAGATCTTAAATGTAGACTGGGTGTCTTTGGGCCAATCCTTGGAAAAAAGCAAGGAAAAAAACACTTCCAAAAATGTTACCAGAAAATTGCAGGGACATTTTCCTGTATTTTCCAGGATGAAAGCATAGCAACAGCAAAAATGCCAGGAAGAGAAGGAGATGGGTGGTTTGGGGATTTAATCTCAGTTTTTTAAATCCTGCAATTGCATGAAATCCATGATGACAGATATGTATCACTTACTTACACAAGCACGCATGCGTTTCCAGAGTGGACTGGGAAGAAAAGAGAGAGAGACAGAAATCTCTTGTGGGTTTTTCACTCTTTCTTTCCCTCCCAAATGAAGAGATGGAATACTGCAACTTGTTGTAGCATTTGAGTAAGCCGGCAAAGGAATGCTTAGTGTGAAAGCAGTGGCAGTGCCCTGTCCTATACCTGTTGAACTTGGAAGTTTTTAATGTACAAAGGCACACACACATACACATCTTTTCTCTTGTGTATATAACTGCAGCTAACATCCAATGGATTTGCAACACGATCCTCAACTGCATTATTTTGAAAGTGATTTTCATTGACTTCTACCGGAACTGGGAGGCAGAGGACTAGCTGCTTTAAATGCCCTTTCCCTCTCCTTGGATTCTGCTGGGTCCCACTTCATCCCAGGGATTAGTTTTGTGATGGGACAAAATACAGGTTAGGGAACAGTTCTTGGAAGCCTTCTAACCCTTCCATTAATATTTCTATGGGAAATTCAGGAAGGATTCCACACAGACACAATATAGGGAAAGAGCCTGTTTTTAGCTTCTACCTCAGCCTCGTTTAATGTTGGTTAGATTCAGTGGAAGCTGTTCAATGGAGGGAGATTGGCACTGAAAAAGAAGAGAGAGAGAGGGAGAGGGAAAGAGAGGGAGAGAGAGAGAGAGAAGGGCTGTTGCAGGACAGAATACAACAATCCAAACCAAGTCTCATCATCCTAACAATAACAACCAGTTACTCTTTTATGAACCTGGTGGGCTTGAATCTCAGTTCCTTCTTTTTTGAGGTGCAAAATAAGAGATTTCTGTCTGAATTCTTCTTGCTATTTTTTGTGGAGGATTTTTTTAATGTTTTCAGAAATTTGATGCAATCTGCTGCCATGATCAATGTATATTGCTAAAAGCAAAAGGAATGGGAGGAGAGAAGCCCTCCCCCTCCTCCCCCTCTCCTCCTCCTCCTCCTCCATGCTCTCTTACCCCTAAAGATCTCCCTGGATGTATTTACATGCACCTCAAACCTTACTCCTTGCTTAACATAAACCAGGATTGGGTTTACATAATATGCAATAATGAGACAGACAAACTATATTCCACCTTAACACAATGACCAACATCATACCACTTGCTAAGGAAAAAAAGATCACCCCCCCCCTTCCCTAGCTACCAAACTCCAGTTTAGCCTCAGCTAACCTTGGCTAAGGTGTCCTCTGTGTTTCTCCTTTTCTAAAGCTGGCAGGGCCAATGGCTCTGCATACTAATCCCATCAACAATACCATCAGATTGCTTTTATCAATCAGGGACCGAAAGCCAAAGCAACTGAGAGAGAATGTCTTTGCTATGAAGAGTTCCCACCTCCTCAACCACCAAGGTTTAAGAAAAGACAGGGCCTCCAATTCTGATCAAACTCAGCCTGTATGGTTGGGGATGATTAGAATAAATCCAACACTAGGAAGCCAAGGTTCTTCTCCCCTGCTTCAATTATTTACTGAAGCTAGCAGAAGAGACTTTTACATTCTGTTTTATTCTGACTTATGACATGAGCTCTCTGGATAGCTGTTCTCCATTTCTAGCTTTCTTGTCCTTGCTCTCCACTTCTTTCATCATTTCTCTTTCCAGGGAGAGGAAGAGGAACAGAAAGTGATGGCATTGAGGCCTTCTGTTGAGAGAGTTAGGAACAGTCGATCTGGAAGATCTTTCAACCAGTGTTGGCTGAAGGTAGCCCTGGTTCTACTTCTGGTTGCTGTGAATCAGGAATACTGCCTGACTTGAAAATCTCTAGCAACAAAGAGCAAGAAAATAAATAGACTTGGGCACCTGCATATTTTTTACTGCAAAACTTCCACATACCTACCTCTCTGGGATTAGCAATGAAGCGACTTTCCCATTCTATCTTTTATTGCTGACATGAACTAAATTTTGGCCATGCCATGTAATGTGTGTAAAAGAATTCTTCCCTCTTCCAGTTCTGGTGCCCATAAGATTCTTGTCTACTTGGAGTTCTTATGGTCAAAGGCTGTGTTCTCACCATTAAGACTTAGTGGGACTTAGTTCTCACTAGCTAAATAAGATTTAGTGGGAGCATTCATACAAGATGCTAAGTTTGATAAATGGTAACCGTGCTTAGTTTTTTTTCCTGGTTGAACGAACCTAGAAGTCAATGTACTCTAAGTTCATAGTAAATCTAGGGAATAACTAGCACAACTCAGAAATAAGTAGCTCAAACATGTGTGAATACAGGAAAAAGGCATTTTGTTTACCAGTTAATAGATCTTAGGTTTTTAGCAACATAAGAGGAGGGAAAAAATTCTTGCAGCATAACTGATGTCTCTCTTGATCTATCAACACCCAACATTTTTCTGTACTAAAATGCCCTATTTATTTTGCTAGTGTGCTTTGAAGTGAATTAAGCAAAAGGCTATTCTGATTTCTGCACGTATGACCATAATTGAGTCTCAAATTTCTGTTGCTAAGTGAGACATTTGTTAAGTGAGTTTTGCCGCATTTTATGACCTTTCATGCCACATTTGTTAAGTTAATGGATTTTAGGTTCTTAGCAACAAAAGAGGGAAACATTCTTGCAGGATAATTGATGTCTGCCTGGATCTGTCAAAACCCTGAATTTCCAAATGAGTCTCTAGATCGGCTCTGAAACTTAGTGCAATGGTTAGAGTTGGCATGGGCAATCAGAGGCCCTGAGTGCCCACTGCTCCCCAACTGTTTTCTCACAACTTCTAAAGTTTTCTCCAGCTGCCATTACCCAAAACTGATGTTGTGATTTCCTGCCTCTTTGAGGTGGGGAACACACACCCTGCACGTGCCTTGCAAACCTTTACACAGAACATTTGTAAAACCAAAAGCAAAAAGAAACTTCCCCTCCCACAAAACAAGCCATTGAAAAAAGAAAGAAATGGTGGCTTTTTTCTCACATTGCCTTCTTGTTCTGCCCACTGTGGCTCTTGGGCACCCACAAATGGCAAGTGCAACCCTCAGTCACCATATGAGGTGCTCAGTGGTTGTGAGAGGCTTAAGAGAGATCAGGGAAGACTTAAAATAATCCTGTTTCTGGTTAACTGGTTTATTTCATCCATGCTTCATGTTCTCTTGGTTGATTGGTTAGTTGGTTGGTTGGTTAGTAGGTAGGGAAGGGAGGGAGGGAGAGAGGGAGAAAGGGAGAAAAGAAGGAAGGGAGAGGGAGGCAGGAAGGAAGGAAGAGAGAGAGGGAGGCAAAAAAAAGGAAGGAAGGGGGAGGGAGGGAGGGAGAAAAAGCAGGGAGGAAGGAGGAGGAAGGGAAGTGGAAGCTCTAATGCAACAAAGAGGCCACTGAGGAAACGCTCTGCAGTGGGGATCTAAGGCCCTTTTCAAATGCCACAGAGCTGTTGCAATCAGTCCTGCCCTATATTTGTGAACACTGCCAGTTAAAGAAGTTACCCCTGCAAGACTTCAGTTACACCTTTGGAGAGTGGAGGTTGGTAGAAGTCAAAATAGTTTACAAGCAGATCTCTTAAGCTTGTAAGGTTCTTTGTACTAAAATGCCCTATTTTGCTATCAGGATTTGAAGAAAACTAAGCACGAGTTTGTTCTGGGTTGTACAAGTAGTCCTTGCCTTATGGTCACAATTGAGCCCCAAATTTCCATTGCTGAGTGAGACACCACATTTGTTATGTGATTCTCTGCAGCTGTGAAGTTAATAACCCGGTTGTTAAGCAAACCTGGCTTCCCCATTGACTTTGCTTGTCAGAAGGTCGCAAAAGGGGATCCCATAATGCCACAGACACTGCAACCATCATAAATGTAAGCCAGTTGCCAAGCATCTGAATTTTGATCATGTGACCATGGGGGGTTGATGCAACAGTTGTGTGAAAATCAGTCATAAGTCACTTTCTTCAGTGCTGCTGTAACATTGCATGGTCACTTAAACTAACTGTTGTAAATTGAACACTACCTGTTTAAAGGATTCAATCAGAATTTTTCAAATTGTGTTCTGAAAACTTGATGGGGTTCTTGGAGAGATGACAGGCAAAAAAGCAACAGTAATACAGGCAAGGTTTTTTTTAATCACTAGAGCTTTGCCTATTGATGCCAGCCTCCAAGTTTTTTTGAAAGTTAGCAAGGTTTGACAGCCTGAAAAAATGTATAAACCTAAAGTTGTTCACCCAATTTGATCCTAGGTGACATTTTCCCACTGGCCACTAGTTGGTGCTTTAACCACATTCTTCACTGTCCTTCCTTTAAGCGTTTCTTTCCAAGTTTCAAATCAAAACCTCACCGTCAGCAAAGGTTTCCAGAACCCACAGCCAGTTTTACCTCCCACCAAGTATACAGTGAAAAAGCCTTAGTTTGGCACCTCTTTCCCCATTTTTAAAAATTTAATCTGGTATAAAGGAAAGGAAAGGGAAGGGGAAAAAAAGAAAAGATATAAATAGATGAGGAAGGGGGGAAAAGGGGAAAGGAAAGGAAAGGGGAAGGAGAGGAGAGAAAGGAAGTGAAGGAGAACATTCCATTAAATGTTGGTTTACTACAGTGACAGTTGTAAATCAGGAAAGGGTGAACTGAAATCTTTTTTTGACAGTATTCCTTGGCTCTGTGTAACCTGGCTCGATGCAAATATAGGAGCTACATTCAAACAACGAAATAAATTTGTTTATTTTTAACCAGGATTAATACTTTCTGGATCGGGATGCCTTACTTTACGCACAGTCACTCATGCCCTGGTCACCTCCCGACTGGACTATTGTAACGCCCTCTACATGGGGCTCCCGAATGGGAGCATCTGGAGGCTTCAACTGGAACAGAATGCGGCCGCGCGGGTGGTTATGGGGGCGTCAAGATTCGCATATGTGACGCCCCTCCTGCGCGAGCTGCATTGGTTGCCAGTGGCCTCTCGGGTGCGCTTTAAAATTTTGGTGTTAACTTTTAAAGCGCTCCATGGCATCGGACCAGGATATTTACAAGACCGCATTCTGCCATTTTCCTCCCACCATCCGGTGCGCTCCCACAGGGAGGGTCTCCTGCGGGTCCCGTCGGCATCTATGTGCCGGCTGGTGACCCCAAGGAATAGGGCCTTCTCTGTGGGGGCATCTGCCCTCTGGAATGGGTTGCCCCCGGAGTTACGGACAGCCACGGACCTGGGGACCTTCAGGCGTGCTTTGAAAACCTGGCTTTTTGACCAGGCCGGCTTGGGCTGATTTTAGTTTTGGGGTGTTTTGTTTTTATTAAATTTTAGGGTTTTAGAGTATGGTTTTAAATTTGTTTACAGCCAGGGCTGGGTTTAATTTAGCTTTATTGTTCCACATATTTATTGTTTTAACTGTACGGCTGTGCACCGCTCCGAGTCCTTCGGGAGAGGAGCGGTATATAAATAAATATTTATTATTATTATTATTATTATTATTATTATTATTATTATTATTATTATTATTATTATTATTATTATTATTATTATTATTAAATGTGTTGTGTGAGCCCAGCACGTTTAGCTTCTTCATGGATCAAGGTAATGTACAATGTTTACTTAGTGGGTTAATTCAGTAATTAATCTGTGTTGTATGAATCAACCATCCCCTGTTTGGAGCCTCCAAATTCACATTAACAAAATTTACTCCCAATTTTTGGCAAAACTGGCCCATGGAGAACCATTGGTTTCTTTAAATGGCCATAGCAGCTGCTAAACAACCTTGCAAAAAATGTAAAAATTCAGTGACCGGATTCATGACCATTATGACTTAGGACCCTGATGGCCAACTCTGTTATGGTTGTAATTGAGGACTCCTGCATCAAATGGGTCGGAAGGAAGGAGTCCACCATTTGCCCCGAGATGACTTCTACACCCAGATCACAGCTTCCATCAAGAGCAACTATGAACCAATGGCCTTTAAAACTAGCTTTAACTTTGGGTCTATTGTGTGTTAAATTTGTTGTACCCTCACCTGACACCTTTCCACCCCAACCGTGGCCATGCTTGAGAGCTTGGTTTCTGGATATAAATTCTCAAGATAAATGCCCACATTTAGGTAATAAAACACTTGTACATTTGTGAACAATACACCCAGAAGTTGAGCCCGGAAGGCAATTAACCAACCATTGTAATTTATAACCTCCCTCCATCTGTAAAAGCCAGAATGCTACTAATTTTAACACTCACTTCAGTCTTGGTCTTAATGCATGTACCTCTAAATTGCAGTGAGAAAGTGTTATTGGCTCTGGAGAACAACACCACAATGAAATATGATTTGGAACTGTGCTGGGCTTCCGAACCAGAGTCCCATTTGCAGTGCAACTCAGCCCCTCCTGTTGTATTCAGAATAGGAATTTGGCCAATAAAAGGGTTGTCATGCTCCTTTCACTTTCTGGCAATTTCCGAAATGTCATGCGGTCAGCATGTCCATGATGGCGTGGGTAGATTAAGTACCTGATTATGATAAATAGATTATTAAAAATATGTGGGTATGTTTGCTTGTACTAAAAAAAAATGTTATTTTTTCTGCCCAGAGATTGTGCCCACTCCATTGATGCTAACAGACCTGCTTTTCTTTATTATTAATTTCCATGCTATTTTGACACGAAACACATTGTTATCTGAGCTGTTCTCTGAGAAATCATATACAAACAGAAGCTCAATAAAAAGCTATAGTTTGTAATGTGCAGGTTCTGTGTCCTGATCATTCACTCGAGCCCATTTTCAGGATATTCCATTGTAATTCAACCAAGCATTTAGGAATCATTCCCCAAAAAGTAAACAAGGCTAGAACAGAGAAGAGCAGACTCCAGAAGATGGCTTCAAGATACAGAAGGATTTTCACATAATTGAACACTGGGCTCTAACAAACCAATGAAATTCAATGTAGGGAAAAATAAGGTTTTACATTTAGACAACAAAAGCCAAATGGACAGGTCAGGTATAGAACAGGTGGTACATGGCTCAATAGCCCTAATCAATAGAGGAATCTTGGAATCCTAGTGGACAATCATTTAAATATGAGTCAGCTGTGTGCTGCAATTGCCAAAAAAGCCAACGTAGTCCTAGGCTGCCTTAACAGAGGAATAGAATGACGATCATGTGAAAGGTTAATACCATTTTATAATGCCTTGGTAAGGCCACATGGAATACTGCATCCAGTTTTGGTTGCCACGCTGTAAAAAAAGATGTTGAGACTCTAGAAAGAGTGCAGAGAAGAGCAACAACAATGATTAAGGGACTGGAGGCTAAAACATACAAAGAACAGTTGCAGGAATTGGGTATGTCTAGTTTAACAAACAGGACAAGAGTACAGAACATTATGGTAGTAATCTAAGGGGTTGCTAATATCTAAGGGGCTACCCAGGGGTGGGATTCAAAATTTTAACAACTGGTTCTGTGGGTGTGGCTTAAGTGGTGGGTGTGGCTTGGTGGCCATGTGACTGGGTGGACATGGCTTTTTGGTCATGTTATTGGCTGGGCGTGGCCAACTCAACATCACTCACATCAAGGCCCGCATCTCCTCGCCAGGCCTCTCATGACTGTGGGGATGCTGCAACAGTTGTAAGTGTGAAAAATGGTTATAAGTCACTTTTTTCAGTGCCATTGTAACTTTAAATGGTCAGTCCACACAAGCAAAGTACCAGCAAAGGAGGGGAAAAAAACTCCAGAGAAGTTCCAGAGACAGGAAGTCTAGTCCTGCCAAGAATGTAATAAGGGCTAACGGAGAGGCAGTTTCTGTAAGCAACACCAGAATGTTTCCCTCCTGCCTTCCTTACAGGATTAGACCAGTAATTTCTTCTAACAACCGGTTCCCTGAACTGCTTAGAATGTTAACAACCGGTTCTAGCGAATAGGTGCGAACTGGTAGAATCCCACCCCTGGGGCTACCACAAGGAAGAGGGTGTCAACCTATTCTCCAAAGTACCAGAAGGCAGAGCAAGAAGCAATGGATGGAAACTAATCAGGGAGAGAACCAACCTAGAACTAAGGAGAAATTTCCTAACAGAACAATTACATCAGTTCCTCCAGAAGTTGTGTTTGTTCCATCACTGCAAGTTTTTAAGAAGAAGTTGGACAGCCATTTTTCTGAAATGGTATAAGGTTTCCTGCTAGGGGGTTAGATTACAAGATCTCAAAGGACCCTTGCAACTGTTATTCTGTTAAACAAACCTGGCTTAACTATCACGGTGGGTAATTGGCACAAAAAATCTAAATTTAATTTCCTATGATTTACTGAAGCAAAACTGAACATAACTTAGTAAGTATATTCCCCACTTATTTAACTATGTCCCCCTTCTGCACAGCCTACAGTCTTAGAGTCTTTTTCTAAAAAAACCCAGTATATTTGTTTTGAAAGGAAAACAAAAACAAAACAGGAAAGAAAAATTCGTAGAAATTACCAAAAACTGATTTGAAATGCAAAACTTTGAAGAATAATATAAGATTAAAAGAAATACAAACTATTTCACTGAAAAAAGCACGTCACTTTTATTGTTATATGTCAACATGGACAAATTGCAACCAACCTGAATACAAAGATAGTAGTGAATAGTTTCAGAATAGTGTATTGGTGTTGTGAATAGTTTCACAACCATTTACACTTCAGCACTTCCAAAACTGTTTAATATTTAACTGTTACTACTCAGGTTTTAGACTAGCTAAGAGAAGTATGTAATAAGAAAATAAACAATAATAGTTAAATAGCTTAGAAACCTTATTTTAAGAGAGCCCAAATTTCAGATGTGGCTAGAAACTTTATGGAGAATTTTATTCTATTGTATACATAGATTCTGGGTCAAGACCTCAGAATGGTTATGCATAAACTTAAAGGAAGTGAAAGTGATTTAGAAATATATTCCCAAAATATAATTTATCATGAGAATTCACCCCATTTAGAGTTAAATCTCCCTCTGTCCCCCTCTCACCCTCCTCTCCTTCCCTCCCTCCCGCTCTCTCGCTCCCACTCTCTCTCCCTTCCTCCCTCTTCTCTCTTCCCTTTCTTTCTCCCTCTCTCCCCCTCCCTCCCTTTCCCCCCCTCTCTCTGCCAGAACATCATTATATTAGCTTCCCACTCCTTGAGAGTCCTGGTAATGCAGAAATAAACTACAGGTAATCTTCAACTTACGCCCACAATTGGAACCAGAATTTCCATTGTCAAGCAAGGCCATTAAGTGCCAATTCTGCAATCTTTTTTTGCTATGGTTATTAAGTGAATCCCTGCAGCTGTTAAGCAAATCCAGCTGGTTCCCCCATGGACCTTGTTTGTTGGAAGCCAGCTAGGAAAGTCGCAAATGGTGATCACATGACCCGAAGATGAGGCATAAATACATGCTGGTTTGCAAACGCCCGGATTTTGATCACATGGCCGTATGGGGATTCTGCAATGGTCGTAAGTGCAAAGGCTGGTGATAAGTCACTTTTTCCAGTGTCTGTTGTACAGTTGCTAAACAAATGGCTGTAAATCGAGAACAACCTTGTAATGAATCTAAAAAATTGCGTGTCCTGGTTTCGGAAGAAGCGATGGCGTCGGCCATCGGGCACCGATTTGGCAATCATCCAGATCCTTTCCCTTGCTTCCCTCCACTAGATCTCTTCTTGAATATCCAGCCCCTTCTGTTGAGATTCCCTTCCTTTTCAAAGGCCTGAGGGGGCCTTGAATGCAACTCCTTTTTATTTAACGCTGTAGTGCAAGGGGTATCCAACCTTGGCTACTTTAAGATTTGTGGACTTCAACTCCCAGAGTTCCTCAGCCAGTTTTCCATCGGTTTATTTGTGCGAGCCAATTTCCACTCACAGTGGTCACTCACTGACAGCCTGCTGAGGCACGCAGATCTTGTACACAGTCTTTCTGTCTGGGTTTTCCAGGTAAGTGTGGCTGGAGAAGACAGACACACCGCCCTGGGCAACAGCCAGGAAATAATCAGGGACGCACAAAAATCAGTTTCAACCAAACACTGAGGCACCACAGGTTCTTTGGATTACAGAAAGTCCTCAATTTATGGCTACCATTTGGACTAGGATTTCTGTTGCTAAGCAAGATGGTTGTTAAGGGAGTCATGTCTAATTTTATCACATTTTCCCCATGTTTGTTAAGTGAATCATGTGGCCATTAAGTGAATCTGACTTCTCTCAATGACTTTGTTTGTCAGAAGCTGTCTGGGAAGGTTGCAAATGGCGATCCCATCACCCAGGATGCTGCAACCACCATAAATACATACCGGTTGCCAATCACCTGAATTTTGATTGTGGGCATGTATGTTGTAGTGGTCGTAAGTGCAAGGACAGGTTGTAAATCACAAGTCACTAAATGAATGGCTGCAAGCTGAGGATGACCTGGACATGGAGACCCAGTGGTTTTAAAGCAACAACAAAGCATCATTGGTTGCAACTCTATATTTGCTCTCTCTGACACAGACACATATACACACTCATCCACATTTTAAGTCAGGGGTCTCCAAGCCTGGCAACTTTGAGATTTGCTGGACTTCAACTCCCAGAATTCCTCAGCCAGCTTTGCCAAGTTTGAAGACCCCTGCTTTAAGTCTTGCTTCCATTCCCCATGCTGGTTGGGAAATTCTGGGAGTTGATTCTTCTGGATTCTACAGGTTTGCACCTATGGGGTGGGATTCTACCAGTTCGGAGAACCGGTTGTTAGAAGAAATTACTGGCCTAATCCTGTAAGGAAGGCAGGAAGGAAACATTCTGGTGTTGCTTACAGAAACTACCTCTCCGTTAACCCTTATTACATTCTTGGCAGGACTAGACTTCCTGTCTCTGGAACTTCTCTGGAGTTTTTTCCCCCTCCTTTGCTGGTACTTTGCTTGTGTGGAGTGACCATTCAAAGTTACAATGGCACTAAAAAAAGTAACTTATGACCGTTTTTTCACACTTACGACTTTTGCAGCATCCCCAAAGTCATGAAAGGCCAGGCGAGGAGATGCGTGCCTCGATGTGAGTGATGTTGAGTTGGCCATACCCAGCCAATAACATTATCATCAAGCTATGCCTACCAACTAAGCCATGCCCACAGAACCGGTTGTTTAAAAAATTGAATCCCACCCCTGGTTGAAATCCACAAGTCTTAAAGTGGCCAAAGTTGGAGACCCCTGCCATAGTGCATACAAAACACCCTGGATCCCCTTTCTGCAGGAGGATTCCCTCCCTCTATCATGCAAAGAATTAAAACATGTGGTTTTTATTGCAGGCAGGAATGAAAAATAGCATTCCACCACTGGCCACATCAAATGGAACAGCAATATTCGTCCACATTGGGGCGAAAGTTGCGTTGTTTCCTATTTGCTCTCAGATTCTGATGTTCATTAACAGGAAAAAGAAGGAAAGAGACAAACAGTAGTTAGAGATCCTGAGAGGGTCTGAGAGATAGACTGCCTTCTCTCTTCTCCCCTACATCAGGGCTCTCCAACCTTGGAAACATTAAGGCTTGTGGACTTCAACTCCCAGAATTCCTCAGCCTGAGGAACTCTGGGAGTCGAAGTCCACAAGTCTTAACGTTGCCAAGGTTGGAGACCTCTGCCCTACATAGTTCTTGCCTTGGTTTTTGTTTATTCTATTATCGTAATTCTGTTTGCATTTTTGCAAAAGTGCATGCACCTTTTTCATTTTTCTTTCTTTTTATTATCGCAAGGCGCTTAGAGTAGCCTCACAGTGAGATCGGTGGCAAAGAAATTTAAATAAAGAAAACAAATAAATTCTCACAACAACCTTATGAGGTAGATTAGACTGAGCACTAATGGTTCATTCTCTCTGGTTTTTACCACTGAGTGGATTTGAATTAACACTGCACTGAAACCTGTCTCTCATTTCTGTTTTTCTGAGATTTTCTTCCCAGCTAAGGAGATTTCTGTTTTGCTGTTCCAGGTTACAATGCTTTAGAATTTTTGAAAGAATTTTGATGGCATTTCTGGTTATTCCTAAGTGGACATAGTTTTTCTTTCTCTGGCTTTATTCATTAAAACTGTTGTGGCCAATGGAGCTCGGACAGTGAGGAGGTTGGGGAGGAATATAGGCCAGTCTTGCAGTCTGGGGAAGGCTCTGATGTGTGATCTGCATCAGAGGCAGAGATGGGGCCAGGGGTCTCCAACAGTTATCATCTGCCTTCGGAGTTGGAGATCAGTGGGGCAGAAGAACAGCTGGAGCCTGTTCCCGATGTGTTCATGCACAGAGCTGCCAAGAGAAGGGAACAATTAAGGAACAAGGGTCGACTCGGGAGTAAGGGCATAGGTGGATGGTGAATGGCCCCTCCCAGAGGGAATAAAGAGGAGCAAAAAGGGAGTTGTGTTTGCAGGAGACAATTAGTTCAGTTTATTAGGGTGAAGATCTGTTCCTGACTTCTTGCCAAGTAATTGCTGCTACAGTGTGGTGTTTGGAAGATATCAGCCTGGCAACTCTCCAAGTCTGATAAAGGTCTGTAGTTGTGAAATCTCATGAAAGACTGTTTGCTGGGACTTAGCTGGAGAGAAATTCCCTTTTACAGGCAGTCCTTGTTGACTTACAGCCATTTGTTTAGGATCATCCAAACTAGGGACTGAAAAAAGTTACTTATGACAGGTCCTCACACTTACGACTGTTGCAGCATTCCTACTTATGGTGATCAAAATCTGGGCACTTGACTACCTGTAGTTATAATGGTTGCAGTGTCCCAGGTTAGTTGACCATCATTGGCAACCTTTTCAGCTGGTTTCTAGCAAGCAAAATTAATGTGGGAAAGCTGGATTCATTTAATGACATGATTCACTGAACAATTGCAATGTTTTGCTTAACAACCATGGCAAAAAAGGTCATAAAATTGGGAGTGATTTATTTCACAACTGTCTTGCTTAGCAATGGAAACTCTGGTCAGAGTTATGGACGTAAGTTTAGGGCAATCTTTTCCCCTTGGGATTGGCTTCTGTCCTTAAAGGAGGACTATAAATATTCTAAATTAATGAAATTAAAACAAAATCATATCTACAACTTGGCTCTCTTTGGGTGCTGGCCTCACCATTGGAATGGAATGTTTTCAGCCAAGCAACAGGGCTTCAAGAGGAAATGAAATTCTAACTATTATCCCAGGTTGGCTCTCCTGCTACAACTTGAAATATGCACAATAGAGTCATAAATAATGAGAACATAATCTGTCAAGTTGAGTTCAACTCCTGACAGGCCAGGCAATTTACTTGGCACCAATACAGGAGTGGCTTGGTTGTTTGATTCCCCAGTTTAAGAGAAATTTAGCCCTGGAATTCCTCACTAGAATAGAATAGAATAGAATAGAATAGAATAGAATTCTTTGTTGTTACTTTAAATGTACATTAATCAGCATATATTAAAATGGAATTTCATTGCGGTGGGGGGCGGGCAGGAAGAATCCTGTGACTTTACAAGACAGAAGACATAAGGAACAAAACTGTTACAGACTCTGGAAGTCCTGCTAGAAATACTTTGAAACCTCATCTCAGGGGGGAGCAACAGAAACAGACTGTGAAATGGTTGTGTGGGGTCTCTAACAATGCTTTGAACTCTAAGCACATAGCGTTTATAAGCAGTATCCTGAATAACAGGAAGTGAGCTTCCTATGATCTTCTTAGCTGCCCTTCCCACTCTCTGTAGGAACTTTCTATATGAGGCACTGAGTGATGCAGTTTGTTAAAATGGAAAAACAATAATCCTGGTTAGTCTTTTGGGAACAGCTTATGTCCGTGATGGCAAACCTATGGTACCAGTGGTGGGGTTCAGGTTCTGTGTTCTGTGGGCGTGGCTTGGTGGGCGTGGCTGGGGAAGGCTACTGTAAAATCTCCAGTCAGGGGTGGGATTTGCCGGTTCTCCGAACTACTCTAAATTTCCACTACTGGTTCTCCAGAACTGGTCAGAACCAGCTGAATACCCACCTCTGTATGGCACATGTGCAACAGGTAGCACACAGAGCCCTCTCTGTGGGCATGCAAGCTGTTGCCCCAGCTCAGCTCCGCCGTGCATGTTTTCCACTGGCCAGCTGGTTTTCAGGTCTCTGCCGTGCATGCAAGTCAGGCACATGCATGGGAGACACACATGCCTACGTGGGAGATGTGCACACATGCAAGGGGGACGTGCATGCATTGCATTTTGGGGATGCACGCGCGCTTTGGGTACTCGATGATGAAAAGATTAGCCATCACTGGCCTAAATTAATGAGAAGTGGACACTTAAACCAGAGCCGAAGACACAACGTTGGCTTCCACTTACGGTCTTTGCTCTTTGATTCATGATTCAGACTTTGCTTCTAATTCTTCCCAACTCAGTGGAAGACAGAAAGAGAGGATAGAAAAGGGTCTGACAGCCTGTCAACTGAACAGGATGGGACCACATTTGGTGTGGGTGACGTACCATCAGAAGAGGGTCTGAGTCTGAAAATGGGGGTGCTGTCCACTGTTCCTTTTTAACCCTCTTTTGAACTCCTACTCAGAGGGAAGAGGATGCAGCCCACCTTGGGTTTCCTACTTCACCAAGACTGTCTGTTGGGAAGGAGCTCAAGACAGGCAGGAGGGCAGCTATCAACAGGTGATTTAAGCCCCACCCACACCAAAAGGGGGCAGGGTTTCAATCACCTGGTTGTGGCCATCCTCTTGACTTCTTTTGACCCCCACGGACCCTCCCCCTGTGCATACATGCAGTCCAACACACGGGTGCAACACATTACTTTACATTACTCAGAAGAAACATAGATGCTCATTATGGCCATTGCTGACAAAGGCATTGGGGCCCTGCACTGAAGCAGCCTTTAACGTGTTTATTCAGGCATATTAATTTGTATAATTTGTCAACCTGCCTTTGTAACCGAACTGGTCATGGGATGTTTCTATTTGCTGTCTTCAGTGCTGGCTGTGTTCATTGTGTAGCGTTAAGGTTTCAAATGATTTGTTATTTATATTGTACGCTGTCCTGGCATTTCCCATTATTCATGATGTATTACTGATGTGTTTCCTGCTATAAGAATCATAGGCAACTGTACTACCCATTTTTTATAGCCGAAGTCAGGCAAGCTGCAAAAGGGAAGATTCAGAAGTGCAGGCACCCCCTTCCCTTACACACACCTCTTTCCCTGGAGTTGTGCAACTGTAGCCACATAATCCTGGGGGAAAGTGAGGCTGCTTTGAAGAGTTTGATAGCTTCTGCATTTATGCCCCAGTGACGTGTGAATCGGGAATTTAGTTTAGTTTAGTTTACTTTATTGTCATTGCACCTCGTGCAACAAAATCAAACACCACCTTCAGTGTACATTATGACTGAAAATAAACACAAAGAAATACCCTTCACATTCTATACATTAAATTGGAAACCTCTGATACTGCATTAATATTGCACTATACAGTAAAATTCAAAAGAGCTACTGCCCTAGGATAGAAGCTGTTTTTCAGCCAATTTGTGCTTGTTTTTATTATCCTGTACCGTCTGCCAGATGGTAATAGTTCAAAAAAAGGGTTCCCAGGATGAGATGGATCTTTGAGGATGTTTTGAACTTTCTTAAGGCAGCGGGAGCTATAAAGCTTTTCCAAAGAGGGGAGAGGGCAACCCATGATCCTCTGGGCAATGACATTAACCCTCTGGAGTGCTTTCCTATCTGTCCCTGTGCAATTGGCAAGCCATACAGAGGTGCAGTATGTTAAAATGCTCTCTGTGGTGCAGCGGTAGAAGCAGAGGTGGGATTCTATTGGTTTGGACTGGTTCTATAGAACCGGTTGTTATAATCCTGTGCAGTTCAGAGAACCGGCAAATTGTGCCCCTGCCCCACCCCTCTTCACCCACCCCTCCTCTCCCTGCCCAATCAGTACTTATCATGCATGTGCGACATCACACACATGCCCGACATCGCTGATTGCATTCTCCCTTGCCCAGTCACTCCTTAAGGTATTTCTTTTCTTTTTTTCCCTCCCAACTATCAGCTGTTCTGATTATCAGCTGTTCCGGGATCCCCCTTGCTGTCTTACTGCTTCGCCCAGGAAGTGCTCCTTTTTTTGCCTTTCTGGGCCCCAGGGAAGCTTCCTGGGAGCAAAAACGCCCCCCAGGAGGCAAAAAAATGGAGCGCCAGGGGGTGTTGCAAAAAAAGAAGCCACGCCCACCCAGTCACATGTCCAAACCCACCTAGCTAAGCCACCTATCCACGCCCACAGAACCAGTTGTTAAAAAATTTGAATCCCACCCCTGGGTAGAAGGTCACCAGCAGTTTTCCATTCAGTTGTTGTATCCTGAGAAGTCTCAGGTAGGATAATCTCTGCTGGGCCCTTTTGACCAGGGCTGCAATGTGGGCACCCCAGGTCAGGTCCTCTTTGAGGGTAACAATTCAATCAAAGAAAAGCAGTGTACATATAGTCCTCGACTTACGACCGTTCCTTCAGTGACCATTTGAAGTTGTGACAGTACTGAAAAAAGTGACTTATGACTGTTCCCTTACGATCATTGTGATATTCCTGAGGTCACCTGATTGCGATTCAGACACCTGGCAACCAACAGTTATTTATAACAGTTGCAAGCTTCCCGGGTAGCTTCCGATAGGCCATATCAATGCGGAAGCTGGCAAGAAGTTGCAAGTCATGGTCACGTGATGTCTCACTCAGCAACAACTGCAGAAAAAGTCATGAAACCGGGTGCAATCACGTGATACCTCATGTAATGAACTTCCCACTTAACAACACATTTTCTGGTATCCATTGGGGCTCACCGGTTGTCAATGGTTTGCAAGAACGAAATGTCTGCCATGAAGGCATCTTCCTAGCATGTCCACAAGTCTGGGCAAAGCATTTAAAGGGGAACCCCCCCAAAATACAAAACAATGAGCAGTTGGATCTCTGAAAGGATCACCGTGGATGATTTAAACAGTTTCACAGTTTTCTTGTTGTGGCCTGTTGGCCACCGGCCCCTCCAGCAGCCAAATCAGAGGAGGAGGCGTGGGTCAGCATCAGGGCAACCCAAGAGCTCTGATAGAGAAGAGGGAATGGAGCTGGCAGAAAGAGAGAGATAGAGGTGGAGCTTGGGCTGTCAGTCAGCCCTCAGATGGAGAGTCAACAGCTCCCAGGTGTGGAGATGGCTGATGAGGAAGAACAGCTGGGTCCAGTGCCTGATGCGCGGCTGTGCAGAAGGCAGAGGAGAGGAGAGGAGAGCAGTGGAAATCTATGGGCCGGTTCTTGGAAAGGAAGAGCCACCGCTGCTAGTGAGGCTGCACCCTAACTCTGGGGATAAAAGGCAGGGGGCAGAGCTGAATAGATGTGGCAGACAAGTATTCATCTTCTGGCCAGACGGACTTGTTAGCCTGCAAGAGAAACCTTTTGTTGGGGCTGCCGGCATTGCTAATAAAGGAATCTTTGAGTTAACTTCAGAGGGTTTGTCATGTTTGGGGAGCTGGGTCAGAACATTTCTGCACATGTGTATTCATGCTCCACTTTTGCTGTAATGTCTGATCAACTGGCTGTGCATCGATGTGCATGTGAGAATAACCTGGGGCGCCTTTGACATCCATACCTTGCCTTTCAGCTGCCTCTGATCCATGGAAGGTCCTTTGCTCACATCCACAATCTTTGCTTGGTGCTCATAATTCTTACCATGCACATCATCTGAGGTCTACCTGTTGCAAAACAACGGCTTGATTTGCACTGGGTGAATCAAACCCGACTCTAGAAATATAGACAGGGTGTAGATTGCAAGGAGATTCTTTATTTATTAAATTTCTGCCCCACCTTTATAAGTAACTCAAGGCAGAAAACACACATAATATTCTTCCGCCTCCTATTTTCCCTATAGCAACAACCCTATGAGGTGGATTGGACTGAAATTGAATGACTGGCCCAAGGTCATCCAGTTGCCTTTCACGCCTAAGGTGGGTCTAGAACTCACAGCCTCCTGGTGATTGGCCCAAAGCCACCCACCCAGCTTTCATGCTTAAGGTAGGACTAGAACTCACCGTATCCTGGTTTCTAGGTGAGCACTTTCCCCACTAGACCAAATTGCACAAATGTTGAAGCCTTGCGTAAACTGGGATGGGCTAAAAGCAGGGGTGGGATTCAATTTTTTTAACAACCGGTTCTGTGGGTGTGGCTTAGTTGGTGGGTGTGGCTTGGTGGAAACGTTATTGGCTGGGCGTGGCCAACTCAACATCACTCACATTGAGGCACGCATCTCCTCGCCTGCCCTCTCATGACTGTGGGGATGCTGCAATAGTCGTAAGTGTGAAAAATGGTCATAAGTCACTTTTTTCAGTGCCATTGTAACTTTGAATGGTCACTCCACACAAGCAAAGTACCAGCAAAGGAGGGAGAAAAAACTCCAGAGAAGTTCCTGAGACAGGAAGTCTAGTCCTGCCAAGAATGTAATAAGGGTTAATGGAGAGGCAGTTTCTGTAAGCAACACCAGAATGTTTCCTTCCTGCCTTCCTTACAGGATTAGGCCAGTAATTTCTTCTAACAACCGGTTCTCCCAACTGCTTAGAATGTTAGCAACCGGTTCTAGAGAATAGGTGCGAACCCGTAGAATCCCATCCCTGACTAAAAAGGGCCTTCCTTTTCCTAAATTTGCATAAGTTAATATGTAGGTATAAACCTATCCTTGAGGAGTAGCTATTGTGCTATGATTTAAGGAGAAATACTGTCCATCTCACCCTAGTGGGGAAGGCTGTGGCCAGGTATGCCGGTCGCCTGGTCGCTCGGCTGCTGTCCAGGTGCTGATTGCTGATAACCATTTCAGGAACTCAGCAGCCTGTTTTGTTTAAACTTGGGTCTGGAAAGGCATGCAAATAGACATTTGTCTCTTGTGACACACAATAGTGGCTACACTGCTCCGGCTGACATACACTATGGCAGTTTTTCAGGAGCTGCATGGAGGGACATGCAGAATGATTTTTTGGAGGACCTTCCCTTCTTTTGCAATGCATCATGAAATAGGGCATCTGCAGCAAAGAGGGGCAAGGAGGGGCAAATCTTGCCCTGCCGACGGTAAACCTCCTTTATATGTCTAGGTTATGATACTTACAAGAACATTAACAAGAACACTACAACAATCAGCTTTTATTAGATTGCTGTACACTCCCAGAGTCACTTTTAGATATAGATAGATAGATAGATAGATAGATAGATAGATAGATAGATAGATAGATAGATAGATAGATAGATAGAGTCAGACAGACAGACAGATACAGATGCAGATGCAGATGCAGATACAGATACAGATAAGGTAGGTAGGTAGATAGATAGACGGACAGATAGATCGAAAGATATAGACAGACTGACAGACAGATTCAGATAAGATAGGTAGGTAGGTAGGTAGATAGATACAGGTAGATAGATAGATAGATAGATAGATAGATAGATAGATAGATAGATAGATAGATAGGCAGGCAAGAGAGAAAGTGATGGAGAAACAGACAAACAGATGTATTATCTGTCTAATTGATAAACATAAGCTAAACCAGGGATCCTGCTGGCTGGGGAATTGTGGGAACTGAAATCCAAACATCTCATAGTTGCCAAGTTTAAAAAACACTAAGCTAGACTAAATCCTATGTAGCTGAAAAGTGTTCTTTTACACACACACACACACACACACACACACACACAAATCCAGCTACCCTAATCCTGGATAGACTACAGGAAATCCAATGGACATTATAGCTTGTGGTCAAGGAAATAATGATGCAATACATCCAACAGAGTGCCAGTCAGGGGAGGATGAACAAAGCTGAAAACTCAGCAGTCACCCAGAGGAGAAAGGACGTATTCTATGAGTCAATCCCTCTCTCCCCCTGCACCCTCCATTTTCTTATTTTTTTTAATACGGAACAGCAAAGAAACAACCATCGGGATGCATTTTGCACCTTCATCTCTTTGGGTGTGGGGAGGGTGGATGGTAGTGAATTCTGTTCAAATAGAAGCTGAATTGGATTTGGAAGGTGGTGGTGGAAGGACATTCTCCCAAGAATGAAGTCATCCTTAATGGGGGGAGGAGATCATTTAAAGGGGTTGCTGACCTCTTTGTATCAGTCTGGTGGTTTGACTCGTTAGTCTTGGCTTTCAATTAACCTTTGATCGGCAGGAGGGGATGTTGCTAACTAAGTAGAAGACACCATCAGGCTGAAAGCCTTCAGAGACCCCTGTCAATTTGGATAGTCTTGACCTCCAAGAAGAGATAACCTCCATCAGATACTGAATATCTGTTATTCGGGGATATAGATGAACTCTCAGTTTTATGGGGACTCTGTTGAGGTAGTCTAAGCCAGGGGTGTCCAATCTTGGTCACTTTAAGACTTGTGGACTTCAGCTCCCAGAATTCCCCAGCCAACATTGCTGGCTGGGGAATTCTGGGAATTGAAGTCCCCAAATCTTAAAGATTGCCAAGGTCAGACACCCCTAATCTAAGCACATCTAACATTTTTACACCCAGAGGTAAAATGTTCATGTGGCAGCATTGATGTTTTTTTTAATAATAATTTTTATTAACGTTTTAAAGTACAAAGATCAAAACTTAATACAAGCTAAGATAAACATGAAAAAGAAAAAAAAATCAGAGAAAAAAGAGGGAAAGGGAAAAATATACAGAAAAAAGATACCAAGAAAGGACCTTCCCCTTTATCAAGACAAATACAAACAATTTTAGTAACTTATCATCAGGGTCTCTGTTTCTGGGAGGTTGTTACTATTCCGGTGTGTGTGTGTGCTAATTTGTGTCAGACATAAAAGAGACATGAAGAGATTTCACTCAACAGCATTGTTGCTGTCATGATAGAATCTACCTCAGTGAAAAAGGCCCCACAGAAATCCATACAAATTCCTTCCATATCCTTAGTGAGGGAGCCGATCTGAAAAAGGAACCTACAGGTAGTCCTCAACTTACGACCTAAATGGGGACCAGAATTTCCACTGCTAAGCAAGGTTGTTGTTAAGTCAGGTGTGCACAGGGTGGGATTCAAAGATCCCAGCAACCGGTTCGCTGTCCGGTTGCTGGGTGGGTGTGGCCACGGTGGATGTGGCCTACCGCAACTTCCGAGAGGGCCATTTTTCACCTTCCCAAGGGTCCGGAGGCCTCCCCTGGGCCTCTGGAAGGGTAAAAACTGCCTCCCCTAAGCTCTGGAGGCCCTCCGGAAGCTGGAAACAGGTCTGTTTCCAGATTCCCGGAAAGCCCGGTTTTCCCCCTCCCAGAGCTTCCACACGGATCCTGCACTTAGCTGCAGCAAAAATGGGCCTCATGGAGACTCCTCGGAGGGGGCAGGGTGGGCGGGGCCAGCCAGTCGGTTGAAATACCGGTTCGGCGAACCAGATGAAAACTTAGCATCCAGTTCGCCCGAACCGGTCCAAACCAGTAAAATACCACCCCTGGTTGTGCACAATTTTATGATCTTTTTTTTTTTTGCCATGGATGTTAAGTAAGTCATTACCATTGTTAAGTGAACTTGGCTTCCCCCATTGACTTTGCCTGTGGGAAGCCAACTGGGAAGGTCATAAATTTATTATTTTTATTTATTATTAGATTTTTATACCGCCCCCTCTCCCAAAAAAGAGACCTGGGGCAGTGTACAGCCAGATAAAATAGAAACAGGATATAAAGTTGTAAAGTTAAAAACAATGTAAAATGATTAAATTAATGGCCGAATATAAAATTATCAAAATGTAAAAACAGATAAAAATTTAAAATACCAAATTTAAAACCCCACGATTATTACTGGGCCAGGCCGGCCTGTTGAAAAAAGAGGGTCTTTACTGCGCGCCGGAAGGTCTGAATGTCGGTAATGGCCCGTATGAGGATCGTAGGATCCTGGGATGCCGCAACAGATGTAAATACATGCCAGTTGTCCAGTGCCTGAATTTTGATCACATGGCTATAGGGATCCTGCAACAATTGTAAGTGTGAGGACCGATTGCAAGTCATTTTTTTCAGGGCTGATGTAACTTCGAACAAGTTGCTAAAGGAATGGTTGTAAGCAGTGGTGGGATTCAAATGTTTTTACCACTGGTTCGGTGGGCATGGCTTGGTGGGCGCACTTTGCACACATGCACGCCCTTTGCATGTGCGTGCGTGCCAAATGTGCAATTTGCGCAGGCTCAGAGGCGTTCTAACTCACCTCCTGCAAGCCTGCACGATCCCGGTCACTTAAGCAGCTGCTGCGCAGCGCTCTTCTGTGCCGCGTAAAGCAGCTGCGCTTCAAATTCAGAGGATAAAAGTGAATATTGCAGCCCGGGCTGGTGGTGGGCCCAACAGCAGAGCAGCAGAGAGAACTGGTTCAGTCTCTGCTGCTCATCGCTGCCACCGGCTCTGCTGAACCAGGCCGAACCAGTAGAAAACCACCACTGGTTGTAAGTTAAGGACTAACCTGTACTCTTCTCCTGCTATGGATTTGGGAGTAGTACAGAAGTATCTGCAATGTATATTAATTCCAATACTCTAAAATATTGCTTTAAAGACTTCCAGCTGCTAATGAAAAAAATGTCATAGCATGTCAACTTTGAAATACACACACTGTTACACGTCAGCTTTCAAAAGTTGGCAGATAGATTGCACCTACAGGCGTCAAACTGCCAAGCACTGGGCAGTACTCTACACTTAAAAATAGCCTTCAATATTCAAATGACATTAACAATCCAATATTCCAGTGGTCAAAAACACCCATATCAAATACTGAGATGCAAGTTGACAAATACAGATTTTTTTCAAATGCATATATTTTTGAGAATGGATGCAGAGCCTCAGAACTGACAGAGGAGAAATTTGGACGGTAAATTCATTTTACCACTGGTTTTACAACCAATACTCCACGGGAATTTGTGCGGAAACTACCCTGTAACCACATGACAAAGTGTTCAGATGTGAAAGTAGGCAGATGGACACCACATGTTCACAGGATCCCTTCTTTTTCATCCTGAATTATTGGGACCATAAAGAATAAAAAAATATACGAGAGCAAATGGGAAATCTTCACGCATGAAGGTCCCTGTCAATCTGGGCTGCCAATCTCCAAACACATCACATAAAGAGACTCCAAATTATTGCCTGGACAGTTAAGAAAGTGAAGGAAATTATCAATCTCCTTTTTGGTTTGCCTTTGATAAGTTTCCATCTGTTACTTCTTCTCCTGCCCTCAAGTGTTTTGCAGAATAGAGAGAAGAAACAGCTTCCCCCTCATCTTGTCCTAAAGCAGATTTGTAATTTGGTGTGTAAGACACATTTGCAATAAATAATCCAATTAGTCTTGGAAATCAAAGATGAACGGTAGGAATCCCCCATCCCTTTTAACTGCTACAGATCACAACTAGCAATAGTTCCATTTAAAAAAAAAATCCTTCCAGATCTGGTACTGATATCCTTCAGGAAACTCCCAACCTTGCCAGGATTTTATAGCAGTAAAACGAACCTCCCCATCCCAGCCCCAATTATTGGTACAAGACTGAATCTTTAGCGGGTTAACCTTTTTAAAAAAGTTTATTTTCCACCCAGGTTTGAACTTATTTTTACCCTTCTACAGCTCACTGCAGGTTTATTCTGAAGTTTCGGCCATGTACAATATTAGACATTCTGATTTCAGAAGCTTTCGTTTCAGATGCACAAATAATAGGCACTCGAGGTTTTTCCAAACCACCAATTCAGGTGGGGAAAATTGCAACTGCTTCTACCCCCTAATTTGCATGTGAAGATCAGCCACTTTGATTCAACCTGTATAGAGGGCAAAAGAATCACTCAGCACAGGCAAATAAATCTTCATTCAAAATTTCCTAGCAGGAGAAATCTAGCTGATCAGTGCAAGTCTCTGCTAACACGCAAAGGTTTGTTTCTGACTCAGATTAAGAAGAAAATGTTTAAGGTTGATGCATGTAAAAAGCACCACAACTGCCGAGGGTTTGAATAATATATGATTAAGAAGAGGATTTATATGAACTGATTCTGATTTATTTATTTTTTTGGATGCGCTGGAAAGGTCATGTTTTCATCTTATTTAATAGGGTTTGTATAAAACACCCAGACCTGTTTTGCAAAGCAAGGCATGCCACACTGCAAAACTGGAGCTTCCACATAATTTCACAACCTCAAATCAGCTAAACTACTAGACAGTCCTCAAATTACAATCATTCATTTATTGACCGTTCAAAGTCACAACAGCACTGAAAAAAGTGACTTAAGGCTGTTTTTCACACTTACAACCATTGCAGATCCCCATGGTCATGTCATCAAAATCCAGATGTTTGTTGCAGGGTCCTGGGATCATGTGATTCCCTTTTGTGACCTTCTGACAAGCAAAGTCAATGGATTCATTTTCCAACCATGTTATTAAGTTAACAACTGCAGTGATTTATTTAACAACTGTGGCAGGAATGGTCCTAAAATGGGGCAAAGCTTATTTAACAACTGCCTCGCTTAGCAACAGAAATTTCAGGCTCAATTGTTATTGTAAGTTGAGGGCTATCTGCAGTGGGAAGAGTTTTCTTCTCATGTCAGGCCTCTTGATTTCAACAGAGAAAGAGATTACAAAGAGAAAGAGGTCATCTTTGGGGCAAAAGTTTCTCACTAGGACAGAAATCAAACCGCCTTGCTCAGGCATATGTTTTAATACCACAACAAACATTTCTCTTGTGCCTCTTTTTCCTTCCAATCCTCATTCAGCCTGATTAAAGGGAAACCCTCCAGATCCCAGTTGTAAATAATATGTCACCTTCTAGGAATTAAGAGATGGGTCATCTCTGTGGCTATTTCTGCCCTGTGGAACTTTGACTTCCCCTTGAGTCTGTACACCAGCATCCCTCTTGTGCTCTCCTTAAATTTTAAAATGTGGCTCTTCCAGCAATCCTAGACCAGAGAAAGATATGATTTGTTCCCTATAGTGGATTGTCTCACAACTGAGGCTCAATATTGTTTGGGCTAATGTGTCATTGGGTGTCAATCCAACAAGGTGGACCAAAGCCATGTGAGTTGAGACTGTTTTAATTGTAAAGCTTTAGTAACAAACTCTTATAAGTCTGAATGTGCTTCCTCTATCTCTCACTTTACATGAATGAGGAAGGGGCTTGTCTGAGACTTTTTTGTATTGCATTCATAGCCCAGGCTCAACCCCCTCTTATCTGACCATTGCTTTGGTAGAGGCTCTTCCCTCTGTCCTTCAAGGCTATTCCCTCTTTAAACCTAGACTGGATATGTCCTAAAGCAGGGGTCGCCAACCTTTTGGACCTCAGGAACCGCCAAACTCATAATTTTAAATCCCAGGGACCACTAACCAGTTCTGTGGGCATGGTATAATTTGTGGGTGTGGCTTGGTGGTCATGTGACTGGCTGGGCATGGCTTGTATGTAAATATAAATATTTATATAAATATTGAATTTTTTATTTAAAAAAGAGCAACTTTTACCCAAAATCGGGCAAAGCAGGCAGGCAGATTGAGTTGCTCACAGAATCACAGATTCATTCAGAGATCTATCTATCTGCCATCGGCTAGCTCAGTCTGTCACATAAAATTTGCTTGCCATGAGTCTGCACTTTATAATAGAACCTTCAGTCCTAAGGGAGGTTCAGCTGGGCTTAAAAGCAGAGCCGGAGATCTAAAGACTAGCTAGAAAGCAAGAAATCCAACCATTTCCTGCTTCCTAAACCTAGCTAATCTAAATCTCCCAGCACAGCAGAACAGCTGATGGTCAGAAAAATAGCAACTTAGCAGACAGGTTTGCTGGGTAAGGAATGAGTGGGCGGGGAGGGTTCCTGCGGACTATATGGGCGGCGCAGCCTTGTGTTTCTGCGCAGCCTGCATTAATTGCTTTGGGTGGGGTGCTCTTGGGGTGAGATTTTTCTGCGGGACCCACCAAAATTTTCTCGTGGCCCACCAGAGGGCCACAGCCCACCGGTTAGCAACTGCTGTCCTAAAGTGTAAGCTCTCAAGAATTATCCCAAAGATGTTTTTTTTCAAGAGGCAACTGGACTTTCTGGTTTTTCTTTGAAGATGTTTCGCTTCTCATCCAAGAAATTTCTAGCTTCTTGGATGAGAAGTGAAACATCTTCAAAGAAAAACCAGAAAGTTCAGTTGCTTCTTGAAAAAAAGACACATTTGGGAGAACTATGACCTGGATGACTTAGAATCTCCATTGACACTCTTTAGAATTAATTCTGCAAGTGAAGTGATAGCTAACCATCCTTTCAAAAAAAGTAAAGGTTTCCCCTGTCCAGTTGTGTCTGACTCTAGAGGGCCATGCTCATCTCTATTTCTTAACCAAGAGCGTCAACGTTGTCTGAAGATGTTTCCATGCTCATGTGGCTGACATGAGTACATGACAAAGACATACAGAATGCAGTTACAAAACTAGGTTGGCAGGAGCTGGGGCAAGAACAGGAGCCCATCCTGTCATGTGGTACTTGGGTTTCAAACTGCCAGCACTCCAGTCAAGCAAGCCCGATGTCTTAACTACTGGGCCACTAAGTCCCAAACCATCTTATCTGTATTTTATTTTTAAGCTTAAAAAGCCAATCTTTTGAAAAGTGAAAGGAAGCTTACCCAGTAGCATGGAGCCATACCTGAGTAGTAAGTGAACCCAAGATATTGGTTCCATTGTCTTCGGCTAGGACAATGGTGGGCAACCTTTTTTTTCAACTGAGCCAAATCTCGCCAAAACCACGATTGAAATTTATTTTGAGAGTCACATTTTTAAAACCGAAAATACATAGGATGGTACACTGTTTTTGATGACACGCTGCTGATTTGGGAGGCGCAATCTTCTTCTGAGGGCGGCAGACAGAGAAAGGATGCTGCCTCGCCGCCGCGGCGCTACACAGAAAGTCACCCCCCTTTATACCACATGACCCGACTGGAGCTGTGTGGAGCCAGCCGCCGGGGCTGCACACAGGGCGCGCACTGACAGAGGCTAGCTGCAGAGTCCTGACTCCTGGAGCGGCCGCCCGAGAGGAGGGAGGGGAGCGGGCGCCCGGCACACAGAAGAGCCGCATTAAAGTGTGTAAAGAGCCGCATGTGGCTCGCGAGCCGCGGCTTGCCGACCACTGGGCTAGGACATTAATGAGGAAACACTTGGTATTTTAGTTTAAATTCTATCACCTGTCCTGACTTCCGTATATGCATTGCTTTTCACCCCTTCCTTTTTGAGAAAACATTTCTTGCTTTGGGAAAAGTCACTTTCACCCAGTGGTGAAGGCGCCAGGCTAGAAACCAGAAGGCTGTGAGTTCTAATCCCATTTTAGGCATGAAAGCCGGCTGGGTGACTTTGGGCCAATCAAGAGGAGATATGAATTCTAGGCCAGCCTTAGGCATGAAAGCCGGCTGGGTGACTTTGGGCCAATCACTCTCTCTTAGACCCACCCATCTCACCAGGGTTGTTGTTGTGGGGAAAACAGGAGAAGGAAGAAATATTAAGAATGTACTGCCTTGAGTTGTTTATTTAAAAAATAATACAAGTGGGATATAAATAAATAAGACACATAAGAATCCTTCCAAGTTGGGAGTTCAACATGCACCGACTTCCCCCACACTCCTCTAGAGATTATGTGTGATAAAAGCATTGTGAAAGAATAGTTCAGGAAAACAATAGAAAAACAAAGAGTGGTGGAACATTTGAGTGGCCAGGAAATCTACCTGACAGCAAAACAAATGACCTCAAAGACATTTGTGGCTAATTCACATCTTACTCCTTTGATGATACACTATTCATGAAAGTCTACCTTGCTTTCTCACCTGTCGGGCTCCAAAAACCATGAAGTCACTTATGGTTAAAGTGTCACTTAAGGTGACTTCTAAGCAGTTTTATTTATTGTTCCTCACCAATCTTGCCAAATTAAAGCAAACAACTTGGATCATTAAATATTTACTCTGAGAACTTCTAAGGAGGAGCTGTCTTATTGACTCTCTTCCTCCTAACCAAACAATCTAAACTTCACTGGAATGCAGTCCCTCCTTTCTGGGAATCTGGACTCCATTCCACCATACCACAATGGTGGCATAGTGGTTACAATACTGTATTGCAGGCTAACTCTGCAATACTGCCAACAGTTCAATCCTGAGCAGCTCAAGGTTAACTCAGCCTTCCAGCCTTCTGAGGTGGGTAAAATGAGGACCCAGATTGTTGGGGAGCAATATGCTGACTCTTATAGCAATATGCAACTGCTTAGAGAGGGCTGTAAAGCACTATGAAGTGGTACATAAGTCTAAGTGCTATTGCTATAATTCTACGGTTACCATTTAAAACAAAAACCAACACAATGCATCCTGATATGATTTACTGGGTCATGAGGTGTGAGAATGCCATAAGGCAGTTGGCACTGGAGTTAGAGTGGGTCAGCTTTGGTGCCAAACAGAAATATCCTACTCAAAGATCTATGGAGATTCTCGATCATTCAGGTCATGAGTGTACCAAAGATGCTTTTTTTAAAAAGACAATTGCACTTTCTTGAGTTTTTCTAAAAAAACATTTTACTTCTCATCCAAGATGAACTGAACTAAAGAAGCTTCTTGGATGGGAAGTGAAGCATTTTCAAAGGAAAAAAAAAACACAAGAAGGTCCAATTGCCTTTTGGGAAAAGCACGTTTAATTCCTCCCCAAAGGTTCAGAGCACCAAAGTGAGCTCCTTGGAGAAGTTAAAATACTTTTGTCATTTTAAATTTCATCACCACTACCTCCCCGTGACACTGGGGATGTGAAACCTCTGAGGGCCCTTGGGATAGTTTAAATTGTTTATTACATTTCAAAAGAAGACGGTAGGAAGTGACAACCTTCCCATTACCTTTTGACCATGAACCATTTGACTAGCACATCTATGATCATGAGTTACCAGCATACAAGAAATTTATCACTGGGATAACCCCAGTCGGGGGCCCAGGTACCATATGAATACCCACCCAGTATTCTGAGACCGAAGAATTAAAAACCATCTTAAGCCATAGAAAGAAATGTAAAACTGATTTAAACTCTTAGGTTTCATCTTGACATCCGACCAATCGTCATAAGAAAATGGCGAGACCAGGGTGTCTGCAGAGTGTTTGCAGATACATGAGGTCAAAGATCAAAGTTGTGTCCACAATGGTGCAATCAAATCGCTGCCATTTTGAATTTCAGAGCCCCTCCTTATAGAGGTTCCTGCATGGAATCCCTCAAAGGAGAAAATCCCAGAATCTCGGGGTGGGAGGCAAAAGTTAACAATGCTTATTTTGGTAAGAGATGAGATTGAGAAATGGGAGAGATGGCAGGAAATCAGAGCTGGTGTAGACTAAGGGTTAAAGTAATATCTCTCAACTCTGGCAACTTTAAGATGCGTGGACCTTCCTTCAACTACAAAGTTCACTGAATAGGTTTCACCATCTCTCAACTCAACTATTCTCAGGGTTGTTGTTATGAGAACAAAAGGAGGAAATGTTCCTCTAGCTCTTGAAGTGCTACCAGACGGGGAAAAGGTGTACATAGTGTGTGTTTGTAGGGGGAGCATGTATGGAATCAAATAAGCAACAAAAAGCAGCAATGGGTTGACTACAGCAATCACAGATACTTTATAACCAGATTTGGGGGAGATGTTAAAAGCCCCCTTAGATGCCACCTTGGTTTGAAATAACTTCAAAGAGTTTCAATCCTGTTATCCCTTGTGGTTCCTTTCCCAGGACTGGTCACCCAGCTCTGTCTTCTTGGATGAGAACTAAACATGAGACAAGCCCTACCACAAGAAGCCCCCTTCTGAGAGATGCTGGTCCATTCTGAGAAAGTTCACACCGTTCCCATGGAGCAGGAAACCACTTCCTTTGTCTGTGAGCACAACTACCTCATTTGGAAAGTGACTGAAATGCAGCAGAGGGAGAGCTAGCTGGTGTTTCCATCGGGTTGAGAGAGAGAGAGATGAGAGGGAAAGAGGTGTTCAAAAAAAGGAAACAAAGCTTTGGGGACAATTCTGGTTAGTCATCTTGAAAGTCAGGGGACATGGGAGACATGAGAGCACAGCAACTCATAAATCCAACACAATTGTTCTCTATTTACAATCTGTGTGGTTTTGAGTCAGCTTTTGATCTATCTTTTCCTTCTATTCTCCCTTCTTGCATTAGTTTGCCCATGTAGTTATTTACAAGCAGTCCTCGACTTATAACCGTTCATTTAGTGACCGTCTAAAGTTATAACGGCATTGAAAAAAGTGACTTGCAACCAGTCCTCGCACTTAGCATCCCCACACTCATGTAATCAATATTCAGGTGCTTGCCAACTAGCATGTATTTACGACAGTAAGTGGGTCATGTGAACACCATAATGTAGCCATCCCAGATGGTTTATGACAAGCAAAATCAATGGGAAAAGCTGTTTCGCATAATAACCAGGTGCTTTACTTATCAGCTGAAGTGATTGGCTTAACAAATAGCCATGGCTATCATTTTATATTGTAGCCTACCTCGCAGGAACAGAACAGTGGCTATGTATGTCCTTTGATGTCTTTGGAGAGAATCCACTTCTTGGATTTAAAAAGAAAATAGCAATAGCACTTAAGACTTATATATCGCTTCACAGTGCTTTACAGCCCTCTCTAAGTGGTTTACAGAGTCAGCATATTACCAGTCTGGGTCCTCATTTTATCGACCTCAGAAGGATGGAAGGCTGAGTCAGCCTTGAGCCAGTGAAACTCGAACTGCCAATCTACTGGCAGTTGGCAGTTGGCAGTCAGCAAAAGCATCCTGCAATATTGCATTCTAGCCAGTGAGCCACAAATCAGAGGTGGTGTTCAGCAGGTTCTGACCAGTTCTGGAGAACCAGTAGTGGAAATTTTGAGTAGTTCAGAGAACCGGCAAATCCCACCTCTGACTGGAGATTTTACAGTATCCTTTCCCTGCCATGCCCACCAAGCCATGACCACAGAACCAGTAATGAAAAAGTTTGAATCCCACTACTGCCACAAATGTAATGAAACATTAATATTCTCCCACACTACACATATTTACCTATTTAGGGTTCCCCCCCACCCAATATGTATACAGGTGGTCTTTGACTTATGATCACAATAGAAGCCAAAATTTCCATTGCAAAGCAAGACAATTGTTAAATGAGTTTTGTCCCATTTTACTGTGGAGTGGTGCAGGCTACTTCTGCTGATTACCGGCTGCCAGCAGTTCAGTAGTTTCATCCTGACCAGCTCAAGGTTGACTCAGCCTTCCATCCTTCCGAGGTGGGTGAAAATGAGGACCTAGATTGTTGGAGCCAATAGGATGACTCTGTAAACCACTTAGAGAGGGCTGGAAAGCACTCTGAAATGGTATATAAGTCTAAGGGCTATTGCTATTTACAACCTTTCTTGCCACAGTTATTAAGTGAATTACTGTAATTGTTAAGTTAGTGACAAGGTTGTTAAGTGAATCTGGCTTCCCTATTGACTTTGCTTGGCAGAAAGTTGCAAAAGGTGATTACATGACTCCAGGACAGTGTGCAGCCGTGTTCTGACCCAAACCTTGTTCCAAGTAAACAAACACCAAACAGAGATAAAAGCAAAACCCTTTAATGCTTCTCTGCGAATTCCGTTAGTTCACGATTAAAAGGCTATTAAAGCTAATTGTCTTTGATAAGAACGAGGCTTGCCAAGGCTGCCAAGAACACTAGATAAAGTTGCCAAGAAATATTCCAAAACAAAAAGTCTTCAAACACAAACCAAGACAGTCCGAACTTCCACAAGGCTTGAAGTGCAAGAACTTCTTTGCTTCCTGCAAAGAATCCCGGTCTCTCAGGCTGGCTTTTATCTCTTAACGGAGAGGCCATTATCTTGCAGACTTATTCCCTTACTCCCCTTGCAGACTTACTCTTTCCTTCAAGCAGCCCTGTGTGCACACACACTGGGCACAGGCTCCTCGGGAACCTCTTCATCACTGCTGCCAGTCTCCACAATCTCTGAAGGAGGCATTCCACTCCTTGATGGTCATGGCCCCATCCCTGCATCACACGCAGGCCCCTTATCTGAGTCCTTGCTCTCCGAGACCTCAGCCATCCGGACCTGCTGCCGACAAACCACAGCAAACTGTCATAAATACATGCCAGTTGCCAAGCATCTGAATTTTAATCACATGACTATGAGGCTGCTGCAATGGTCATAAGTATGAAAAAAGGATATAAGTCACTTTTGTCAGTGCTATGGTAATTTAAAATGGTCATTAACCTAACAGTAATAAGTTGAGAGCAACATGTACCTTGTTCTATTTCTGGCAGATTCTGGATGGCCACAGCAATATAAAAAAAAATAAGCCAATGGAATAAAATAAGGAGTTTAAAGACTCAATAAATTAAGTAAGACCTAAGTACCAAGCAAGAGCCAAGTTTTCCCTTGTTTGTGTGCTGTCCATACTCGAAAGAATGGCAACCAATGGGGACCACCAACCAGAAAGGTTGTTCCCTGGTCTTGTTTTCACCATGCATAAGAGCTTCCACAAGGCAGTGGGAACATTCAATTGAAACAATGCAAAGGTTCCAAATAATGAAAATCAAGATCTGGCCTGCAAACCTATGGGTGACCACTGGATGGCAGCAAAGTGTAATTTTTTTGGTGCTTCTTTGCTGCCCTCTCACGATTTTCCAGAGCTTTGCAACCCAGATCCAGTAACCTTAAGCTTGACAATTAAACAAAACTGAAAAGAGAGAGCTGTATGACGTGGTATAAAGAAACAGCGAGGTTCACACTTGCAAGTATCAAACAGGATACTAGCAGGAATTAGTGTCAAAAACCTCCGTTCTTTTTGACGCTTTTATTGCTGGCAGGTTTTTTTGTTTTGTTTTCTTGTTGTTTTTTAAAGAAAGGGGGACGCATCTGCAGCCTAGGAGGGGGGGGGGAATGTTCAGGCAAGAACAATGCAAACCAATTCACCAACCACATCCTGAGAGTTTCAAAGCAGCTGAGTCATTTGCAGAAGGGTGTTTGGTCTCTCACAGACATTTTGATGGCTGCAAAAGTTTTGTAGGGCTCCAGAGGCTCTCGTGAATCATGGCTTGTCAGAAACCATGATGGTTTCAGATTGTTCCAACCGTTTTGGTGAACCAGAGATAAAATGAGGCATCGGTGGAAAAAGAATCTCGTAGAGGGGTGTGTGTGTGTGTGTTTCATGGTCCTTATGCAGCACAGCCCTCTGTGTGTTCACACAAAAGCCTTTATTGGAGATTAATCCTTAGTTAGGGTTTAGGGCTGTAGTTTTAAAAAAATGACCAGCTTTTTCAAAAAGATATTTACATGAGTGTAAAAAAACACATCCCAATAACCGAGACCACATTGAATCCAGCCAGGCTTCCATATGAGTGGACATGCTCACAAGTAATTGCAATTAAGGAATATCCAGTGTTTGGGGGGGGGGTGGGGGAGTGGGGGGGTAGGAAGATCCATCTTTAAGGGTTGCTATTTAAGTAGGCGTTCACCTTGTGCTAAGATATATTGGCTGCACTCATGGAGCACGTTTAACTTGTATACTGTGAATTCATCCATCTTCTCGGTTTGCAAATGCCTCCAACTGAGATCTTCTGGGCTCAGCATATCAAAAACTTGGAAATTGCCTGACTCAGCCGGCATGCTACATCTCCTCTCTGAACAAAAGACAACAGTTCTTTACCTATTTATTTGCTTTTTAAAGAAATGCCGTCCAATCATGGGTGTGATTCTCCAGGATCTGCCCTTCACTGTGTGATGCAGGGGGTGTCCTCTTTCTGTTGACAGGCCCCCTGCAGCCTAATCGAAGCTGCTCCAGGTTTTACTAGGGCTTTGTGGTCCAAGTAGCTTCAGAGAATGCTGTTCTATGGCCTTTACGAGTGCCAAAACCCCCATGAAAGCATGCCACATTCTCCTGTGATGTTCAGAGCAGTGGTGGGATTCTATTTTTTTTTTTACTACCGGTTCTGTGGGCGTGGCTTGGTGGGCGTGGCAGGGGAAGGATACTGTAAAATCTCCAGTCAGAGGTGAGATTTGCCGGTTCTCTGAACAATTCAAAATTTCCACTACTGGTTCCCCAGAACTGGTCAGAACCTGCTGAATACCACCTCTGAACCTGCATCTGTACAATTTAAATTCTACATCAGTTTAGCCACTCTGATGAAGGGAGTTGCAGTCTTTTAATGTATATTTGTTAATCGCAGAAGGTGCTTCCAGATTCCTGACCTTTAGAGGAAGTTGAGCCTCCAGAAAAACTACTGGAGAATTTGTCTTTCCTCTAAAGAAATTAAGAATGATTCTCCCTTCAGAATCTTTGCCCAGAAATTAGAAGAAAATTGGGTATAGATTATTTGTATCAAGATTTATTGGGGGATTGATTTGATGTTAACGTATCCTATGAAAGCAACCACTTCTTCCTCATTACATCTTACCAGGCCTATTAGGACAGGAAGATAGAGCACGCTATGGGTTCTATCAATTAGGGATTGACATCTGGTGGGATCATGAAAAAGGACCTCCTCAGTGGTGGCCCCTTCATTATGGAACATCATTCTCCCCTGGACTACTGCTCCTTTCTGAAAGACCCTAGAAATGTGGCTTTCTCAGTGGACTTGGGGACCACCAATGGAAACGGAGCCAATTAAATGGCTAATCTAATTGTGTTGTTGTTGCCATGGGGGTAGAGTAGGTATTTATTTAATGATTTTATTGTATGATGGATTTTTTTTTACATTTTTAAATGTTGCAAGACACCCAGAATAATTTATGTGTGAGTTGGGCAGCTGTATAAATGTATTTAATAAACAATAATAAATAAGTAAACCAAACGTCATTTAATCTATAAACTTCAGACACTCAAAGCACTCTTAGAATAATAGGCACCCAGGCCTTTATCTTTTATAAGATTTGGATTAGGTTTTTAATCAGATTAAATAAGGCCCCCAAAAATGATCAATGGATAAGGAAGTATTGATTTCAACAAAAGTATATCACTACCATAATGAAATCTTTTGACATGGCCTCCTTTCTTTGTTTTGTTTTGTTTCTGAATTTCATTAAAGTTTAATATGAGATAAAAAATACAAAAAGAAGCAAAAGTTATCAAGGAAAAACAGTGCAAAGAAAAGGGGAGAAATAATAAATAAATACATAAATAAATAAATAAAGAAAGAAAGAAAGAAAGAAAGAAAGAAAGAAAGAAAGAAAGAAAGAAAGAAAGAAAGAAAGAAAGAAAGAAAGAAAGCTGTGACTTCTGTTTTTTTTTCAGTGCAGTGGAATACAGAAAAAGTATGGCAACCTCAACCATTTGCTTTACATTTTTGAATAGTTCAAGCCATTTCTATACAACAAAATCCTCAGATATGTTGGGACTATAACTCCCATTATCCTCAGCCACTTTAGGATGATGATAACCAGTACAAAGCTGGGGAAGACTGAAACTCCCTTTGTTGGACAAGTGATTCTACCGGTTCATCTTTCATCTTAGTGGTATATTTAGAACAAAGAAAATTTATTTTTATCTTCTTGTTTTCCCACAATAGTTGACCATGTGACTTTCAAAGTGTTTAGAACAAAATCAATAGTAGAGCATTAGAACAGCCTAAAACCATTCAAAATAACCTAGTTGAGAAGAAGAAAAAAACCAGAACTATCCCCCACAGCAATCTATATTAATTGTTGTTGGAAACACACACAAAAATGGACAGGCTAGGCCTGGCACCCAAAAACCATCATTTTGAGAGAGCTTGGAATTTGTTTTGCAAGCTAATTTGACAACTGGAGCTGTTTCCAATTGTCCTCTCTACATGCAACCTTGTTGGAGAGAAAACCTTCTCGTGAAGTTCTCAATGGAGAACAAATTAATTTGCCTCTGAGAAGTCAAAAAAATACCTCAACACAAGAGACAAGGCATCCCAGTGTTGAAATACTGCCCGGAAAACAGCATCATTAGCATCACAAAATCATCAAGACTTGACTTGACTTTTCAACTGGCAAACTAGAGATAGTATGGAAGAAGCTCACATTCAGTGTTTTACCCAAAGCAAATCCTAAAATCACAAAGGCAAACTGTAGAGGGAGAAAACAAATGAAGAAAATGTCCAGAAATATTCAGACACTCCCAAAGTTTTGTCATGTCACCATCTTACCTTTGGCCATAGAGGCCCAAATTTACACTTACACCTGGAGAGTGAAATTATTCCACCTTACAGAATCATGCTGGGATTAAAGTGTTTGAATTTGCTGTTAAAATATCGATAGTCCTTGACTTATGACCACAATTGGGCCCAATATTTCTCTTGCTAAGCAAGACAGGTTTTGTGAGTTTTGCCCCATTTTATGACCTTTCTTGCCACAGTTGTTAAATGAATCACAGCAGTTGTTAAGTTAGGTTTAGTTTAGTTTACTTTATTATCATTGCACCTCGTACAATGAAACCAAACACCACCTTCAGTGCACATCATGACCATGAAAATAAACACAAACACACATCCTTCACCCTTCACACATTCAACTGGAAACCCCCGACACCACACCAACACTGCACTATACAGCAGAATTCAAAAAAGCTACTGCCCTGGGATAGAAGCTGTTTTTCAGCCTATTTGTCCTTGTTTTTATTATCCTGTACCGTCTGCCAGATGATAATAGTTCAAAAAAAGGGTGCCCAGGATGAGATAGATCTTAGAGGATATTTTGAACTTTCTTAAGGCAGCAGGAGCTATAAAGCTCTTCCAAAGAGGGGAGAGGGCAACCAATGATCCTCTGGGCAATGGCGTTAATTCTCTGGAGTGCTTTCCTATCTGCCACTGTGCAATTGGCAAACCAATACAGAATACAGAGGTGCAGTAAGTTAAAATACTCTCTATGGTGCAGCGGTAGAAAGTCACCAGCAGTTTTCCATTCAGTTGTTGTTTCCCTTTTGACCAGGGCTGCAATGTGAGCACCCCCAGGTCAGGTCCTCTTTGATGGTAACACCCATAAACTTATTTATTTATTTATTATATTTATTTATTTTTGTCATTTGTTTACAAGATAATAAGTATAAGTAAAAACATAGTTATGAATACATGGAGACATACAAGAAAAATAAAAAAAATTAAAAGAAACAATAGGACAGGGACGGTAGGCATGTTGGTGCACTTATGCAGGCCCCCTACAGACCTCTTAGGAAAGGGGTGAGGTCAATAGTAGAAAGTCTAAGGTTAAAGTTTTTGGGGTTTGGGGAAGAAACCACAGAGTCAGGTAGAGTATTCCAGACATTGACCACTCTGTTGCTGAAGTCCTATTTCCTGCAATCAAGTTTGGTGCAGTTTACCTTGAGTTTGTATCTATTGTGTGCTCTTGTGTTGTTATGGTTGAAGCTGAAGTATTCATTGACAGGTAGGACATTGCAATGTATGATTGTATATACTAAGATTGGACCAAAGGTGGCGTAATTCTAGGTTTTCTAGGTCTAGAATTTCAAGTCTGGAGGCATAAGGTATTCTGCAACGAGTAGAGTTGGAGAACTCTTCTTGTGAAATATTTCTGGACTTTCTCAACTGTGTTAAAACTGGCCACTTGCTCCCCTCGATCTCCATTAATAAGCAAGGGCTGGATGTCTGATCTGTTTCTTCTATAATCCAGTATCAGCTCCTTGGTCTTATTGGTGTTGAGGACCAAGTTATTGTCTCCACACCACGAAAGCAACCGGTCCACCTCATCCCCAGAGATGAGTCCCACAGTTGTTAAGTGAATCAGTCTTCCCCATTGACTTTGCTTCTCAGAAGCTCACAAAAGGGGATCATATGACCCTGGGACACTGCAACCGTCATACATATGAACCGGTTGCCAAGCACCCAAATGTTGATCACATGACCATGGAGATGCTGCAGTAGTTGTAAGCGTGAAAAAAGGCTGTAAGTCACCTAACACAATAACAGAATGGAATAACAGAGTTGGAAGGGACCTTGGAGGTCTTCTAGTCCAACTCCCTGCTCAGGCAGGAAACCATATCCCATTTCAGACAAACGGTTGTCCAATTTCTTCTTAAAAACCTCCAGTGTTGGGGCATTCACAGCTTCAGTCATTCCACTGATTAATTGGTCTCACTGACAGGAGATTTCTCCTTAGTTCTAGGTTAGTGCTCCCCTTGATCAGTTTCCATCCATTGCTTCTTATCCCGTCTTCAAGTGTTTTAGAAAATAGGTTGACTCCCATCCTCTCTGTGAAAGCCCCTGAAATATTGGAAGACTGCTATCATGTCACCACTCATCCTTCTTTGGGCGCTCCGTTTTCACTGGCAGAGGGTTGCAGAAGGCTGTCCCAGCCCAAAACGGAGCTTGGGAGCCTGTTTTGCTGGCAGAAGCACCGTGGGCCACCACAGTCGCCCCCCCCCCGACATGAGTGACGTCATGCTGGCCACGCCTACCCCAGGCCCCCCAAGGTCAAACACAACCCTGATGTGGCCCTCAGTGAAATCGAGTTTGACGCCCCTGATTTAAAGTGTCCCAACTGCTGCTTGTGAAAGCCTTGTTGCATGCATGACGGGAAGCCATGTTTGCTGACATCATCGCAGGCCAAATCAGGACCATCTGCTTTATCTGTTTCAAATTGTGTCCTCCCCACTCCTCCCGCACCTCTCTGAATGTGTGCCGAACCACCACGGTGGAGGCCGCAGAGGCCTTGCTTGTCATCTGTTTCTGAATGGCTTCTAGACAGGCCTTAAATCTTCTTCCTTTCCCTCCACAGAATCATGCCATCCAAGCAATTGCTTACAGCTCCACTGGAAGATGTTTTGTTGTGACATTCTTATTTTGGCAAGGAGGGAGAAAGGGAAGGAAGAGAGGCTGTGGCAGAACAACTTTGTGAGATGTTCTGAGTTCTTACATCTCTCTCTCTCTCCCTCCCTCCCTCCCTCTCTCTCTTTCTCTCTCTCTCTCTCTCTCTCTCTCTCTGTGTGTGCTTGCATGCCTGCACACAACATAAAGCTGATTTCCGTCCTTTTCTCCAAGGCCTACTTGGCCGAAGCAGTTACACCACAAACCTTGACAACATAATCGGTGAATGCTGGGGGATCTAGGCCAGAAATTGTCAGGAATATCATTCCATCCCAATTGCAATGAGGTGATGAGAGGCTGGTCAGCTTGCATCCTTTGGTCAAGCTGCAGAGCACACTTAAGAACAGAGGCATCCAGCTAGCCAACAAGACATGAGAATGGCTGGGTCTGTGTGTATTTTTTATAATGTTGGAATTCTGAAGTTGTATTGAGGGAGTCCTCGACTTAAGACTACAACTGAGCCCACAATTGTAGTTGCTAAGCAAGGTAGTTGTTTACGTGAGCTTTTGCCCCATTTTGCAACTTTTCTTGCCCTGGTTGTTAAGTGAATCTCACTTCTGTTGTTAAGTGAATCTGGCTTCCCCATTGACCGCTTGTCTGAAGTTTGCAAAAAGTGATCACATGAGCCCAGGATCCTGCCACTGTCATAAATACATGCCGGTTGCCAAGCTTCCAAATTTTGTTCATATGATCATGTGAATGTTGCAATGGTGATATGTATGGAAAACGGTCATAAGTCACTTTTTTCAGTGTGGCAGTAACTTCAATCCGTCACTAAGCAAAAGGTTGTAGGTCAAGAATTACCTATAGTACATACCCTTCTGTCACCTCTGTATTTCATCATCCCCATCTTCTAGCCTTTGCTATAGTGATGGACAAAGTCTACACATCTCTGACGTGAAGGCTATCTGTTCTTTATGAAGCTATTTTCAGAAGTTTCTACCAATGGAGCGTTGCTGGGTTGTGCACTATTTATAATTGTTGTTTCTATTTTTGATGTTTAGATGTGCGAGACTAATTGCTTATGAAACCCAGAGGGCAACACACACACAAACACACACACACACAGATCGGTGAGCATGGGAGAGGTTTCAGAGGAAACAGAAATAAACCTTTTAGATCAGGGGTGTCTAAGCTTGGCCACTTTAAGAGTTGTGGGCTTCAGCTCCCAGAATTCCCCAACCAGCTGTTTGGGGAATTCTGGGAGTTGAAGTCCACGACTCTTAAAGTAGCCAAGGTTTGACACATTTGCTTTAGATAGACTAGAAGAGACTTCAAAACTTGCTCAGTGAATCTTCGGGGCTACAAACCCAGAGGACAATTAAATTGGGGAATCGAAATTAAAGTTGGAGAAATGGGTGTGGGTGTTAAAATAAAAGGTGTAGCGAGCTAATAGATTGTTATGCTGGCAGACTAAACCACAAAATTCTGCCCTTAGATGCTGCATTTAAAATAGATTACATGTGATGTCCCTTCGCAAAAAGCAATTTCACTCCCAACTTTGGGGTTCATATTTGACCAGCCTCTGGTGGCCTTGTTGGACATACTACAGTTGCTGAAATTCATTCTTCTATGCTGGTAAAGGAAAAGAGGAGATGAAAGTTTAATTCAAAAGAAATCATGACTGAAAAAGAACAGCTCTGCAGAGGATGGGAAATTATAGTCCTCAACTTACGACCCCAACTGAGCCCAGAATTGATGTTGCTAAGGGAGAAATTTCTTAAATAGGTTTTTTTTCTCCCATTCTACAACTTTTTCTTGTCACATTTGTGAATCGAATCACTGCACTTGTTAAATTAGCGACACGGTTGTTAAGTGAACCTGGCTTCCCCATTGCCGTTGCTTGTCAGAAGGTCACAAAAGGGGTTCACATGACCCCTGGGACACTGCAACCGTCATAAATATGAACCAGTGGCCAAGGATCTGTATGTCAATCATGCAACCATGGGGACACTGCAACAGTCATATGTGTGAAAAACAGCCATAAGTCACTTTTTTCAGTACCGTTGGTACTTCAAATGGTCACTAAATGAACTGTTGTAAGTCAAGGACTACCTGAAGTGACCTACAGCCTTCACTCTTCTCTAGTTTACTGTGTTTCCTGGTTTCATCTTCACAGTTTCCTCAACTCAGGGAGGGAGGCCTGTGTTTGTAACACAATTTGCGCCTTTGTTTGACAGTATCTTCAAACCTGCTGGGTAGGCCTGCCTTTTGGAAAGAACGGCCCCTCTATAATTTTAAAAACATTTTTTTAAAAAATCTTGTGGCTTCAAGAAGGCATTAAGAAAATTAAAAGAAAGTTTGCAAATTGTAGGACAGTGCTGACTCCTCCAACGGGCAAAGCAAGGAGTGTGCACCATCAGAAAGGCAGCCAAAACTGAGGCCAGGACAAACCCCACGTTCTGGGGGAGATGCATCGCTTGAAACTGGGAGAGTGTGAATTCTAGTCCACCTTTAGGGACAGAAACTGTCTGGGTGTCTTTGGACCAATGATATTGTCACCCAGCCCATCTCATAAAGGGAAAATATGAGGCAGAGTCATGGGTGAGTCATCTTGAATTGCCATAAAATAAAGATTGCTGGTAAATAGAAACTTAACAACGTTGGAAGGGACCTTGGAGGTCTTCTAGTCTAACCCCCTGTTCAAGCAGGAGGTCTTGTGTCATTTCAGACAAGTCCAATCTCTTTTTAAAAGCCTCCAGTGTTGGAGCATTCACATCTTCTAGTGGCAAGCTGTTTCCCTAATTGTTCTCTCCTTGATGAGTTTCCATCTGTTGCTTCTTGTCCTGCCTTTAGGGGCTTTGGATAATAGCTTACAATACATATAACTTTTTATGAATGTTATTAGATCCTGCCTCTGATACCTGAAATGTATGAAGTTAACCTAATCCTACGTAGCTTTTTCTCTGGTAATATCACACTACTAACTAGAGCATACAAAACATTTGCTAGACCAATACTCGAATACAGTTCATCGGTCTGGAACCCTCATTATGTATCTGTATATGTTAGCACAGTTGAGAAAGTCCAGAAATATTTCACAAGAAGAATTCTCCACTCCTCTACTCGTTGCAGAATACCTTATGTCATCAGACTTGAAATTCTAGACCTAGAAAATCTTGAATTACGTCGTCTTCGGTCTGATCTAAGTATGGTATATAAAATCATACATTGCAATGACTTACCTGTCAATGAATACTTCAGCTTCAACCATAACAACACAAGAGCACACAATAGATACAAACTCAAGGTTAATCGCACCAAACTTGATTGCAGGAAATACGACTTCAGCAACAGAGTGGTCAACATCTGGAATACTCTACCTGACTCGGTGGTTTCTTCCCCAAACTCCAAAAATGTTTAACCTTAGACTGTCTACTATTGACCTCACCCCTTTCCTAAGAGGTCTGTAGGGGGCCTGCATAAGAGCACCAATGTGCCTACCATCCCTGTCCTATTGTTTCTTTTATTTTTCTTATATGTACCCATTTCATGTATTCATAACTATGTATATACTTATACCTATTATCTTGTAAGCGATTGACAAATCAAATATAGATAGATAGATAGATAGATAGATAGATAGATAGATAGATAGATAGATAGATAGATAGATAGATAAAGATAGATAGATAGATAGATAGATAGATAGATAGATAGATAAAGATAGATAGATAGATAGATAGATAGATAGATAGATAGATAGATAGATAGATAGATAGATAGATAGATAGATAGATAGATAGATAGATAGATAGATAAATGTTCTCTATTGCTTTGCTGGCTTGTAACTAACTTGGTAAACTACATAGAGAGCACCTATTATTGGGCAGAATTCTGATGATAATGGAAGTAATATCCAGGTTTATAGGATTAAGGTAAACAACCAAACACTGAGACAAGTAAAGGGGAATTTTCTAAAGCAGTGTTTGGTTTTCAAATATGGCAATATTAAGATGGGTGGAATTTCAGCTCCCAGAACTCCCCAGGCAGCATGCAGGAAAAGTACTGCAACCCCCAAATTGCTGAAAAGGTTCCAACATATCTCTCTGAAATGTACTATTAGTGGATAAAAATCTACTGGTACGTTTTGTTGTAGGGTAAACTCAACGTTGCCTGCTTCCTCGGTTTCTTGGCTTCATTTTTCCATGAGGGGAAAACAGCTGTAGAATCATCTGGTTTGGGAGGTTTAGAAGGGAGAAAATTCACTTCTGATGCATGAAAACCCCAGAAGTTTAATGAAGCAATTAGAATGTCAACTATACAGATTTATATATAGGATGTGAAAGGAACCAGGAAATATGTATGTATCTGAATGAAGCGGGAGAGCAGAAGGAAGAAGACGCACTAACAACCGCAATGTCTCGAAAATAGTCAGTGTGAAACCAATGACTAATGTTCCCTGAGTGTGATTTCAGTACACCTCGATGGTATTTGGTTCTGAAACTTTGCTAAAGAAAAGGTTACTCGTCTGCACGAATGGCTCATATGTGCTCCTGAAGCACAGGTTATTAAAAGCGGAAGGGAGATATCTCGGCCTATAAAATGGACACCACTCCTGATGAGGTTAGTGCAGGATTTTCAGCCCGCGAGGATTACAGGGCGTCCTCAACTCACAACAGTTCGTTTAGTGACCGTTCGAAGCTACAACGGCACTGAAAAAGGTGACCTATGACCGTTTTTCATAGTTATGACCTTTGAAGCCTCCCCAGGGTCACGGGATCAAAGTTCAGACACTTGGCAACTGGTTCGTATTTATGACGGTTGCCATGTCCCGAGGCCACGTGATCCCCTTTTGCGACCTTCTGATAAGCAAAGTCAATGGAGAAGCCAGATTCACTTAACAACCAGGTTACTAACTTATCAACTGCAGTGATTCACTTAACAACTGTGGCAAGGAAGGTCGTAAAATGGGGCAAAAACTCACTTAACAAATGTCTCACTTAACAACATAAATTTTGGGCTCGATTGTGGTTGTACATTGAGGACTACCTGTAATCAAAAGTCAGGGCGCTGAGGAACTGATTCATATTTATGACCGCTGTTCTGCCCTGCAATCATGGGATCCCCTGACAAGTAAAGTCAAAGGGGGAAGCCAGATTCTTAACAACTGTGTTACTAATTTAATAACTCCAATGATTCACTTAACAACTGCGGCAAGAAAGATCATAAAATGAGGCAAAACTCACTTAACAACTGTCTTGCTAAGCAAAACAGTTTAGCAACAGAAATTGTGGGCTTAATTTGACCGTAAGTTGAGAATGACCTGTGCTGAGCATAACATCAGCAAGGAGGCTGAGCGGAAACCTTTACTTCTTACAGATACATCTCAACTTACGGTGATAATGGAGCCTGCCATTCGTCGTAAGTCGTGACAGTCATAAATCGGGTCATTCATTTGACCGACCCAATTTTATGATCTTTTTTTGCAGATATTCAGTGACCACCATGGCAGAAGTGAGTATTCAGCAGGTTCTGACCAGTTCTGGAGAACTGATAGCAGAAATTTTGAGTAGTTCAGAAAACTGGCCAATCCCACCTCTGATTGGCCCCGCCCCCCTCTATTCTCTGTCTCCCGAGTCCCAGCTGATTGGCTGGGTCTTCTTTTGTTGCCCTGCACAGGAGAACGGAGCTGGAAAGCAGGATGGTGGAGTGGGGAGGGAAGGGGCATTTTGCAGTATCCTTCCCCTGCCACGCCCACCAAGCCACGCTACCAAGCCACGCCATGCCCACCAAGCCATGCCCACAGAACTGGTAGTAAAAAATTTTGAATCCCACCACTGCACAGTGGACATTAAGCGAACAATGTAGAAGTTAAACAAAGCAAAAGTATGTTATATACCAGTTTGAAGGTGACGGTTCGTTCTTCGAACTTGTGGGTTAGTTTCTGAACGTTTTATTACTAGACTAGGTAACATCTTCAACCTAGAATTTAGAGGATATCCGTGTCCTTCTGTTTATAAGGGCTTTAGGAATGGCCAGTAAGTCTTGTGACGGGTCAGGTGTGGGTGCGTCCAGGGAAGATCTTGTGATGGGTCACTCTCACCCTACACCCGAGATACATACCTTCGCCACGATTGCAAATAGTTTTCCCCAGAACTGAAAGTAAAGGCTGTTTTTCGGGTGAAACCATTGTAAAACATAGTCGTGTGACTGAGGTACACTTCAAACGGCTGTAAATGCCAGAGGACGAGGAGGAAGCCATCGGAACTTTGGAACTGAGTCATAAATATCCCCGGGGATTCTTAAGTCCATCGTAACTTTGAATGGTCACTAAGCAATCTGTCATAAGTTAAAAACTACCTGTATTAGTTTGAGGGAGATTTTAGGTTTTTAAAAAATAGTTGGTTTGTGTCTATTGGAGACCAAAAAAGGTAAAGGAGTCCCTATGGATTTTACTCCGCTACTTATTGCCAACTATAGGAAATGGTGCTCATTTCCGTTTCAAGACCACTGAGCTAGCCCTGCCTGAAGACATTTCCATGGTCAAGTGGCCAGCATGATGTCATGGGGTGCAGTTACCTTCCTGCCTATTTATTTACTTGCATTTGTATGCTTTTGAACTGCTATGGTGGCAGGAACTGAGGTGTGGACAGGAGCTCATACCATTTTGTGGAACTCAGGTCTTGAACATGGGCTGCCAGCTTTCCAGCTGGTCAGCCCACTGTCTTAACTGCTGAGCCACTGTGCTGCCCCTTCTATTGGCGACCCTAGAGGCCAATAACTGTACCACCCGGTGCCTGCATTTTGCTCCTGAATGTTGACCGCACAATCTGCATGAGATTGTTGTAGGTTCAAACAGTGGTTTATGGCTTACAGACTTCTGCCTTCATGCATCTGATTTTATGACATTTGCTCTATCATCTCTACAAGTCAATGAATCTCATTAAGCTTCAATTAACAACTGGGACTAATTCCCTTGGAGTGAGTAGAACTGATCATGGGCTCTTGGTGTGCATTTGATTGTATTGAGCATGCACTTTTTTAGAAGTTTAGTTTTTTAAAAAAGAAAATAATGAGAACTGTATAAAAGCAGAAGAATAAGAGTAATGTCTTGGCTGTTGCTTAAATAAAACAAGAAATAGAAGCAAACAAAAAAGGATATTTTTGTTTTAAAAAGTCAAAACCCTTGCAGCTTTAGAATAGGGCTACAATCAAAGTGGTGTGAACTGGGGATTCAGCCAGTTCACACCACTTTGAGAGAACTGGTTGTTAACTTTCTGAGAAGTTTGGTGAACTGGTTGTTGGAAGAAATCATTAGGGCAGAGAACCAGTTGTTAAATTATTTGAATCCCACCACTGGCTTCAATGCTTTATAGATTAACTGGTCAGGTTCCATGATGTAGGGTCCTAAAGATGTGTTAGATCACAACTCCATTTGTCCCTAAACAATGTGACAAGCTGGCTGGAAGGGAGTTGTAGTCTTCAATGCATCTCTAGACACCAGGTAGGGGAAGGCTGGGTTAAGTCAAGTCATTAAGGAATATTGTCGGGTAAGATTTACACTCGGAGCTGGCCCACAATACTTTGGCACATGAGAATCGAAGCTCAAACTGCAATGTTATCTTTCTGAACAAGTAATGTTTCCTGTGCCTTCTTGCTTGGAAAGACTTGAACATTTTCTGAAGAGTCAGTTTATGCTCGGCTGAAATGCTTGAAGGCTGACCAGCCTGTCTGATGTCATTGTGGATCACAGATGTGTTAACGTCACCTTGGAGAAACTGAATTGTCCCCTGGCAGCTGTTGCAGAAGTTAATGCGGAGGAAAGAAAGCATTTGAAAATGGGTGGTTGCATCCCATTTGTCATTCCAGAACAGCCTTTGGAGTTGATCCTGCTGAAATATATGTTGAAAAGATACTCACTTCATCACCCAAATCAAATGTACCAATATCTCATCATGTGTCAACAACCTCTCTTGTGCACTGTATTGTTGTCAGTTTTTTTGTTTAGTGAGGCATTTAGGAATAATCAACAACATTTCAAGTATAGCATGGTACTTCTTGAGCTAAGTTCTTCAAGTAACTGCATTGCCCAGTCTAGCACCATAGAATTTAACTTTGGCTGAGGTCTCTTATGGGATTTTCTCATGCCTTGTAATCCAGATGTCTGCTTTGGTCATTCTGGTATTCTTGAAAGGATGGGAAAGTCCTATCGACTTTTGTGCATTCTTCATAATGCTTTCAGAGGCCTCAGTAACAGGGCAAGGAGCTATTTGCTTCATGTAGTTGCTCTTTGGCTCCAGATATTTCAAAGTCAGCACCTTGGACTTCCTTCTTTACAACATTATTTCAAATGGTATGTCATGCCACAACATTAAACCCCAAAGAAATCTAAAGCTATGTATATTTCTAGTAATTCCATTTCCATCTGTCCCTGTTCTCCCCTGTGGAGAATTCCTTTCAAAGCATAGCCCTCATAATCGAGACTACAAATTTATTTATCTTCTCAGTTTGGTGCTTGATAGACAGCAGCATCTCCACTCCGCCTCTATCATCGTGATGACAGAGAGGAGATTCCAAATGTTGCTTCAAAATCTACTTTCGCTTACTCTCAGATATGCTTTGAAGTACATTAAAAAGTTCCCCAGGCTTGCAAGAAACTAATGTAGTGCCACTTGGCCACCAAGTTAAGGAATGAGAACTGTGAAGGACAACCAAAGGTTCACACTACTACTCAAATCTATACTGCCATGTGCTCCACTGTTTTTTCCTTTCACACCACGATCATAGCCTTGACCTCACATGTTCTGTATCTTTCACTTTTTCAAGAAACACGTTTGTCCTCCTGTGCAGGGCTGGGATTCCACTAGCATAACAACTGGTTTGGTGATCACATGCATGTGGAGCAAACCAGGGGTGGGATTCAAATTTTTTAACAACCAGTTCTGTGGGCATGGCTTAGTTGGTGGGCGGGGCTTGGTGGTCATGTTATTGGCTGGGTGTGGCCAATTCAACATCACTCACATCGAGGCACGCATCTCCTCGCCTGGCCTCTCATGACTGTGGGGATGCTGCAACAATCGTAAGTGTGAAAAATGGTCGTTAGTCACTTTTTTCAGTGCCATTGTAACTTTGAATGGTCACTCCACACAAGCAAAGTGCCAGCAAAGGAGGAAAAAAAAACTCCAGAGATGTTCCTGAGACGGGAAGTGTAGTCCTGCCAAGAATGTAATAAGGGTTAACAGAGAGGCAGTTTCTGTAAGGAACACCAGAATGTTTCCTTCCTGCCTTCCTTACAGGATTAGGCCAATAATTTCTTCTAACAACCGGTTCTCTGAACTGCTTAGAATGTTAACAACCGGTTCTAGCGAATAGGTGAGAACCTGTAGAATCCCACCCCTGGGGCAAACACACATTCTGCACACATACGCTCCACGTTTAAAAAAACTCTAACACTTCTACTGCTGTCCCTGTGAATAAAACAGCTGAGGCATGGCAAACCACTCTGCCACACGAATCAGCTGTGCTCCTACAAAAGGAAATAAAGCACAAGAAATAGCAGGGGTGGGAGGCAGGGCCCACATGCTCATCGCAGTGAACCAGTTCTCTGCCAGCTGATCTTCAGAGCAAGGGGTTTGCCTGAACCAGTAGAATCCTACCCCTGCTCCTGTGCCAATGAGCTATTTGCCTTTCTTCTGAGAAGGTTCAGAAAGCAGCAAAACACAGCAAACATCTTGAGAAACTGGTCCAGATTCTTGGGGAGCTGGAGAGATGCAGAAGGAATCTTGTTTTCTTCTCTTCCTTTGCAACATCTGCTATTTTCCGTTATTTCCCTCCTTGCTTGCGTGTTCCGTCAGGCTATCTCTGTGCATCAAGAACAGAGAGTTGGGCACCATCCCCAGTTTCTCCACAGATCCATCCCATCATGACACCGTTTCACACCCTCTGGCAGCCCCTACCCCATCTTGTTTCTCGTGTTTCTCCATTGCCATTGTTTAAGATGAAGAACAGATAAGACCATCTCCCTTGCATTATAAATTCTTCCCACCAAGAACAGAACTGATAATGCAAGGGATGCTAGAAATAGGCATTTTCTTTTGGCACGCAGGTGAAGGAAGAATACCTCTTGTAAAACAGAGATGGCTGCAAACATGCAGATATCAGCTAAAAATATTATGATTTTCTGCTTAGGATAATTGCTTTTCCTTTTGTTTAATCATTTAATAGCTGAATTGATTAATTCATCCACTGGTGTCTATTTAATCAGATTGATAATGTCTTTGCCCTTTCACCTAAAGATAGTCAGGCTATTCTTGAACACTTTCAGGCCATCCATGTGCGGTCATCTGCTTGACCTTACTGAGGCTCTGAGTACCCAAGTTGACCAGTTCTCAGTTCTGAACTGAGAAATGAAGAAGCTTCTTGGATGAGAAGCGAAACATTTTAAAGGAAATAAACCAAGAAAGTCCAATTGCCTTTTCAACAGCACCATTGAGACAACCATGACCTGGATGGTTGAGAATCTCCACAGACACCAAGTTAACCTGTCACACACACACACATACACACTTTTAGAGAACATCTATTTCTCAAAGATAGTTAGTCTGACTAGTTCTCTGTGGTCAGGCTCCTGTATGAAGGGATGTCACAACCGTATCCAATTTGAAGATATATAATCCATAGAAAGGGAGAATAAGGAGGTTTGTGTTGATCCCACAAATTAGAATGCTAAAAAGGCAGTATTATTTCCCTATTGGGAGAGAAGGCACAGGTTGATGCATATGTACATTTAAGGTGTAAATAATCAGTTCTCAAAACACCACCTCTGTTTTGAGTAGATAGGAAGAACAGTAGCAAGTTCTGGATCAAGATTAAGATCTGGAAGTCCTTCACGTTCTTTGTGGACACCATGCATGGTGGGTGGTCTTCAGGGGTCTCCGCAACCCAGATTTTATGAGTCCAGTCTATGTTAATGTAACAGAAGAGTCCTCACACACTTTCACAGTGATATTGGCATCAACGTGTGTGCTATTTTGCAGTTCCTGAACTATCACGTGTGTATTTTCTTTTGGTGTGTGGCACATAATGAGATGGTTGGGGGCGGGGGAGGAAATGGGGGGCCAAACCAACTCAAGGAACAAATTCAGGCAATGTCAACTCTTTCCTTGCTGAAGTGGTTGTCCTGGAAGCGGACTGAATCTGTGGTTAGTCATCTGATCTCTGCTTGCGAGAACGTTCTGGTGGGCCTGTTACTTTCCTTCAGTGCTTGCTTCTGGATTCCCCAGGGGCCTAAGCTTAGCATTTCAATTAGGGCAACAAGGCTGTTAAAAGACCTCCCTTTCTCTCCTCTTTTGGCAGCATAGAACTCCAGTTGTTTGCAAGATGTATCAAGACGGGGGCAGGCGGCGGGATGGGGGCAGAGAAGTGTTCCCGCTGAGGCAAGGAAATTGGCTAGGTCTGTGAGGAACATTGAGTGATCACAGGAACTGGGCAGATTTAGGTACCTTTTCTGTCCATGGCGGTGGTTTTGGACGCGTAGGGTGGTCTGGTAGCCTAGATGACTTAGAAGGAGTTTCCAGCTAGAATCAACAAGCAATTATTAGGTTCCAAGCCAATACGTTTGAAAATGACTGAGGTTGGAATTTGGTCGGGGTGGGAGAAGGCCAGCTTCCCAGAACATCCTTCAGGAGCTGGTGAGCAGCTGCTGGGATCAGAGTCTATTTTTGTCAGTTTCTTTCCAGATGGCCTCTCTTCACTACCATCCACAAAAGGGTGGATGTGCTGCTCGAACTAGCAAGGCAGATATCCAGGTGTTCAGTTGTCACCAACATTTTTTTTGAAGGTGAGGGAGCCCCAACATCTGGATTGCCAAACCGTCTTTCTTTAAAGGAGAATATTTGTAGCTCAGGGTTGACATGAAGGGCCCTTGGTGTTCTCTGAGCTTGGTTGTTTTCTTGCAGATGTTTCATTACCCAAACTGTAACATCACCAAGCCAAACTAATGAAACATCTGCAAGAAAACCACCAAGCTCAGAGAACAACCAAGGACCCAACACCTTTCTTTTATCTTACATAAAACAAGGGATCTCCTTCCCTCCCTCCCTCCCTCCCTCCCTCCCTCTCTCTCTCTCTCTCTCACACACACACACTTTGAGACTAGAAAGCTGCCTGTGGCTCTTGAAGCAACAGAGATACACTCTCCCCAAAGTGACCAGGGCCAGGACACAAAATACATACGATTAATTTAATTCTCAATGGATTCCACGCAGTTCATATGACAACTCTCCACTGGGCATTTGAAATTTCCTGAAGTCCTCCCACATTACAAGAAAGGAGGATTCAGTAGTAACACTCTGAGGGCCTTGGGGGAGCGGGGTCACTGAAGATTTGGGGGGCACAGTGTATTCATTCTTTATTGGTTTCCAGACATCAGATGATTAGAAGGCTGACTGCATATCCTATCATAGCATCTTCTGTGTGGCCTCTTCCTCATGGATTACCTTTCTCCTCAGCTGGGACTAGGAGCCATATCATAGGAAACAGGCTCTGGTTCAAAGAGAGCTTTTACTCCATTTAGGAGACTCACTGGATGGATTCTGGAGGGAACTGGTGCTGTGGTGGAAGCAGGAGGAGGCAGGATAGTCTAGTGGTTAAGGCATTAGGCCAGCAACCAGGAGACTGTGAGTTCTAGTCCTGCCTTAGGCATAAAAGCCAGCTAGGTGACTTTGGGCCAATCCCTCTCTCTCATGTCATGGGGAAACAGGAGGAGGAAGGAGGTATGTTCATCACTTTGAGTTATTTATTTTTAAAAAGGAAGGATATAAATAAACAAATTGCAATAGGAGAGAAACATGGTAAGAATGAAAGGAAGAATCCAGTTAGCCTCCAAGTCCTGCTGTCTCCCCAAATCAAATCCAGCAGCAACACGAAGTCAGTTGTGGCACCAAGTCCTTTCAGCAAAGCAGGAAGAGCAACAGCAGAGTTCTCAGTCACCCCAGCAAGGAGAAAAGGGTTAGCCTACGAGCCATTTGGTGCCTCCTGAAGCCCGTGGGTTCGCCATTTTCATTTTTAAACAGGCTTTCAGAGCAACCAAGCTGCCATATGAACAAGAGTGGGAATGTATACATACATATACATATTGCATATACATACTCTCTCTCTCTCTCTCTTTCTCTCTCTCTATATATAAGGGAGAGAAAGTGAGAAAGAGAGACAGAGACAGACACACATACAGAGAGAGAGAGAGAGAGAGAAAGAAAGAAAGAGAGAGAGAGAGAGAGAAAGAAAGAAAGAAAGAAAGAAAGAAAGAAAGAAAGAAAGAAAGAAAGAAAGAAAGAAAGAAAGAAAGAAAGAAAGAATAAAAAGGTTTATGTGTGTGAGGCAAGGTGGTTTCCTGGTGACAATTTGAACACATCAGTGTGGGATTCTTTGGTTTGGCCTTCTGGATTTTTGTTGTTGTTGTTGTTGTTACTTCTACAGGTAGTCCAAGATGTACGGCCACAATTGAGCTCAAAATTTATGTTGCTAAGCAACACAGTTAACTGACTTTAGCCCCATTTTATAACCTTTCTTGCCATTGTTGTAAAGTGAATCACTGCAGTGTTTAACCTAGTAACACGGTTGTTAAGTGAATCTGGCTTCCCCATAGCTTGTCAAAAGATAAAAAAAGGTCACCCCAAGTCATACTAGGCAACATGCCAGTTGCCAATTGTTCGAATTTTGATCACATCGCCATGGGAGTGGTGCCACAGTCGTAAGTGTGAAAACTGGTCATAAGTCACTTTTTTCAATGTCATTGTAACTTCAAACAGTCATTAAATGAATGGTTGTACATCAAGGACTGTCTGTACAGCCCCATTTGTAGTGGTCTCCTGTCTCAATAGTTGATATTGTGACTGACCTGAGCTGAAAGTAAACTGAACGGTAGAATGAAAAACTTAATCTACCCATTCAGTGACCTAAGAAGGCCCAAATTTTTTTTAAAAAATATTCATGACTCATATGGAACATGAAAGATCCATAAAGCAAAACGAGATTCTAGAAATAGTTTCTGCAAATGTTTGTATAATCTTTAATGCTATTCAGTGCTACTCATTCAAAGGATCCTTTAAAGTAACCTTTAAAACGAACAAGGATCATTGACCTTAATATTTAACAAATGTCTTGCAGTTTGGCACTTGTCCAGCATTTTCCATCATCTTTCCTCTTCCTTCCATTAATACAATTATATTCAAAACAAAGATGTTTATGGCTTCACGAGCAATGGAAACAGAATTCAAGATGTGAATTTTATTTTATTTTAATTCATTTGACTTTACTTCATTTTTATTTTATGAACGATCCCAGTTAGAGCCCAGCATTTATTCATCTTGCTCGCGGAGGGCAAAAATATAGATTAAACAGAAACAGTACAAATGTTTTTTATTTTCCTCTGCTTATTGGCTTGCCATATGTCTGCCTTTAATTAGCAGCATGGAGTACAAAGGCTATATTTATAGTGCCAGCATCTTGCAGAAGTCGGCATGATTGTTTCACCACATGTATAACTTCAGTAGACACCACTGCACTCTGATTCCTAGCAGCATTGGGAGTGGGATCCATTTCCAGCTATGTTTTGCAAATCCTATGTAATCCTTCACAAATTATTCTTCTTCTTTTTTTTACTTTAAATTGCCTTGAGGCCTCGTACCACAGCGAAAACAGCATTTACAGAACAGCAAGGTAAATAAACACACCATTTCTCTCTCCCCTGTGGTAAAAACTCACGCTCCAGTGTTTCACGATTGGAGCAGTGCAGCTAAATAATTTTTGACTTTGGTTTGAATGAGTTGTTAAGAAACAGACTTTAGATCAGGGGTCCCCAAACTTGGCAATTTTAAGACGTGTGGACCAACTCCCAGAATTTTCCAGCCAGCTGGCTGGAGAATTCTGGGAGTTGAAGTCCACAAGTCTTTTTTCTTAATAGATTTTTATTATATTTTCCACCAATACAAATCATATTCATATCTATGACAGCGTTTTGACATCGACAAATATGTTATCTTATAAATCATCTTATATTTTATATAAATCAACCAATAAATATTATCTCTATCTATAATTATCTCTATCTTATATATTTATGTATTTTATGTATCTACCATATGCCAAATTGAATAGTATTCGGGGTTTTCCTTCTCTTTCATTTCTACCGTAAGCATATCTATTTCCGCACATTCCAATATTTTATGTAGAACTAAGTCCTCTGGGGGGAGGGGGGGTGTTAAGTCCTTTCCACATTTGTGCAAAAGCTATCCTGACTGGCATTAGAATGTGTAAGGTAATATATTTTATCTTTCTTAGTATATTGATTCTTGATTAATCTTAATAGAAAGAGTTCCAGTTTAGGTTCAATTTGATATCCAGTAATTTCCTGCATCCAGTTTTTAATTTTAGTCCAGTAGTACCTGGTCTCAGGGCATAACCACCACATATGATAGAAGGTACCGTCTATTTGTTGACATTTCCAACATTTTGGACTTGTGTTAGGATATATCTTAACCAATCTCGTTGGTGCCAAATACCACCAGTAAAACACTTAATATAAATTTTCTTTATATGCCATGGATGTCGTTAATTTATAATTTGTGCTCTATCAGTTGACGTCCACAAGTCTTAAAGTTGCCAAGTTTGGAGACCTCTGCTTTAGATGGTCAACATGTGTTGCTTTGCTTACTTTGGAATGATGTGGTAAGCAAACATGGCTGATTGAATTGGGAATTATCCAGCACTGAGTCTTGGATGATTACGGATAGCTTTCGACTTATAACCATTCGTTTAGCATTCGTTGAAAGCTACAACGGCAGTGGGAAAAAGTGACTTAGGGCCATTTTTCACACTTACAACCATTGCAGCATCCCCATGGTCACGTGATCAAAATCCAGACACTCGTTAGCCAGCAAGTATTTATGATGGCCGCCGTGTCCCAGAATCATAAATTGGTGACCTTTTGACGAGCAAAGTTGACAGGGAAGCCAGATTCACTCAACCACAGGATTACTAACTGTACTGATTTGCTTAACTGTGGTAAGAAAGATTGTAAAAAGGAACAAAACTCACTTACTTCCCCCCGTTCCCCCCCCAAAATAAGACCTATCCCAAAAATAAGACCTAGCATGTTTTTACATGTGTGCCTAATATAAGCCCTATCTAAACTCATAAAATATTTATATGGTCTTTTTAGAGTTGCCAACAGAAAGGGAGAGGTGAAAGGGGCTTGAAAGAGCAGCGCGGCACCTTGGAAATCAAAAGTGCATTCCATAAATAGTTTTCAAAGATAGTAACTAGGTGACTTAAGTTTTTGCCATGCAAAATTCTAACTGGAGAGCATGGTTGATGACTCTTGGCTATGGATGTGTCCCATTGGAGCATATGAATTACAATACACCCAGGGGGTGGGGGGAAACCAGAGTCAAGGGTGACAATGAATAATACGTCTCAGAGTCGGCTACACCCAGGCAGTGCTGGACCTTTTAACTCCCAATAAATCCTTTTGAAGTTTTGGAAGTTTGGCTCGAACCTCATGATTTAGATGGGGGTAACTACCGGAATCCTGACACCTTATCCCCCAAATAAGCCCTACTAAGAGCCTAAGCAGCCGGCTGCCTGCCCATTCTATCTGGTTGCTCGTGATCCCAGGGCCACAAGGCTAGATGGGATGGTGGTGGAGCTGCCCCACATGCCACTGCACCGGCTTACCTCAGGGCCCCCACAGCCAGTCCTTCCATGCCCCAATACCTGCCCTGTGGCGGCAGCACCAGCAGCCACGTGCAGCAAGAGCCCACATAACTGTTGCCCCCTTCTTCTGCTTGCTCATGGCTGCAATGGAGCAGGAGGCTAAGTGGCATATTGGTGCCACAGCCGTGAGGCGAGGCAGGTGGCCTGGCTGTGGGGGCCCTGAGGTAAGCTGGTGTGGGGTACATGGGGCAGCGCCACCTCCCCACCTTGCTGCAGTGGCACTGGTGCACCATGCAACCTCCTGCCCCGCCACGAGCAAGCCGAAGAAAAGGACAGTACCAGTAGCAACTGTCTTGCTTTGCAATGGAAATTTTGGGGTCAATTGTGATCACAATTGTCGAGGATTACCTGCACAGTAAAGACAGTGCTGATGCCAGTGGAATTGCAGAGGCCTAGCTTTTGAACAGATCCAAGTATGGATGTACCATAGATGCCCTAGAAAACAAAAGGGCAAACACATTTTCTTTGTTTTTCCTAAGACACTTCCCAAGATACTTTGGGCCATCATAGCTTTGTGTTGGTCTTCTTACCAATATGTGATGACTCCCCCAGACGCTTCCTCAGATACCTCTCCAGACGTCAGCTTGGAAGAAGATGAATCAGTTCCAGGCACGTCTGGAGGGGAGTTGGTCACTGGCTCCAAGCAGCCATCTGAGAGAGAACTGGCTGAAGCACAGCTGCAGGAGGACAGCCCTGAGGCTTCAGGTGGGGAAAGCATCCAGCTGCAGCCGGTCAGTAATGAGGAAGAGGAACTGTCTTCTGCACCTGATCCAAGAACACGTAGGGCAGAAAAAAGGGAGGAGCAGAGAAGGTCAACCAGATGACTCGTGAGGAGGCAGCCTCACCCTTATTGACGGGCTGCACCAGAAGCTGGCTATTTAGCACAGCAGACAGATGGAAGCAATGCTGGGAAGAATGTGTTCATTTCCTTGCTGTGTGTTTTCTGGTCATTGTGATTCTTGCCTCACTTTGGATTGACACGGTGCCTTGATTTGGATCATGCCTTGTGACCCACTCTTGTGTTGTGGATTTAATTTTGCCTCATGGGTTTATTTCGATTGGGAAACTTTAAAGTGCCTTGTGGGCTCATTGGCCATTGCTCTGTGGACTAGCATTGGTCTGCTTTTGGTTGGACTAAATTGGGACAGTTCTGGGTTTTTGGGGAAGGGAGTTGCGGGGGGAATAAACCCACTAAACCTGTGTGTGTGTATGTGTGTGTGTGTGTGTGTCTGTGTGTAAGTGGGACAGCACACAATACTCACAAAGGAACCATTTCTATATAAAGGAATGAACAAAGTTGCTTTATGCTGACTTGCACCAACAACCATGGCATCTCTTTGATCTGCTTCCCTAGCCATTTATTTATTTATTTAAATTTATATACCGCCCCCCTCTCCCAAAGGGACTCGGGGCAGTGAACAGCCAAGATAAAATACACATATAAAAATACATATACAATATTTAAAAATTAAAAGAATTAAATACATTGGCCCTTTCAAAAGATTAAAAATAAGGGAATTAAGAAAGTTAAAACCAGATTAAAAGATTTAAAAACACCTAGGCCAGACCGGCTTGCTGAAATAAATGAGTTTTCAACGCATGGCGGAAAATCAGGAGATCAGGGATGGTCCTCATCTCCGGGGTAATTCGTTCCAGAGAGAGGGTGCCCCCAATGAGAAGGCCAATTCAATTCAGAGAAGGGCAGCCTGCCAATCAAGGAACCCCGAAAACTCCTTTTTTTGTGGATCTTGGAACTATGGCTGACCAGCAGCGATGTAGCTTCCCATTCTTCTGAGCCAGAAAACACATAAGGCTTAACACAGTTTAAACATCACTAAGAAATACCTCCCTGAATTCACTATTCAACTATTACAAAATCTGCACTACTTTAACTGTTAAATCTTGTCATCACTCCTTATCACCCATCCCCTCCCACTTGTGACTGTATGACTGTAACTTTGTTGCTTGTATCCTTACGATTTATATTGACTGTTTCCTAGTATGATTTGATTGCTTATTGTACCCTATGACTATCATTGAGTGTCATACCTTATGATTCTCGACTCCTGATGAATGTATCTTTTCTTTTATGTATACTGAAAGTATTTACACCAAGACAAATTCCTTGTGTGTCCAGTCACACTTGGCCAATGTTCTGGAAATTTTCAATACATCCATCTTGATCTTGATCTCAGCAACCTCATTTCCACTTACTGAAGTCCTTGTAAATTAAGGGAAGCCCCTGTCCACTCCCGCCCCAAGTTTTCCAAGCCTGCTGTACTGTAGAGCCACCAACTGCACGCTGGGCTTTTCATCTGTGTGAACCTGCATGCAACACCTGAGCTGTAGCCTCTTCCCCAAGGGAAACCCATGAGCTTCACCGAGGTTGGTGATTTCTTACCTTTGCATCCTGCAAAAATAAACTCTATTCCACTTTTATAAATGAATTTTTCTCTCCAGTATCAACGAAGGGGTGGAAAGAATAAGCCTTCAGAGTTACAACTCTATATGTAATACTTAGAGATAAATGCCATCTATTTCTATAGCACTGGTTCTTGGTCAAATTTTCAGAATGTCCCCTTCAAACAAGCATCAATTTAAACATGTCATAAAATTGGATCTTAATGTTCATACCTATATATGGAGGCATCTGAGAACTCAAATTGGGCCAACTCTGAATCTGTTCAATTAAGTTAACCTCCATGATCTCTTAATTAAATATATAAGTCCTTTTTTATAGAATGCTATTATGGGCCATCATTTATTATTTATAATAAATGCTTTAATATTTTATTTTTTTAAACTTTTTAAAATGCTTTTACTGCTTTTATTGCTTTAACATGTTTCTTAAAGTTTAATTGTGATATGTCTTTTAAAGTTTAATTGTGAATTGTGAGCCACCCAAAATCGTTTGCTGAGATGGAAATCAAATAAATAAATAACTTTACAAAAATGTTTAATAAGTGTCAGGGGCATAATCCAAGGTCATCATCACAGTTAAGGAACTGGTGCGTCTGTCTGTCTGTCTGTCTGTCTAATAGCTCTACAGATATACAGTATCTCTGTCTGTAAGACAAGGCTTGACTGAGCATTCTGACTAAAACTGTGCCAAAATTTGCCTTGTAAATACTCAGAAATGTTCTTCCCTTGTGAAAGAGCCTTCTTTTTTTCTGCCTTAGTCTCAGGGTGCTTGAGAATTTCTTTCAAATTTTTCTTATCTGGAGTTTTTGAGCCACCTTATCGTTGGAGATGGCGGAAGATGCAAATTTGGGGTTGATAGTTCCTGTTTTCTATCTTTCCATCTCTTGAGGCCTTTCTGGCTACCCACATATCCCAACCTGAAAAATATGCTCAAGGCTCATTCCTTGGAATTTTCGGAAAAGATTATACAAAGGAAGGAGAGAAACTGCACCCCCCCCCCCACGACTCCCTTGTAACAAATTAAGTGCAAGGAAGTCACATTGCATTACTAGGAACGTCTGCAAAATGTTCTCCCTCTTTTAAAGAAGATTTCAAAACAAGCTAGTGAATGAGATCTAGCAGAGGTAGGAAAGCAGAAGGAATGGTCTACTTAGGACTACTGGAAACTAAAGAGGAATTTCACAATTAATGCAAATAATGACTCTCGTTCAGTGTTAACACATTAACATGAGGTTAGTCAAATAAGGACCTGGTAATCATGTTTTTGAAATTTCTGGAATGTATTAGAGTGAGGAAGGTTGTAGTATTTAGGGAAATGATTAAATCATTTTGGAGCAACCAACAGAACTGGCTGTTCTATTGTTTCACGTAAATGCTTCAAGCATTTTCCTGTAAGCATTCGTATGGCATTTGGTGGGGAGAACAACAATGCCTCGTCTAAATGGCATTAAATAAGAGCAAAATTAGTTAATGTATTAACACCATTAATATGTGAAGTCCCTGTTCCTTTCATACTTTTCACTTTTGCAACTTTAGAAACAAAATATTATTAATCAGTAGCGGCTTTGCAGTTGGGTTGGGACAAGAACATGAAAAAAAAACCTGCTACTATGATATGAGTAGTCTCAACTTATGACAATTGGGACCAGAATTTCCATTGTTAAGCAAGGCAGTTGTTAAGTGAATCATACCTGATTTTACAACCTTTTTGTGATGATCCCGGGTGAGATACAAAATAAACACAGGCACAAAAACAGGTAAAGTCCCTTTAATTCCTTCAACTTGGCTTTAAAGCTCCAAATATCCATGACTGGAGACAAAAAACTCCCCCACAAACAGTTGCAAGAAGGAGGACATGCCGTTCAAACTAAAAATGCCTATAAATTATAAGAGTAAAAACAACACAAACCACATTGAAGCAATTAAGGGAACCAGGAAAGATAAGGGCTTGAAGATGTCCACAGATACCAGAACACACAGTGGGAAGGACGCCAAACTCAGAGAGGAACGACAGGCTAGAGATATTTCCACATTTGTTTCCAGCACTGGCCCATACACATGTCTGTCCTTTTAAATAGTTCTCACAGCTGCAGCCAATGAAGAGAATCAAGGCCCTTTCCTCCCCCGTAGACCATGCCATTCACATTGTTCCCTTCTCCTCTCCTCCCTGCATGTCCTAGGATGGAGAGGGGATGGGCCTGGGTCTTCCTCTGACTGCCCATCCGGCCCCTGCCCTTCCCCAGCTTCCTCCCCAACCTCTGGAGTCACACTCCCACTCCCTGTTGGCTGTTCCTCCTCTCCCTCAGAGTCAGTCTCCAACAGGGGCATGACACTTTTTTTTACCACTGTTGTTAAACGAATCAGTATAGTTAGTAATCATGAATCATGAAGTTGTTAAGTGAATATGGGTTCCCCCATTTACTTTGTCAAAAGCCAGCTGGGGAAAGTCACAAATGGGGATCACGTGACCCCCATATGATGCTGAAACATCATAAATGTCTGTCAGTTTAAATTCAGTTCTGGCTTTTTGAGTGACATCACCAATTTGAATCAGGTCCAGCCTCAATTTGCACATCCTTATATCTTCATCACTACAAGATTGATTTCAACCAGATACTGAATCCTGCAACTGGGTGAATAAAACACATTCACTACAATCTCACAGCTTGCTAAAGTCAAGCAAGCGTCGTTTTTGCCTAAGATAACAGGTTGTGTGAACCTGGATACCTGGGAGAAAACAGCCTTGATTGTGCCTTGTCTAAGTCCCCCCAGTCTGTTCCCCTGGGAAGTGAGATTCAGAAATGGACTTTCCTCACTCAGTTCATATTCATATCGTAATACCCTTTCCGTTTTCACTTTGAACTGCTTTTCTTCTACAATCTGGCTAGACAGCAGACAGAAAACCCTGCATGTTCATTCATCATCCGTCCAATTGGTGCCTGCTTGAGATCTTAGGAATAACTAATTATACAAGCTGTGAATTATAGAAGTTAAGAGTCCAAGCTGCCTGAATGGTACCACTTTGAGCACGGAGTCCAAAATGTGTGTAATTTATTTTTGCAGAAATAAAACATAAGAGTATTAAAAAAAGAATCGAGTTTTAAAACCGTCAGTTCTCAAGTTTCAAGTTTATACTAAATCTTACACAGTGCAGCTCTTTCATTACCATTTTTGGACTTTTACAGCAAAATCCCACCACCAAACCCAGAAATTACAGCAGGAATATTCAAAGCTTCAAAAAATAAAATAAAATAAAATAAGTAGATTCCTGAAATTGGGAGTTTGAATCTCAGATTGCCTATCCTGACTTTTTGACATGGTATATATTAGAAACATTTGGAACAAATTCGACAATCTCTAACGTTTGAGTTAAAAACCGAAACTTCTGTCATTGACTACAGTTGAAATGCTTCCTGAGCAGAGTTTTCTTTTTTCCATTAAGCCATATAAAATGCACCCAAATCACCACTGTGTTATCATTTAAATGATTCAGCTGAAATCTGAGCTTATGTGATGATGTGGAAAATATTCTTTAGGCACAAAAATAGCCTTTTGCAAACACGAGAAAGGCTTTAAAAAAGGGACAGAAAATTAAAATGCCCTCCAGGTGCCTGATCTCACTATCTTTAAATAGCCTATCAAGATCTAGACCAATAATTCTCAACCTTGGCAAATCTAAGATGCGTGGACTTCACCTTCCAGAATTCCCCAGTCAGCCATGCCAGCTGGGGAATTCTGGAAGTTGAAATCTGCACATCTTAAAGTTGCCAAGATTGAGAAATATCGATCTAGACTTTTCATCTTTCATTAAATTCAGATTATGCTCACTACAGTTCCTAAACTGTAGTTTTAACCATTTCTAATGTCTTTCACTGAAATGAGTCATGGGTGAATGTTAGAATATGTTTGAACATATTTTTTCCTTAGGCATTCTCCTTTGTACTTGAGTTGGGAGATGGTAAAATGGGAGGAGAATGAGAAGGTACTGGAGAGAAAAAAAATTTTTTTTTTCCAGCCTTGAGTGCCTTTAGGTTGAGAAGTATAGATAATGATGATTACAAGAAAGCTTGGATATAGCAGACCCTCATTTCTGGAGTCTTAATGCAGTAGAGCAGATAGATAACAAAAAAGCCTTTTGATCCAAAGTAGTCTGGATGAGGCAATTAAATTTAGTTTAATTTTCTTTTAATGTTATCAACAACAGTGGCAATTTATGTCCCTTGTATAATCACATCATTATACACAAATGATGTTGTGTATTTAGTGCTTCTTAGGGAATAAGTCACCTTGTCACACCAATCAGACCATTGCTCCTTACCTGGGACACCTGCCATTCTCCACTTAATGACACCCCCCCCCCCCATCTCTTGGGGTTGTGATGGCAACCAGAACTGCCTGGATTGTCATTGTTAGTGATGTGATCGGGTGAACCAGCTCACATAGCAATGGAAATCCTGCTCCCAATTCAGTGGTGAGATTCAAATTTTTTGGCTACGGGTTCTGTGGGCGTGGCTTGGTGAGCATGGCAGGGGAAGGATATTGTAAAATCTCCAGTCGGAGGTGGGATTTGCTGGTTCTCCAAACTATTCAAAATTTCCACTACCGGTTCTCCAGAACTGGTCAGAACCTGCTGAATACAACCTCTGTCCTAATTGCCATTGGGGGCTACCTGTAGTGGTTAAGGCCCTGGGCTAAAAACTGGGAGACTATGAGTTCCAGTTCTGTCTTGGGCAGAAAGCCAACTTAGTCACCTTGGGCCAATTACTTTCTCTTAACCCTAGGAAGGAGGCAATGGCAAACCACTTCTGGAAAACTTTGCCAAGAAAACTGTGGGGCCTTGATCAAGCAATTGCCAAGGAGTCAAAACAAGCCAACACCCCTGACTTGAAGGCACACAAATATAAATCGTAATTAATATTGAAAGAATACTTGTTTTTCCACTTTGTTTTCAATACTCTGAGCCATTCTAAATAATAGCACGTCAATCATCTTCAATTAATATTGTATAAACCTTACTGGGTTGAAAAAAGAATACAGATTGTCTCCATTCTGAAACAACATTGTGAAAGCTTTTAACACAGCAGATCTCTAACCCACGGAATATTTTTGACAATAATTTTTGTTCAAGTAAATTCTGAGATCTTACAACAAGAACACCACAATTTCTTGACCCAGAAATGGCCTTCAAGTTATGGTAAGTAGCACATAGAACAGGGTGTTACAGGATATGGTCAAAATAGCCAAAATGATACATGCAACACACAAAAAACAGGCAGAGCTTCAGTTGTAGCATTATGATCACAATCTTGACTTTTGGGACCACATTTTGCAGACACCCTGACATGCAATAAACCATTGCAAAATGCAGTACTTTTTCCAGGGACGGTGTGGTCTTTCAATCCAGAGATTTTCTGGCAAGTAATTATACATGACAAAAACCACCTGGACTCTTTACTTTGTCTAATAATTAATATCCAGTCGCCACAGAATGGAGCCATTATGCTCCATATTGCTCCATTTTTGGAATGAAGGCTACTTTGGAATGTTATTTAATTATCTTTATTCATGCGCTATTTAAATTTATATGGCAGTCCATTCAATAAATAGCTCTGGGCAGCTAACAAAAAACAGGAAAAAAACAATATGAAAAAAAATTAAAACAATGAAAAAAACAAAACCCTCAACCAACATATTAATAAGAATCATTTGCCAAGCTCCTCACCCCACAACCTGTCCCTATGTCCAGGGAAGAGAACCAGCTTTAGCTGCCTTACTAAAGGCCAGCATGGTTGGAACCATCAAAATCTTTGGGTAGATGGATGGGGAGTACCTGATAGGGTAGGTATGCTGTGGTGGAATGTAAACTGGATTCCCAGGAGGGAGAGGCTGCAGTCCAGAGGGCAAAGAGGCAGCAAAGCTTTGATACAGGTAGCCTTTTATTTATGACCACAATTGAGCCCAAAATTTCTATTGCTAAGCAAGACAGTTGTTAAGTGAGTTTTGTCCCAATTTAAGAACTCTCTTCAGTTGTTAAGTGAATCACTGCAATTAAGTTTAGTAACAAGGTTGTTAAGTGAATCTGGCTTCCCCATTGACTTTGTGTGTCAGAAGGTCGCAAAATGTGATCACATGACCCCCGGAACACTGCAGTGGTCATAAATATAAGCCAGTTGCCAAGCATCCGAATTTTGATCATGTGACCATGGGGATGCTGCAACAGTCATAAGTGCGAAAAATGGTCATAAGACACTTATTGTTCAGTGCCTTTGTCATTTCAAACAGTACCTAAATGAATGGTTGGAAGTCAAGGACTACTTGCACTAAAGGAACCATCTTGTTTGTATTTTCTGTGGTGACTTGGCCGTGTTATCTAGTTTGCTGCTGGTGGGTTAAGAATGAAGAAGCAGACTCAGTGATAGGACTGACAAGGATGTAACAAAAAAATTAACAATCTATTTTCAGAGGCAGGAATGGGGAAATCTGTGACTCGTATATCTTTCTTCTTCATTGATGCGATCCAAGGAAAAGATAAATTCAGCCAACAAACACAGCTAAGAAGCAAGGTTGGGTTTGGGGCAGGAGAGGGGGTGAAACTTCCAAAATCCTCTCTGTATTTTTCCTCCAAAAATCAACTAGAAACTCCTGAGTCAGAAGAGCCCCTGCCTCAGAGTTTCTTACTAGAGTTAAGACAGTTTTGACTCTTCCTTTCCTAGGCTAGTACAATCTGTCATTTTGCAAAGGGTTGTCGGTTTTCTTAGCAAAATTCTACCAGGCACAAAACTGTTCACTTAAAAGGTAAAATAACAAAAAGAGCAGTAATAAGAGAAGCAGTACAACTGTGTCAAAAGAAAGACAAGCTAGGACCAATAGTAACAGCACCTTGGGTGCAATCCAAGTACACATGTTGTGCATTGACAGTAAAGGTTTGATTTGATCCCTGAACAACTGAAGCACCACTTGAACATCATCACCACTGACAAAATCCCCACCAGTCAATTGCAAAAGGCAGACTTACTTGGAACAACTGACATCTTCCAACAATACCTTTAATATTACCCAACAGCATTTGTCTATCCCAGATTCTTGGGAAGGACTCAATAGGTAGATTAAAAATGCCAAACCCGGTCTAAACATCTGACTGACTGTGCAACCAATCATAACAAGTAGAACACTATACATCTCATATGCATCTTTCCTGGTATCTGGGATCTGTAGCGAATATTATTTAAATTTAATACAACAGTCCACTCCAGTCTTTGTGCCAATATAACATGCTTCACCAAACAGGAAAGCCAGAACCTGATTTCCACAACATGTCAGGCCTACTTGGTTTTATTTAGGTTGCATTTTGGAGTGGTGCAGAACGTTGTGTCAACCATCTCTAACATGTGGGTTTTCAGTTCACTACATTCTGTGAACCAGGAGACCTCCCGGGGGAATCAACAAAGTCAAGAAGTGGCTTCCAGGTGATTTTTTTGATCTTCCCTCAGTCATCCCTGCCCTCTTGACCTTTTTGAAACCTCCCTGTTTCCCAGTGAACTGGTAAAATCTCAGAAAGCAGATCAATAGCTAGTATAAGCTGTTTCATGAGCATAATGCCCTGTCCAGTTTCCAGTGATGACTAACCAAGAATCTTTATATTGTCCTCATCTTTCTTTCTTTCTTTCTTTCTTTCTTTCTTTCTTTCTTTCTTTCTTTCTTTCTTTCTTTCTTTCTTTCTTTCTTTCTTTCTTTCTTTCTTTCTTTCTTTCTTTCTTTCTTTCTTTCTTCCTTCCTTCCTTTCTTCCTTTCTTTTCTTGCCCTGCTATCTTCACTCTGTCCATTTGGGTGACACAAGTTATGCTTGGGAGAACTGGTTTTCAAGGATATTATTTGCTCACATTGTGTTTAACTTATTTTAAACCTGTGAATGAACTTCCCTGCAAATGAGGCTCTTTATAAGCATGCATTGAAGAGTTAAATCTCTTTTTGTCTATGGCCATTTGGCAATTAAATAGATCATTAATTCTCTTGAATTACTGGAGTAGGTGGCTTACAGAGACTTACATTCTTAAATCAATTAGGAGTAATATTAACATTCATTTAATTTTCACCACATTCTCCCCATGCATTTCAAAAATCTTTTTATGTGGCTGTGTGCTCATTTGTATTGCAAGCCCCAGTAATGATGGTGGGCCCCTTGGCCTCATAAAAATTGTGCTTCCTTGCTTCCAGTCATGATTTCACATTTATGTGGTTATTAAATTACCTTTAAAAATCCTAAGCATTATTTGAGTACTTTGTATTTTTTTTTCACTGTAAAACACAAAAATAAATAAAACATGGACTCTGATTTATGCCAGAGTCTTTGGCTGCATTTCTCATAAAGTTGCGGGTCTGTTTGAAGACTGTTTGCCATATTGCCGATGCAGAAAAATACCATTAAAACTCAGCAGTGGATTCTGAAACTGTAAACTTTCTCCAACTTGGATTGTCCAGGCAGGCCATACTTCAACTCCCACAATTGAAAATGTGGACCTTGAAATTCAAGACATCTGGAGAGCACCAGGTTAGGAAAACTCTCACAGCAAATTTTTAAAAAGGAAGCAGAATATTGCAGAATAAATCATTACAGGATTGACTGTTGAAAGATAACGTAATGACTGGTACGGATCGCATTTAAGAAACAGCGAACAAAATCCATAGCGGAAGAGAGGTAAATCCAAGGCTAGAATCTCCAAACATGGCAAATGCTAACCACTAAGAAACCAAGAGTTATTAAGTTTATGACTCTCCAGAGAGATCTGTACAGTTCCAAAAACCTTCTGGGTTTACTTGGATCTTGGAGACGACCCAATAGAGTTTGCTGAGAATTAGCATAGCGGACTTAATCAAATAAATTTTCAGAAGGTGGTTCTACTAAAGGGATAATTCAGAATGGAGACCCTTGATAGATTCTGTTCAACTGTTCTTTAATGTGAATTTCACGGGGGGAGATTGTACACATTGTATTTGTAGTCTTCCACAAGCAAATTCATTAAGGAACAAAACAACAACACTGGAATCAACCCAACATTCCAGGTTTCGGCTACGCATAAAATAATTAAATTATTCTTCCAATCTGTAGAAGTGCAGAGATTGGGTTCAGACAAAACTGAATGTCTTTGAATATACTGCATAGCCAAGAACAAGGAGAACTGGTTAAGAGCATGCTATCCACAACAATTATTTTGTGTATCTTATTTCGTTTTGGAAAAACCTCCCTGATTTTGACATCAGGTAAAGTAGCTGATGGGTTGGTTGATTTGGTTGTTTAATCATAATATGCTTTTTTTTAACCTAGACAATTAATTTCTCCAGACAAATAGAAATCCAAACTTCTACAGCTTTTCTCCAATTGACCCAGTTTAACTAAATCAGTCCTGATGTCCTAGTTCTCCTTCAACTGAATCATTTGACTGCCATCAAAGCATGACTGCAAAGTGCTAGATGTGAAGACACAAACCAAACCAAACCAAAGCATTCCTTTATTATTAAATTCATAGACCTTAAGCCAATGTGACAATTTTCTAGGCAACTCCACAAGAGTGCAAGCAAACTCTACAATGGCAGAGTTACTAGATTTGCACTACGAATATGTGGATGACCACCAACTGGTTATCTCTTTGCTTCCCTCTAGGGTCTTCCTGGGACATTGCAGTGCAGGTACTGTATCCTATTTCATGGGCACACACTCAAACGATCCCTCCACCACCAACACCTTGGAATAGAGTGAATTCTGAAAGTAGAACTTTAGTCATGTCCCTTCCTGCTACAGATTCCCCTTAAGATATTCTCTGTGCATGAGAGGAAACACTGCTTCCTCCACCGCTCGTTTTGCAAAAGAGTTAGCATCCAACTGAAGACGTGCCAACGGAATTATTAAAAGAGGCTGTGAGATGAAGCTCCCTGGAGTGACAAAACAACGGCGCTTCCTGCCTTGAAGGAGAGGAGAAGAGATCTGTACTCACCACGCAAGAAGGCTGAAGAATAGGTTGTAAAGGACTCGAACATGCTGTTGGATGCCATGGTCCAGATCTATGACTCAGACTGCCTTCCAGCCAACCTTTGCAGTTTACTTTAATTCTTTTTAGGGGGAGAAAACATAAAGAAGTTTCAAATGAACTGTAGAGTGAAAGAAAGAAAGAAAGAAAAAAAGAAAGGGGGGAAGGGGGAGTGGTGAGAAATGAAAACAAAAAAGAACATCCCCATAGAAGTTTTGTGCCTGCTTATAACTAAGAAACTGATTCCTCAGCACCGCAGGAATGTTTGAGCCCAATAGAAGCATATGCATGCTGGATTCTCACTAGGATGAAAGGGGAGAGGGAAAGCCAATGAGGTTTTTCAAAAAGAGAGAGGAGCCTCCCCCACACCTACCAAGAGCATCTCTTGGAAGATCAGAATGAGTGAATGAGTGACTGAGTGAATGAGTGAATGAGTGAATGAGTGAATGGAACTCACCAACAGGCGCAGCTGGTATGTGGGGGAAACCCAGGCAGGAGGGAGATCTCCCTTGTCAAAACTGAGATCCTGGTCTAAAATGTGGAGCACTGAATTTGCTTGTGGTTCTGCTGATGCCTCTGAGGGCTGACAAAGTGTCAAACTCAATCCGACAGGACTTTCTGAGACTGAAACAACTTCAGCTCAATCTTCATCGACTGGGAGAGAGCTGTCACCTGATTCGTGATGTCACCGCGGCCTGCAAAAGCTTTGTGGCTTCCACACACGTCTCCTCTCTCTCTCTTTCTCCTTCTTCTTCTTTTTAAACCCCACACACAGACGGATGGTTTGGAACGTTGGTTGGCGGGGATCATAGGAGGCCTCCTTTGCAATGTATATCAAATGATACTGAGAAGCAGAGCGGTCCAGCTGTTAGAGAAGGCTTCCTTTTTTCAAGAGTTGGGGCTGCCGCTTGCAGAGGGAAGCATGAAGAGAACTGTGTGTTTCCGACTGAAGTAGGAACCCATTTAGTATTCAGTGGTTTTGGCTTTTTTAGCCATTTTTTCTTCTTTTTTTTTCCCTCCCACATTTACCACTTGTCTGCATCTTTCTCCTCCTCCTCCTTTTTCATAAAAGACACCCAAAGCAAAACCCCTTCCATCACTTCCTAGCTTCCCTGGCTGACTATCAATGACTAGTTCCATATGTGTTGATGGGTGGTTCCCTATAGAGAGATTTTCTGTGAATTACTATTAAGCCCCAAAATACGAAGCACATGCTGCAGAATAAACACTGTCATCTGAAGAGCAGGAATGGTGGCTCCTCATAGGTTTTAAAGGCACAAGGCATTGAATTCCACATGGAAGAGTTAGAGCTTGATGGAGGAAGACCTGTTTGGAGTCAGGAGGTCTAGTCTTTGGCTTTTTCAGTGAAAAAGGGGCACCAGCAGCTTCCCAGATGGTGATGGAAAAACAAACTCTGCAAAAGAAAGAGTTTGGGGTAGAGTGAGATTCATTTTTAATTTATTTCTCACCCAGCTTCCTGAATTTAGAGCAGTGTTTTTCAAACTGGGCCACTTTAAGAGGTATGGACTTCAGCTCCCAGAATTCTCCAATCAGAATGCTGGCTGGGAAATTCTGGGAATTGAAGCCCACATGTCTTTAAGTTGCCAAAGTTAAGAAATACTGGCCTTGGTGCTTGAAAGAAGCTCTATGCTGAAAGTTGCCTTCTAGTTTCCTGCAAATCTATTTTTTCCCATTCTTATGAAGTTTTGAAATGGGATGGAAGGGTGATTTTAAAATGTATTTTATTGTTTGACATTGAGAAAGAATCTTAGGCTTTATTTGACTTCATTTTAATCACTCTTCAGCCTCCTAAATCGCTAACGTGATTTTTCTGATCTGAAATAATTCTGGACCAAGAAGTCCTACAAGATCTTCCCACTATTTTCATTCAAGCATTAGAAATTCCAGGCCACACAGTCCTTTCTCCTCCTCCAGGTCCTTTTGAAACTAAATGCCAAAAAGTATTCATGAGAATTTCACTAAAATGTTCTGTTTTTCAAAAATAATCCAAAGCCATTCCGCTTCCATTCCATTAAGCATCACTGGGCACTTCAGAAATGCAGAAGTAGCAAATGAAGCTTTGCTGAAAATAATTTGTCACAGTTTTTAGGAGAAGATATCTGTTACCTTGATTAAAAATTAAAATCTGTTGAACTCCTGATAGGGATGAGGGAATTTTTCATGGTTCCAGCCAAAATTTTCACTTAAATCTGCACTAAAGGTGCTTTTTCAAGAAGCAACTGGACTTCCTTGTTTTTTTTGAAGACATTTTGCTATCCTTTTCATATAGATATAAACATATCTTCAGGGATCCTTTGGGATTCTGAATCTTGTTGAACATTTCCTTTTTAAAAAGTCAGGTTTAATTGATAATATTATATCTTCTCATGGTACAGAGCAGTGGTTTTAGGTGTATTTGAACACAATCAGTGTTTTGGTAATTTCAGTAGTTTATTTAAGCTGCTCTGGGAATGCATTTGAAAAGCAGAATATAAATCTTGTACAAATAATCCTCGCTTAAAAACCAAGTTGGGACTGGTAACTCCAATCCTAAATGACATGGTCACATAAGACATCATGTGACTGCAATAGAGCTATGAAATCAATTCCATGGTCGTTAAGCAAATAACCCACTGTCATTAAGCAAGACATCATGTAACTGAGATTTGATATTTCACTATCATCTTCTCCATTGATAAATTGAGACTCCATTAAGCTGTTGAGACTCTGTAAAGAGTGAAGAGAAAAGATGATTAGGGGCTTGGAAGCTAAAACATATGAAGAGCGGCTGCAGGAATTGGGTAAGTCTAGTTTGATGAAAAGAAGGACTAGGGGGTGACATTGTAGCAGTGGTGGGATTCAATTTTTTTTACTACCTGTTCTGTGGGTGTGGCTTGGTGGGCATGGCTTGGTGGGCATGGCAGGAGAAGGTTACTGCAAAATCTCCATTCCCTCCCCATCCCACTAACCTGCTTTCCAGCTTCGTTCTCCTGTGCAGGGCAACAAAAGAAGACCCAGCCAATCAGCTGGGACTTGATGGGAGGCAGAGAATAGATGGGGCGGGGCTAGTCAGAGATGGTATTCCAAATTACTCAAAATTTCCGCTACCGGTTCTCCAGAACTGGTCCGAACCTGCTGAATACCACCTCTGCATAATAGCAGTGTTCCAATATCTCAGGGGTTGCCACAAAGAAGAGGGGCTCTTTTCCAAAGGACCAAAAGGCAGGCCAAGAAACAATGGATGGAAACTAATCAGGGAGAGGAGCAACCTAGAACTAAGGAGAAATTTCCTATCAGTGAGAACAATTAACCAGTGGAAGGGCTTGCCTTCAGGAGTTGTGGATGCTCCATCACTGGAAGTTTTTAAGAAGGGATTGCACAGCCACTTGTCTGGAATAGTATAGGGTCTCCTCCTTCAGCAAAGAGTAAGACAAGAAGATTTCCAAGGTCCTTTCCACCTCTGTTATTCTGCTATTCTGAAAGCATCTTTTTGAATATCTGACTATTTTTGACCATCTGCTTCTATGAGGCATAGAGGAAGTTCTGTGATACCCGAGAACGTTGTCTTCTGCTCTAACCACAGTACTAGTCTTCTCCCAGATCTGGACTTTTCCACACAGTGTGTTCTTCTTTGGTGGTGCAGCATTACCAAAATGCAGTGCTGCAAGTCATATTCATAACTCTTGGCCAGATCCTAATAAAAAGCCAAGAGGAGGAACGGCAGTTCAAGATTCAAGCCATTCAATTTACTCCACAGTGGTTGGCATACAAATTTAATAAATGAGTGGACAGAACATCAGGTGGCTCGTTTTTTCTGAACATACAAGTCCAAAATGCTTTTCTCCCACCAACCTCTCCCCAAAAGGGCAGAGAATGATGTAGGGGGGATACAGAGGAGGTCTTCTTTCTATTAGAGATGGCATTGACAATCTGCAGCCTCAAAGGGTTGTTGTTGTTTTTTAACCTTCAGAGCCTTCTACTGTGGCTGTAAAAAGCCGAATGTCAAGTGCAGGAAATCAGGAGCCAAGATGGGTCAACTGAATACAGATTTATTGTATGGTAATGCCCTCTACAAGAACCTGATCTTCTAACGGTCAAAGAGAATTGGTGGTAGATTAGGGTCAATGAAATTCAAGGTGGATTAGACCTAGATCTCTTGTTGGGTGTAAAGGGACTCGAGCAGAGGTGGTATTCAGCACCTTCTGACCAGTTCTGAAGAACTGGTAGCAAAAATTTTGAGTAGTTTGGAGAACAGGCTAATACCACCTCTGACTGGCCCCGCCCCATCTATTCTCTGCCTCCCAAGTCCCAGCTGATTGGCTGGCTCTTCTTTGGTTTCCCTGCACAGGAGAACAGAGCTGGAAAGCAGGCTAGTGGGGTGAGGAGAGAATGGAGATTTTGCAGTATCCTTTCCCTGCCATGCCCACCAAGCCATGCCCATCAAGCCATAACCAGTAGTAAAAAAATTTGAATCCCACCACTGGACTCGAGATAGACGACGCACCTGAACCTCGAGTTCAGCCTGGTCATCTCCTACACCAACAGCAGAAATGTGCCTCAAGAAGGAACAAAACCACTGCAAAAAGGTCTTTCCCCTTACTAACTCTTGCAAGAAGGAGCAGGAATAGGACCCAGAAGGATGCCCTGCTTGATGGTATCAAATGATCTAATGGGCTCAGGATAATGCACATTCCATTATCCATGTCCTAAAAACAGTCATCCAGCCCAGCCTCCCAATTTGTTAACTACCCCATATCCAAGTCTAAAGCCACTGGAAGAGATCGAGATGATCCTAGGTGAAATAGATCAGGGGTCTCCAACCTTGGCAACTTTAAGACTTGTGGACTTCAATTCCCAGAATTCTGGGAGTTGACGTCCACAGGTCTTAAAGTTGGCAAGGTTGGAGAGCTCTGATCTATTTCACCTAGGATTTTCTGCAAGCTTATCAGAAATCTTCCTTAAATCGTGAAGGCTGGAGACAGAGTAGTAGATCTTAAGAGAATAACAGATAGTCAGAGTTGGAAGACACCTTGTAGGTCATCTAGTCCAACCCCCCCACCAAGCGGGAGACCCTATACCATTTCTGACAAATGGTAGTCCAATCTCTTCTTGAAAGTCTCAAGTAATGAAGCTCCCACAACTTCGAAGGCAAGACAGCAGGTGACCCCAAGAGGCCTTTTCCGCAGACGATGTCTTCAAGGCAGCATGAGATCTCCATGGTGTGATACCCCTTTCTGATGAAGGCTGGTCTATGAAAGTGACCACTACAAGGCCATCCACTGAACCTTCTAGTGGATCAGAATTTTGGACTTTTTTCCATGAATGCATGGATCTTGTATCCAGTCATTGATATAGAGTGGCCCTTAGAACAAAATACCTGCCTGAAATCTTGAATCTGCTTTCACTAGAGAAAACCTGTCATAGCGGATACCTTCTTTTCAATATTTCTCCTAACTGATGTTCCAAAATCCTTTTCTTAGATCTGAGCCATACAGATCTGTAGAATATCGGATGGACCCAAACTTGCCTAGGAATCTGTTTTGGTCCAATTCCATTTTCCATAATATTTACAGGGTTGGGGACTTTGGCACTCTGTATTCATTTGGGTTTTCACTCCCCTTTCTTGTCCTTGGGAACTCCTCCTCCTTGGCTCAATTGCTGCATTTTTTTCCACGGGTGTGTCTCAACAAAACCTAAACACTCCAGTTTTGCTCACAAAGTCAACCCTAAGGGTTGATTATGTGGTGTAGAAATTGATGGGTATCCTGTACGTAATGTATCAGGAAATTTGACATGGCATTTAACAGCTATCCCAAGTTTCATGCATATCCCTGCAAGATGTATAACAAATCTGCTTACGTATTTATGGCCTAAGTCTCCACATAATTATTCAAAACAAAATAAATCTTACTGAGGTCAGTGAGGGTTTACCCCAAGTAAGGGAACAAGAGATGGCTGTTATGGTCAGTTGAATCAGGCAGAACCAGAATCAGAAAGCAGTTAGCAGAGACATGGAAATTAGAGAATAACCAAAGATGGTGACCTTTGGGGAAACAGGATCGTATTGTCTAAACTGCATGATTATCCAGGTGCACATAACACACACAATATCTTGTGATATCTCATAAGACTAGCAGGTTCATACAATTTCCACCACTTCTAATTCTGTAACATTTTCCTCCTAAACCAATTCCAGGGAATAACAGGCATCATTTTGAGTTGCAATAGGGCTCCAAGATGTCACTCATGTGAAAACAGATTTATCACATGTACAATATGTTAACACACCAGTTGCATATACCCCATGATTAGCCTTAAAATAATTGTAAAGATGCAGATATTTTGCTGTTCAAAATATCACATTGAGAGAGCTGTTTCTCATAAAATGGCAAACAGCCTGATAACAGATCAGTCTGTTACCAAACTTAGAAATAAGGAATAACAAAATGACAGCATTGGAAGGGACCTTAGAGGTCTTCTAGTCCAACCCCGTGCTCAAGCAGGAGATCCTATAGCATTTCAGACAAATGGTGGTCCAAGCGCTTCTTTAAAAATTCCAGTGACTCCTACCCAAATGTTTTTTAGGCTGTCATGTTGCACTGACAGGAGAAAGATGTACAAGAATTGGAACCTTCGTTTCAGTATAAATAGTCTTGCTTTTAAAACATAGCAGTCATTAGAATTATTTCATAAGGGCTTCATTAGTTTTTTTCTACAAAAATCAAGCCATTATACATTCTTATACAGTATTGTTAAATGTCTGCTTATCTGTTTCTTTCCTTCCTTCCTTCCTTCCTTCCTTCCTCCTTCCTTCTTTCCTTCCTTCCTTCCTTCCTTCCTTCCTTCCTTCCTTCCTTCCTTCCTTCCTTTCCTTCCTTCCTTCCTTCCTTCCTTCTTTCCTTTCTTTCTTTCCTTCCTTTCTTCCCTTCCTTCCGTTCTTTTCTTCTTTTTCCTTTTCTTTCTTATATACCTCCTTCATTATTTTTATAAATATCTCAAGGTGGCAAATATACCCAATACTCCTTCTTTCTTATCTTCTCTACAACAACAATCCTATGAGGTGGGCTGGGCTCAGAAAGAGGGACTGACCCAAAATCACTCAGCCAGTTTTCATGGATAAAACAGGACCTAGAATCCACAGTCTCCTGATTTCTACCCTGGTGCCTTAACCACTATATCAAGTCAGGGAATACATTCAAATTGGTTTTCTAATGTACTTTGGCATTCTTTGTTTGAATTAAAAGGTAGCATCTTTTCCACTAAAATATAGAGGATTTTTTTCCAACACCAAAACAAAGTAGATTTTCTAAAATAAGAATGTTATATATCCGGCAAGGAGGGAATGGACAAAAAGACTCTGTGCTTGCCATCTTAACCAATATGCCACAGGAAACCACTAAGCCTAAACAAGAACTTGATACCAGGCTGAGACTCACTGCTGCTTTCCAAAATTGGCAGCGTCCCAAACTCTGGATGTTTTAAAATTCTGTGGGTGTCAGAACCAGAAGGGAGGCAATTACTTTCTATCTCTTTGTTTCTTTAGTTACAATTTTAAAAACTCAGTTTTTTGTTGTGCTCTCAAATCTGTTTGCACTTCTTCTAAAAGTCCATGTCCTTTATTTTTGTTAGCTTAGACAAGGACTGATAAAACTACAGCTTATTTTGGTATATTTTCATATTGTCTATCCTAGATCAGATTAGGAAGGAAGGAGGAAAATTAGCCATCCCAGCTATATACATCTTCATTAAAAAAATCCACTTTTTCAAAAGAAGTCCATGTGTGCAAACAATTTATCTTAACCATAACCTGTATATATTTAAGTGCAAGTTCAAAGAAGATGCATATTTAGAAGAATCTCCATGTATTTGTGTGATCTTTTCTTTATGAACATTCCCCTATAAATCTAATGCTCCTGTCCCTTTAGATTCTTGTGTTGTATATATACTTTCTATTTTTAATTCATATATCTTTTATATCTTTTAACTTTGCGTATTTTTTTTAGATATTTATATTTTTACTTTGATGTATCCTCTATGCTTTTAATAATAGATCCCTGCCTTCCTTATGTTGCCCTATGATAGTAATAAAGGCTTGAATAGCTACCAGATGATTGAAACAGCACAATGCTTGGTCAGCTGTTGGTCAAGGAGGTATAAGTTTCTATTTCTGCATAGTTCTGATAAACTCAGTACCTCTTTCAGTTCTGAAATTTTATGCTTTTATAATCTTAGATTCTGTGTATATTATTATTATTGTTGTTGTTGTTATTGTTACTATTATATTTTACTAAGCTAATAGATGTAGTCTTTGATTTATGACTCTCATGGAGCCTGCCCATTATAGGTTATAAGTCATGATGGTCATAATAAACCCATGTTTATTATTTTTATCGAGTCTGTCATCTGCACCTCCATAACTGTCTCGTTTGGTTCTGCAACCCAACAGGACAGACACAGACTTCAGAGGATAATTAGGATTGCAGAAAAAACAATTACTACCAACCTGCCTTCCATCGAGGACCTGTATACTGCACGAGTCAAAAAGAGGGCTGTGAAAATATTTACAGGTCCCTCACACCTCAGACATAAATTGTTTCAACTCCTTCCCTCAAAAGGACGCTATAGAGCACTGCACACCAGAACAACTAGACACAAGAACAGTTTTTTCCCAAACACCATCACTCTGCTAAACAAATAATTCCCTCAACACTGTCCAACTATTTACAAAGTCTACACTACTATTACTATTAATCTTCTCATCACTCCTTATCACCCATCCCCTCCCACTTGTGACTGTATGACTGTAACTTTGTCACTTTATTTATTTATTTATTTGATTTGTCAATCGCTTACAAGATAACAGGTATAAGTATAAACATAGTTATGAATACATGAGATGGATACGTATAAGAAAAATAAAAAGAAACAATAAGACAGGGACGGTAGGCATGACTGGTGCATGCCCCCTAATAATACACTTGTATCCTTATGATTTTTAATGACTGTTTTCTAGTATGATTCAATTGCTTATTGTACCCGATGACTATTATTAAGTGTTGTACCTGATGATTCTTGATGAATGTATCTTTTCTTTTATGTACACTGAGAGCATTTGCACCAAGACAAATTCCTTGTGTGTCCAATCACACTTGGCCAATAAAAGAATTCTAATTCTAATGTGACTGGCCTGATTTTATGACCTTTTCTGATTCTGAGCTCCCAGACTTCCCAAAACAGTGATCATATTAAAATGAAAAGGTAACACCATAAATATAATACAATAAACATAAAAGCCACAACACTATCTACCCAAGAGACGCCGAAATGACTTTCTCTTCTCCAAAGATCTGCTAAAAATAGCCAGGGCTTAATGGCTTCATAAAAAGCTAATTGGGTCAGGGCCAGCCTAACACCAAGGGAGAACACTGTTTCAGAAGAGAGAGAAAAAAACTGGCCCCAGGGTAATTGCTAGTGATATTCTATATGGGAGAAGACTTAGAGGACCCTTCTGGAAGACATGGATGGGCAAACACCACTGAGAAAGATGCTCTAGCACAGAAGTGGCAATTAATTTTCCCAAGGGGGCACATGAGAAACCAGGACTGTTGTGGAGAGTTGCCACCACCCCTAACCACCCCCTCTCAATGCTGACACCCTTCCCCCAGTGTTATTGCCACTCTGCCACCAATGCCAATGCTGCACTGGTGGTGCCCTGACCCAATGCTAGCGAAACCATACACACACACGCACACACCGCCACTGTTACCATGGGCAGGGCTGGGATCACCCGTGAGATGGATGTGGCAGGGCTGGGGCATATAATGCCCAGGTCTAGTCTAACAGATATCCAGCCAGAATGACTTCCACAGGAAAACCTTTATCTCAAAGGTTTCCAAACTTGGCAACTTTAAGACTTGTGGACTCGAGGAATTCTGGGAGTTGAAGTCTCCTTAAAGTTGCCAAGTTTGGGGACCCTTGCTTTTATCGAGATACACAATGACCATAGATTCTTGCAAATCTGATTGTGCTGCACCTATTCCTCTTATACTGCAGTGAATCAGAGAAGTGTCTGCTTGAGCCACTTCTAAATATTCACTTGCTTTCCAGGACTTAAAGAATGGTTCTTGCTTTTTTCAATCAAGGCTCCTCTCTTACTTTCTACACACGGGCTGAGTCATTTGTCAGTTTCATCATTCTGCTTCATCAAGATGAATAATATTCCTTTCATTTTGGTCAGAAAAGTTTAGGAGGGAGGTTGTTTAAGGGCAGAAATAATTAATTTGAATCTGACAGGATTATGTAAAAGGGGGGGTTGAACCCTGATATGTTTGCAAAGTCAGAGGGAATTGTCTTAGAAATAAATTCTCATGGCTGGCTGAGGAATTCTGGGAGCTGAAGTCCACAAGTCTGAAAAGTTGCCAAGTTAGAGAATACTGCCACCGCCTGCTCTGGATGACAGTAGGCGATCTAAGGCCATCCAGATGTTGCCAGACTACAATTCCCATGCTCTATGGCTGTATTAGCTGAGTCTGAAGAAAGGTGCTGTCCAAGAACATCTGGAGGTTAGGCCGAACTAGGAGGAAATATTGTTTGGATGGATATCAAATATTTGACTTAATAAAAAAAATAAAAACAAAGGTCTTTAGTATGCTGGTTAGCAAGACAGATGCCCATGCATACCTCAGTGAGAAAAACTTGAATTAGATTAGTATGGGAAGTCAAAGAAATAAACAGAAACATAAAGGTCTGCTTAAAGTTTTTTGAGGCTATTTTGTCTTCCTAGGTACCAATAAAACCAGTCTGGATTTCAGACTTGCTGTTGGACCAGAAGGGAAAGCTCTACTTTCATTCTGTGCTTCCTATTCACAAATGTTGGTATTTGTGAATGCCTTCTTTCATAAGCATGTAACCGAATGCGTTTCCACATAAGGTAGAGGAAGAGAGAAGGTACTCGTGCCAAAGGCCTACACTTTCCTGTGCAAAACTGGAACCGGATGCTATGCCTCACACTTGCAACTTCTGCCTTTGGGCAACAGGACGAGCAGACTGGGCTAGGAAGGGAGAGTCATCTCCGTATTACCAAAGAACCTTCAACCCAAACAAGAAAAAGAAACCACTGGTTTCTCTGTAATTCGTACAGGAAATTTATCTGGCTATGCACATTTGGAAATAATTATTTGCCATCTAACTCATCCTAATAGAAAAGGATGGCTGGAACTAGAGAAGTTAGTCTAAGTACCATAGGTTGGTGGGCCACTTCAAGCTTTCACTTCTTCCTTCTTATGGTCCTTCATTTTCAGAATGGACATCAACAGACATGTGCTCAAATACAAGATGCATACAATGTATGGCTCTCCTCTTTAAAGCAGAACATATATTCAACTTCATGGCTCTTGATGATTAGTCCCAATGAAGCAGAGTCATTCTGGATCTATCACACTGGCCATGATACTGGAAAAGAGGACAGAGAGATACCTATCCAAGAAAGGTGCTCCTTGGTTGCTTAAATGTCTCCCCTTATTGTTGAACCAAGCAAGAGAAGATTCCTTCCAGATTTTTTTGCCAGGTAACAAGTTCTGTGTCCCAAAGGTGCTGAAAACCCACCTGTTTTTTTTCTTGTTCAGGGAAGGATGAGCAGGAGGGCTCCATCTATAACAGGAGCTTTATATCAACTGAGGGTTACATCAGCTTTGGAAGCACCATGTTAGGTCTTAGCAATTTGGAAGAATTCATTTAGTCAGTTATGGCTTAATGTGTTATGCAGACCCAGAAAATAGGCTGATTCAGTCACCCAAGTGAAGCATCTCATGTGAACACAACCATGAATGTACTGGTGTCCGGCTCCTAACATTGCAGTAGATTCCAAAGTTTAGATTAAAGTATACATAAAAAGTAGATGTATCCAAAATCACATAGAGGAGACAATAGAGAGAATCATGAGTAGGGGATTGTTGATGGCCAACCACAGAATCTAGAAAGAAGTGAAGTCACATGCCATGACATCACACAAAATATATAGGAAGGATTTAATTTGACATTCATATCATTTGCATGATGATTTCATAAAGTAGGTGATATCATGTCATGTCATCATGTCAGACATCCCGAGGCAGCAAATGTTTTGTTGGAGAGAGTTGCTGAATAATCTGGTTCAGAAATTTTATATCTGGGGCATACAGGGAGCCACAAAGCTGCACAGCTATTTATTTGGTGCTGTGCCATTCAATTCCCACAGGTTCAGAATAGCTCTCAGCAAAATCCATTCTTGCAGTACGTGAGGGCCTGAAATGAAGATCTGTGGATCTCTTCTGAGCCCGAGGACCATTGATCTTGGATGCAGCCAAGGTGGCTAAAGTGAATTCCTATTCATGGTGGTGTGACTTGTTTCATGTGATCGATATTACCCCCAGGAGAAAGAGAGGCCCCAGGGCTTAAGCCTGACCTTGCCACTCTGGCCCCAGGTGGCTTCACCTGGAGCGGGCTTCAAAAATTTTAGCAATGGGTTCTCTGCCCGTTTGCTGGGTGGGCGTGGCCATGGTGGGTGTGGCCTAGTTGGCCTTCTGCACCATGGCGGGGGGAGGAGTTTTTGCCCTCGCCGGGCTCCGGAGGCTTTCCTTGAGCTTCTGGGAGGGCAAAAATAGCCTCCCCGGGCTCCGGAGACCCTCTGGAAGCAGGAACCAGGCCCATTTCCGGCCTTCCCGAACTTCCGGGAGGCCCATTTTTCGCCCTCCCTGAGCCTCCAAATGCGCCCTGCCCTTATCTTCATCCAAAACGGGCGATGTGAGAATTCCTGGGAGGGGAGGGGCAGGCTGGTTGGGGCCAGCCAGGAGTGGGATTTGGGGGTTCTCAAAATCTTAGAATCTTAGCTAGGGTCTCTCCTGAACCACCGCGAACCTCCAGCAGCTCAGCCCTGGCTTCACCCCTTCTGCCCTGCGCCTCCTCCTTAAGCCATGCCTGCAACGGGGCAGCTTTTATCTCACACTTCTTCCTTCTTGTCTTCCTTCAGTTTAGTGAAATATAATTTGCTTTAGACATTTGTTTCAAAGGAGAACAGAATTTGGGAACTGGGTTGGGAGCAGAGGAAAGGGAGGGAAATTATGACGTGTAATCTGTAACCTGCATAGTGGTGGGATTCAAATTTTTTTACTACCGGTTCTGTGGGCGTGGCTTGGTGGGTGTGGCAGGGGAAGGATACTGTAAAATCTCCAGTCAGAGATAGGATTTGCCAGTTCTCCGAACTACTCAAAATTTCCACTACCGGTTCTCCAGAACTGGTCAGAACCTGCTGAATACCACCTCTGAACCTACATCTGCACAATTTAAATTCTACATCAGTTTAGCCACTCTGATGGAGGGAGTTGCAATCTTTTAATGTATATTTGTTAGTCGCAGAAGGTGTTTCCAGATTCCTGACATTTAGAGGGAGATGAGCCTCCAGAAAAACTACTGGAGAATTTGTCTTTCCTCTAAAGAAATTAAGAATGATTTTCCCTTCAGAACCTTTGCCCAGAAATTAGAAGAAAATTGTGTATAGAATATTTGTACCAAGATTTATTGGGGGATTCATTTGTATCTTGATGTTATCCTAATGCTGAAACAGAATATGGTACAATTTATCTTGGATTTTAGAGCCCAGAAGAAGGATCACCTGTTCAAATCCTTTCTTTTTCCTTTAAATAATACATTAAAAATATTAGGGGAAAAGAATCCCGCCACATATATTTTTATAATATTACCATTTATGTACCACCATTCTTTGTGTTTCACAAAGTCACTGGATAATGATTGGTATTAAAAAATAAATAAATCCTTTCCAATTGTTTCAACCAGCAAAAAGTGGTTCCAACTGCAATCTCATTAAAGAAATCTGAAAGAAATCTGAAAGGGCAGCAGGTTTTAATGTACTGATGGCACCATCTTTGTCAGAAAGCAGATGTTTTTATGAAAACTGGACATCAATAATTCCAAGCAGCTGAAGTGACCTGTTGTATAGGAGGGCAACAGCCAAGGAGGATTGCTCTTGAGCCCAAGCAGATGTTCCTTTCTCCCTTGGGAGATCCAAGTGGCTTTATGATGAAGGCAGGGTCATAAAATATTGTTCCCTGTTGTTCCATTGTTCCGGAAGTTTCTCCTTAGCAAGCAAGATCACCTTTGCTCGGAGATCAACATATGCTTTAGATTCTAGCATATGCATGAAACTGTCCCAGTTCTATCAGTTACTATGAAAGCTCATTTTTCAAGAGCTTGATTCAACTAGACTGTGCCTGTTGTGGATTCCACTGCAATTTTTGTCATAATAAAGTAATTTTGCCAGAGAGATCATTTGCATACATTCATATGTTTGGCATGATGTCTTACAGAAATGTCATTCACCTAATTTGCAAGAGGACACAAACGTCCTAAATGGATTGTGCTCACCACCAATTTGTTTGTTCAACTGAGATTCTATAAAACAATAGGAATCTCAGTAGGAAGCTTCAGTGAACCTTCAGAAGCTAACACTGGCTTCAAATGCACGTTCAAATTTCTCTCTCACGTTTCTATGATCCCTGGGAGTTGTAGATTAAATAAAACTAACAATCTTCTCCAGTGCCTGGTTAAAATAGCAGCCTCCTATGTAATGCACACTACAGCAAATTTCTTAAAAATGCAAAGCAGTCAATATGGCAGATTGTGATGCGGGGATCTTGCTAAACTGTTGCTATTATTTTAAGCAGCAAGATGTATGTGCCTTTATCGTTTGATTTCCTCTTTAAGTGAAATAGCCGTACTTGATTCAATCTACCGAGGACTAATCATGCTTATTTTGCTTATTTCCGCAAAATAGTGCCAAAAATGAAACCACCAAATGTTGTCATTTTCCCAACAAACGTTAGCAGAATGATTGCATCAACTCAAGAACTGCAGAGAAAGGAGGAACCAGATATGGCCTGTGGATTGGACAGTGGGTTGCCTATCCTTTTCTAAAGACTGACTCTGACTCACTCTATGTAACATTTTGAAATAAAGGCTCTTCTTTCTGTTTGATCACATCCTTGTCCAGTTAGATTGACCTACAGTCAGGGTTTGTTCATGCCACTTTTGGTTCATTGAAAATTAGTTTGGTGTTTTTATTGTGTAACTTAGTGTATTGTGTGAATCTAACTCAGAGGTCTCCAAACTTGACAACTTTAAGACTTGTGGACTTCAATTCCCAGAATTCCCCAGCCAGTTGAAATCCACAACTCTTAAAGTTGCCAACTTTGGAGACCCCTGGTCTAACCCAATCTAGAAGATTGGGCATGCTGCAGATGACTTCAACCAAAAAGTGAAAAGTAGAAGACGAGCCTATTCTGTTGTAGTCCCTGCTTTGTGGAATATTCTTCTCCTGGGAAATTAGAACAGTGCCAACCCAATTGGTTTTTTGCAAGTCTTGAAAAATTTGGCTGTGTACCCAGGCCTAGGGCTCAGAATGTGTCAGGGGCCCCTTCTGTTGGCTTTCTGTTAGTTGTTTAACTATCTTGGCTGCTGTATGTATTTATTGTTGGATGTTTTTATTGTTTTAAAATTGTCTTAACCATTTTAGAACTGTAAGCTACCCAAGAATCACTTGGCTGGGAGGCTACTGAAATTCAACAAATAAACCAATAACATACTTGGTTAGAGTATGATTTAATATGTTGTGCAAACAATTCATCAAGAGATGAATTAGGTAAACTATGTGTTATCTGAACATGGCTTACGTGCTACATCTAATCAAATCACTGGAATGTACACATACTCTATCTCATCCACATGCTACAGTGTGAAATATTCCTGTTTGATTCTGATTGACCCTTTCCAAATTCCCAGCTTGGAATGCTAGTCCCAATACATCTTAAAGGTTCACAAATCATGCTAAGTCCTGGTTTATTTTACCACTCTTTGTTGGATAAATTATATTATGTGATATTCAACTTGAAGTTCCCCAGATATTTTGAAATAGCTCGTTTGAGATGATTGGGGTCATAGACCAATGCACCTGAAGGGCCCTACAAAACCCCTAATCTAAAGGGCACTACAAACACTTTTCTTTAAAGAATTGTACAATCCCTTTCAAAGTTGTGCCTTCTCATACATATCCTTCTACTTTCGTTTTTTTTTTTTTTTTGCCAAAATCCCAAAGGTGCTGTTCAAAAGGCAACTGACTTCTTGCTTTTTTCCATGAAAACATTTTGCTTCTCATCCAAGACGATTTCTTCAGTTCACCCCAGAATTGAAGAACCTTATTAGATGAGATACAAAAGGTTTTCAAGGGGAAAAAAAATCCAAGAAAGTCTAGCTGAATTTTGGACAATTACATTTGGAATAACCATGAGCTGGATCATTAAAAATCTCCATAGACATTTTTTGCCAGTAGTTCATCCCTTAAATCATTTCCAGTACAGTTAATAATCAAGCCAAATATTTGGAGGAATAAGCCAAATACTCATCTCAGACTCAAGCAAAGTTGATGTAGTTGGGAAAATGTCTACAGGAAGTCCTTGACTTGCAAGCTTTCATTTAATAACTGTTTGAAGTTATAACAGCACATGACCGTTTTCCACAGTTATTTTGATTGCAGCATCCTTATGGTCACATGATCAAAATTTGGCCTTGGCAACTGGCTTATATTTATGAGGATTGCAGTGTCCTGAGGTCATGTGATCCTTTTCTGCAACCTTCTGACTAGCAAAATCAATGGGGAAGCCAGGTTCCCTTCACAGCTGTCCTACCAAGTTAACAACTGCAGTGATTTACTTAACAATTATGTTAAGAAAGGTCATAAAATGGGGCAAAACTCACTTAGTAACTGTCTCAATTAGCAATGGAAATTTTGGGATCAATTGTAGTCATAATTCGAGAACTAACTGTACTCTTCTTACAAATGGTGCCACTATCACAAGCACCCTGGACATCACTTAGTGTTGTGGTTAGCCGGCAGCAGGTACGGAAGGCTAAGGAGAGCGAGGACTCAGATGAGGGGCCAGGACCATTAGGGAGTGGACTGCTGCCTTCAGAGATTGTGGGGGCTGGCAGCAGTGATGAGAAGGTTCCCGAGGAGCCTGTGCCAAGTACGTGTGCACGCAGGATTGCTCACAGGAAAGAGTATCTGCAACAGCACGGGTGACTCGGGAGTAAGACTGCAAGGTAATGGCCCCACTTTCAAGAAGATAAAAGGCAGCTGCACAGTGAACGTTTTTTGTAGGCAGCAAAGACATTTTGAAACTCAGCCTCGTGGACATTACAGTTGGTATTTGAAGATTCTTGTGTTATAAACTATTTCTTATCTGTTGCTTTTTGGCAGCCTTGCAAAAACTTGGCAAGGCTCTTTCTTATCGGAGCTAATTAGTTGGAAGCAGCCTTTTATCTGTGAAGAAACAGGATTCATAGATTAAACATTAAAAGATTTGCTGCTGCCTTTGTCTTGTGTTTGCTCTCTTGGAATCAGGTTTGGGTCAGAACACCTGGACAGCATGTGACTGGGGCAAGTCCAGTTGTACACTTTTTTCAACATCACCTGGAAGGCCTACAATATGGTTGTCATTTCTTATTTTTGCTACTTTTTAATCAAGCTTAAATATGAAGGAGTCCGCAACATTACGAAAAGCTTCTCCGATCCTATCTAAAACAAGAAACAGTTATATGGCTCTCTTGCATGTTTATTATGGCATGAATCAGCCCTCCTTAATCTGGAATTGCTCTCCAAATGTGCTGGATGACAATTCTTCTTTGCCGTAGCCAAATGGCAAACACATCTGAGGACTGAGGAAAACTGGTCTAGATGGAACAGAATTCACGTGATCATAATTATTCTCGGGTATGGTTGTGTTTTTGCAACAATCTACCACTGGCTATATCTTTAATCGGCTGCTTGGTTTTATCAAGCCAATCAGAAAGACATGGGTTTATTTTACATTCTTAAAACAACACCTAGGCCCAAAAGTTACTATGTGAAGTTTGCAAGTTCTCTGAATTTTGCAAAACAGTAATAACACTAAACATAATGATGATCCTGTGAGGGAAATGGTCTACAAAAAAATCATTGCATGTATCTGTTTGGAAAAATATGCATTAAAATGTAGAAGCTGTGGTGTGGTTTTTAAAGTAATTTGTTCAAGAAATGGAATTTGGCAAGCTCATCACAATGAAAAAAAAAGAAAGAACAAAACTTGACAGAGTCACAAAAGGGAACACGAAAAGCCTTGAAATTACAAGTAGTCCTTGACTTACAATCATCCGTTTAGCAACTGTTCAAAGTTACATTGGCACTGAAAAAAAAGTGGCTTACAACTGGTTGCCATATATTTGTCGCAACATCTCCATGGTCACATGACCAAAATGTGGGCACTTTGCAGCTGGCATGTCCTTGTGAAAGTTGCAATGTCCTGAGGTCACGGGATCACCATTTACACCAGGGATGTCTAACTCGCGTCATCACATTGTCATCACGTGACCTATCGCAACTGTTCCCCCTTCCCTAAAATGGGGGTGGGGGTGGCCAGCATGTGACCCATTCAGCCCATGGGCCATGAGTTCGACACTCTTGATTTACACCTTTCCCAGGCAGCTTCCGACAAGCCAAGTCAAGGAGAGAAGCCAGATTTGCTGCATGATCCACTTAAGAACTGCAGTGATTTGGTTAAAGATCATGGCAAAACGGTCGTAAAATCAGGTGTGACTCCCTTAACATCCACCTGGCTTAGCATCAGAAATCCTGGGACCATTTGTAGTTATAAATAAACGCCTGCCTGTAACAGATTAGCAAAACAATAACCTTGGAGAAATCAAAACTTTCACATTTGCCCATCACTACTTCACAATACTTTTGTATTGTTTTACTGATGGTAAATGAGTAACAGACCATTTCCATGAGTATTCCTCAGGAGTAAAGCCCACTGTCTTTAGTGGGATTCATTTCCAGGAAAGCCTGCACAGAATTGCCGCTCGGCTGAAATATTATATGTGGAAACTGGATTAGATGTGGCTGTTCAGCTCTTTGGTTTTAGCTTTGAAGGCAACACTCAGATCTGGAAACCAAATTTCCCTTTTGCATTCCTAGGAAGTTCTGCCAGACGGGCTGAAGTATTATTTAATAAGCGAACAGTAGCTGAAAGTACAAACTGGTAATGCTCGGCAAGGGACCGGGAAAAGGGGGTGGCGCTTGGGAAATTCCACACTACTGCATTTAATAAATACTTTAAATTAGATTTGTATACTTCCTCAGACTAAGTGCCGAGTTTCCATGTGTGGTTTCATTCGGAGCTGCCACGCCAACAAGAGACAAGTGCTCCGCTTTGTCTGATGACTTGATTCAGTTATGAAAAAAGCCTCCAGATGCCCTGCTTGACAATACACCCTCCATTTAAGGGTACGTGCCTTATTTTGGTATATGCAGGACAATACATGCGTGCAATATATTCTGAAACTTTACATTTTAAAAATGGCTTCTCAGATTTGGGACCAATTTTTTTCCTTTCCTTCCTTCCCCTGCTTTTTTCCTTGCTCCTTTCCTCTTCTTTTCCCTTCCCTTCCCTTCTTCCCTTCCCTTTCCTTTTCCTTCCCTTTTTCCTTGCTCCATCTTTTTCCTTTCCTCTTCTTTTCCCTTCCCTTCCTTCCCCTGCTTTTTTCCTTGCTCCTTTCCTCTTCTTTTCCCTTCCCTTCTTTCCTTTCCTTTCCCTTCCCTTCCCTTTTTCCTTGCTCCTTTTCTCTCTTTTTCCTTTCCTTTCCTTTCCCTTCCCTTCCTTCCCCTGCTTTTTTCCTTGCTCCTTTCCTCTTCTTTTCCCTTCCCTTCTTCCCTTCCCTTCTTTCCTTTTCTTTCCCTTCCCTTCCCTTTTTCCTTACTCCTTTTCTCTCTTTTTCCTTTCCTCTTCTTTTTCCTTTCCTTTCCTTTCCTTTCCTTTCCTTTCCTTTCCTTTCCTTTCCTTTCCTTTCCTTTCCTTGGCACCAGATAAGGGCCAATGGAATTCAGAGGGCTTGAACTTGGAATGTGGCAACGTAATGACTCTAAGATGATGACACATTTAACTCAGACCCACTTCTACCTGCTCTTCTACATAACCAGAGGGTCCAAGACTACACAGAACTTCCAGGCATTTTTTAAAATGTTTTATTTATTTATTTTAAAACATGTAGATTATTTGTATTAGTTTTTTTAATTTTATTAAAATAAACCACAGAATTTAAACACACTACCCAAAAAAATCTTACCAAGAGCAATAAAAATATTACAAATTAAAAGGACTATCTACAATATTTCTTGTAACTTTTCACATTTAGCATCAGTATAGACATGGCTAAGCTTTCCAAGATAAATTAGAATTACAGCCCAAAGATCAATGAATAGATGAATGGGAGATATTTCTTTATTAATTTCTAGATTAACAAGTTTGTAGCTGTATACATTTAAATATGAGCAAGGTTTGTGAAGCAGGTGTGAATTTTCTTTCTTTTTATATCATACATGTTTACGCCAAAATCCTTTAGAAGAAGTATATAAGAGAGACTCACAAATATCCAATTACAGGTAGTTCTTCCTTTCACTTTGTTTTTTATTTGTTCATTTTATATTCTGCCTTCTAAATTTGGCTGAACCATTAGGTGTACTATTTTATATTAACCTGATTTGAACTTTCCAAAGAATTAAATAAACTAACAATAGGTCATTGTGGGTTAAGAATAATCCATCATTGTTAATAATCAATTGCCGCTCTACAGCAGAAAACAGATTTGATATAGGATATCGAACCATTTGGAGCTCTCTCTATATATTATTTTAATTGTGAATTACAAATGTGTAAGGTACTTTCTGCTTGTAGTGACAAATCATAGGCTAGCTAGGTGCTTAGCAAAGGTAGAGGGAGCTGATTTTATTAGGGTTTTCTTTCTTTGGAAAACTGTGGGTGCTCCAACAGTTTTTAAGAAGAGACTGGACAATCATTTGTATGAAATGGTATAGGGCTTCCTGCCTGAGCAGGGGGTTGGACTAGAAGACCTCCAAGGTCCCTTCGAATTCTGTTATTCTTATTCTAACACTTCCTTTACTGTTTAGCCAGATGTCTGGAGAAATTAGGCCTGTCATCTGGTTCTTGGCTCAGTTCCCCACCCCCTTTCTTTCCTTCTCCTTTCCTTTTTCTCCTTGATGTCCCATTTTTGTTATGGTCCATAATGATTGAGAACAGATCCAGTTCTTGGCTGGTGATAAAACATAATGCTTCCATGCCCGCATTACATAGGCAATTTCACTTGTGTTCCTGATTCCTGTAAGGGTCGTTCTGCACAAAAAGTCCCGTCCAACATTGTGTACAGGAAGTCCTCGACTTACGACGACAATAATTGAATCCAATTTTTTTGTTGTTAAGTGAGACATTTGTTAAGTAAGTTTTGCCCCATTTTACGACATTTCTTGCCATAGTTGTTAAGAGAATTGTTAAGAGAATATATCTTCCCCATTGATTTTGCTTATCAAAAGGTTGCAAAAGGTAATCACGAGACTCCAGGACACTGCAACTGTCATAAGTATGAGTCAGTTGCCAAACTCCTGAATTCTGATCACATGACCATGGGGATTGCTGCAACGGTCGTAAAAATGATCCTAAGTCCCTTTTTGAGTACTGTTGTAATTCTGAACAGTCACTAAACGAACTGTTGTAAGTCGAGGCGCATCTGCATTTGAAGAGCAATGTACAATCCATAGTTACATAAAGCTGTATGCACAGTCACACATATACTCAAGCCTCTTTGTTCATTTTGTCTATTAAATTCCAGAATATACCACTTTGTATTAGTGACGCTCATTACGGTCATGTTCCCAAATATTCCTATTAATTTAATCTACTTCCAAAGATTTATAAATTTTGAAATCATGGTAATAATGGAGAATATATCTTGGCCAAGGTGACAATAGCCAGGTTCAGACAATACACTAATAAAAAGTCATGGCTAACCAGATGTTGACTTATTTTATTTGTGTCCCCAACCACCATTTTCAGAAAAATCTAATGTTGTCCTAGCCAGCTATTTCTAGAAAAGAAGTGAACCAGACACATAAAACAACGAATCTGTCAGGCCCCAGGCACCAGGAGACACAGGTGAGTTACTTCTGAGCAGTTTTATTATTCCTCACCTATAGATATATCATATAAATCTTGCCAAACTAAAGCAACTATTTGCATCGCTAAAGATACACTCTGAGCACTGTAGGGAGGAATCTTCTTAGCTCTCTGACCAACCTAAGTTTCGCCATCTCTTGTTCCTTTGGAATCCAGCCCCTCCCTCCTGGGAATCCAGTTCTACATTACAAAACATCACCTGGTGAGGCAACCTCCTCCAGTCAGGCATACTAGAAGCCCTAACCCCAAACTTCTCAAAAGCAATAGAGGGGGGACAAAGTGCTATAGACACCATCTTGGAAAAGGATGACTTAAGAATGACAGTAGTTAGTTTGGGAGAAATGTCCCTTTAAAAGAGTCATTGGGGTGTATGTTTCAGTCACAGCTGTACTCAAATACGATGGAGAGGCATCAAAAAGTGGCAGTTAGTGGGCAGTCCCATGTGATCAAGACTTTAGGCCCCCTTTTTATATGCACCCCAGGATTTTGTTCACAAATCCACCTCTTTGTGTGTTTTAAGCATCTCTGTGGATGCCTCTGGCTGTGCAATCCCATATGTGAATGTCCATAACATTAAAGTCATCTTAGCTGGAGATGACGGATTGGATGGGACTTTGAAGACCATCTAACCCATCTGTCCCAAAAGTGCTTTTTTCAAAAGGCAACCTTTTGCTTTTCATCCAAGTAACTTCTTCAGAGCTAAAGAAGCTTCTTGGATGAGAAGTGAAATGTCTTCAAGAAAAAACAAAGTCCTTGATGTCCCAAAAGTGCTTTTTTTTTTTTTTTTCAAAAGTCCAGTTGCTTTTTGAAAAAAAGCACATTTGGGACAGCCATAACGTGGATGACTGAGAATCTAACCCCATCTGCCATCCAGCTTGTGACAACTTTAAGATGGGTGGACTTCAACTCCCAGAATTCCCCACCCAGTATGTTGAATTTGCCAAGTTTGAAAACTCTGCTTTAAAGTACCTTTAATGTCTTCCACCTTCACTTTTGTGGATTTTCAGTGGAACCCAAACCACAAACACTGGCAGAAATTGCTTAGCCCTGCAGAGCAGTTTGCAAGCACATGTTACAATGCTTCCGTCATACTGCTTCTAATTGGGGCAAGAGCAAGGAAGAGAACGGTTAACATATTGCTTGCAGGGTGATGTCTGTTTACTGGAAATGGGCATTTAACACGGGGGAAGAGGGAGAGGGTTGTCATACCATTTCCTCACTGCCTTTTTTCTTCTTTCTTTTCTAACTGCTCAGAAGTCGAAGGCTTGTGTCATCACCGCAGGAAAGGTGTAGAAAAGAGGTGAGAAGGCGTTTCTGCAAAAGCCAGTGAATGACTTGCAAAGACACAAACCTAAATAAGATAATTCAGAGGAGGGGGAGGAGAAAGGATGAGGTCTTGTCTGCGTTGACACCCACAGAGAGAGAGAGAGAGAGAGAGCTGACTGATCTTCAAAAATCAACTATGAAAGATACCACAGCAGCAGATTATCACCACCATCTTTGGGGAGTTAAGATTGTATCTGGATTTTCCCCAAAGTGGCACATGGGGTTTAACTGAGGTCTGGACTCCTCAAGATTAAGAACAACCCCAGCAATGAGTGCCAGGAATATGATGAGTCATGCTACAAATTTGTGCCTTTGAACTTGAGTAATACATATTACTTCCACACTTGAAAAATTGTGGCCTACCAAACCACACATAGCCTACAAGGACTATGTGGCGCAGTGAACTGCAACTATGGAAGCAGAGGTGGTATTCAGCAGGTTATGACCAGTTCTGGAGAACCAATAATGGACATTTTAGTTCGGAGAACCAACAAATCCCACCTCTGACTGGCCCCGCCCCCATCTATTCTCTGCCTCCCGAGTCCCAGCTGATTGGCTGGGTCTTCTTTGGTTGCCCTGCACAGGAGAACGGAGCTGAAAAGCAGGTTAGTGGGGTGCGGAGGGAATGGGGGTTTTGCAGTATCCTTCCCCTGCCACGCCCACCAAGCCACACCGACCAAACCACACGATGCCTATCAAGCCACGCCCACAGAACCGGTAGTAAAACATTTTGAATCCCACCACTGTATGGAACCCAAGTAGTTCAGATCTCATCTCGTGTTTCTGATGCAGGAAAGGAGAAGTCCTCTTTTCTGTTGCTTCTCAGCAATGAGTATCTGCTTTCTCTTCCTTCAAATGCTTGATACTGTTCACCTTGAGAAAAAAGGCTTAAGAAGAAACAGCAGCTGATGGTACCCCAATCGTAATCTCCTAATGTTGAGCGCAAGGCAATGCGGGAAACTGGAGGCTATTTCAGAAGGGGTTTACAGCCTTCTCACCTGCACCTTCTTGCTTTTGTCTTAAACCCTCAAGAAAAAGCAGCAAATCCCACCCAACATTGCATATTTGCATCGAAAAATGGCATTTGTTTTATGTAGCGGGGAGAGAGAATGGCTTTGAAGGACTGGAGGAATAGCTGCTACTGAGGCAATGGTCAGCTAAGAGAAGTTTGAGCCAGACCAAGAAAGTAATGTGAAGAAACATCTCCAATAAGCGTCCCTCCTCCTTAATTCACATGAAGATAACAGAATAACAGAGTTAGAAGCGACCTTGGAGGTATTCTATCTAGTACAACTCCCTGCTCCTATATCATTTTGGACAAATGGCTATCCAATTTCTTCTTAAAAACTTCCAGTGATGGAGCAATCACAACTTCTGAAGGAAGCAGTTCCACTGATTAATTGTTCCCATTAATTAATTATGCAGAGTGCAGCCGCATGGGTGGTTTTGGGGGCTCCTCGGAGCTCCTGTGTTACACCGCTCCTGCGCGAGCTGCACTGGCTTCCAGTGGCCTTCTGGGTGCGATTCAAGGTGTTGGTAGTCACCTTTAAAGCGCTTCATGGCTTGGGACCCGGGTACTTACGGGACCACCTGCTGCCATCATCGGCCTCCCGCTGGCCAGTGCGCTCCCACAGGGTGGGCCTCCTTGGGGTGCTATCAGCTGGACAATGCCGGCTGGCGTCCCCAAGGGTGCGGGCCTTCTCTGCGGGGGCTCCCTCCCTCTGGAATGAATTACCCCTGGAGATGCGAGCCGTTACTGACCTGCAGACCTTCCGGCACGCACTAAAGACCCACATCTTCCAACAGGCCGGTCTGGCCTAGTATCAATTACTAGGGTTTTAAATTTTTAAATTTTTTGGTAATTTTAACTTTTTTACCTTGTTTTATTATATTCTTTCAGCCACTAATTTAATTCTTTTTAAATCTATTTTAAATTCTATTAATTGTGTGGTTTTATCTTGGCTGTACACCGCCCCGAGTCCCATTACGGGAGAGGGGGCGGTATAAAAATTTAATTAAATAAATAAATAAATACATTTGTCAGGAAATTTCTCCTTATTTCTAGATTGTCTATTCCTTGATTACTGAAACAGGAGCTGGTGATACCCAAGGGGGGAAACTTCAGGTTACTTCATAAGGGCTTCTTCTGTAAGAGTCTGCTGCCTTCTTGGCTGCATTTTCTTACTTTTTTCTTAATCTGTTAAAAAAAATTTGCATGCTTCTTTTTGACTGACAGCCTCCCAGAGAGTGAGAGATATCGGCTATTGTTCTGCAGGGCAGAACCAGCAAGATTTTCCCTACAGCCACTGAAGGATAGGTATTGACCAAGCACCAGGGGAGAAAAGATTTTTCCAGGATAGCTGGTCAGCCAACCGAAACAGTAGTCAGTTATCTTTGGGCCAAAGAGGAAGCCTTCATAGACTGCAGTCACTGTCTCATCTTCTTCAGATGTTGTTCTGAGAAAAAGCCATGTTTTCCCCACTGAAAAACCCTCTACATTTTACACTTCTCCATCCAATGTGATCACCAGATTTCATCACTTCGTAGCTCAAGGGTACGTGGGGAAGTAAGCAAAGAATAGAAGGAATGGGGGAAGGAAGAGTGAGACTAGCGAATTATTTAGCAAATGCACGGTCTCCATTTTTCAGTAAAAGCTATTTAAAGTGTTGACCGTGGGAAACCTCTGCAGACATGCGGTTTCTCAAACTGAATGGGTGAGTCATCCTCCGAGTTGGGGAGACAAGGGGAGGGGAGATTGAGAGAGAACCAGAAGAGAAGTCCCAGTGCTCACCTTGAAGGACACAGCAGGCATCAAGGTCTCTCAGAAACAATTGGAATCCACTTGTTAAGAGAGGACAGCGAGAAAGAAGCTTTGAGAGAAACTGACCCACAGCGTGGACCAATTCACTTGACAAGAACTCTGTGGCTCTAATCATCACCTTATTCCAGGATCTCTTACACTCATGCAGAGTTCATTCTTTTGATCATCAACTCACCCCAATCCATGCCCAGGCCCAACTCAGAAGGAAGCAGCATGGCTTTAGATATTTTGTATTTGATTGGACGGGTGGGTTAACGCAGTATCTTGGGCAAGGGTCTTTCCTAACACCAAAAGTCCCAAAAATTTCATTTCTTTCATGGTAAAGAAATAAAACGATGGCAGCTTGAGGGCAGTTTTACACGTGCAAGCTTTTGTTGAGAACCACAACTGGGTTCATTGAGCAAACTAAAGGACAAATCTAGGTTAACAAAAAGACAATTACTTTATTCACATTACCACATTCTGGTCAAACTAGTCGACCAGATTATGACTTAATAATATGGGTCAGAAAGGGTGCTAAGGCAAGGGCTGGGTTCCCACCACATATGGCACCACAAACGTCATTCTAGAATATTGTGTGAACTCTGCCATGTTGCTGAAATGAGTCTGAATAACAAATGAAGAAAGCAAATGGGACATCAGTGAAGAGCTAAGAGGAAGCATTCCGAAGTTCTTAAAAATAGGTAAGGGACAAATAATATAGATTTTACAAGAAATTTCTTATCCCTGTAAAATCCCAGATTAATAGAGACACATTTCTAAATAAAGATAGGGTCAACTGTCTTGACCTTTCTAAGAAAGTAATGCTGACTTCCAGGAAACTGAAGATCATCATCCAAGCCTTCCTCAATATTCTTTCTTCAGTTCACATTAAGGAGATTCTGCATAATTAGTACTCTTGTTGACCTTAACATATTATGGACTATTTCCTTTTCAAAATTGCCCAGTTTAGGCCACATATAAATGTAATAAATAAATACTCTTTCCACCTAACCCTTCCACTTTGCATCTGTCAAGAAGGATTATTATCAGCACAAAGTAAATGACATTAATGTAGTTAAAAAAAACAACAAATGTCTTAATCTGTCTCAAGGTGCCTTCATTTTTCTTTCCTGGTAATCTGGCACTGAAATCCAGATCTGGGACTTATTGAAATGAAAGCCTTCCTCTATGAAACATAATCATCCCTGCCCAATCAATCAGATTATCCACCTGTTCCAAAATCTAGCACAATCTAAGGATGCAGTGAAAATTTACACGGGGATGCGGAGGGCCATGGAATCCTTCCAACACAATCAAGATGTTGCTAACCTTAATATTGGCTCCACCATACATTCTAAAACCAGAGACAGTGTCTGAGATTTCAGGAACAGTTTGAGGGGTGGGTGGGTACTAGCCATAATAATATTTGGTCTCTCTAGGAAAATCTGTGCTGAAAGCAGATGGGCTGCAATTGTTCTAAAAACTTGAGCCAATTCATTCTTATCCTGGGCAACCTCCCTACTCCAATATCTTTCCAGCAACATTCAGTGGAGAAATAGCTATTTTCTTTTTCAAATAATAAAGATAGAAATGGAAGGTTAACCTCCAGCAGGTATATGGTTCTATGTCCCTCTCAACATCCCTCCCAAATCTAGCTGGTGAAATTTGACATTTTGACTATTTGGTCATTAGTGGTGAATATTCTCAAGGCCACTGCTGCCCACTTCTAAGCATTCAATAATCAACTAATAGCATATTTATATGCAGTCACTCATGTCTCTGTTGAAATGGATCTGAGATGACAAGGCTAAATGAAACTTATCCAGCTGAGGTCCTGCAGAGCTGCTACTTCCCAGGACAAAGGGCAAAATGCTAGGGTGTCTAATGGAGGCAATATATTAAAGCAGCACACTAGAGTCATTTGCACCACTGTGTTTCAGCTAAGTTTAAAATACAGAAGATTGGCAGGAGGACTTAAGAGTTCTTTGTATCTCTTTGCTATCTTCTAATGGACACCGGGACTTTTGCAGACCAGTTCTAGCTGCGTTAAGTGAAGCTGTCTTGCAAACAGAAAACTAGTCATATAAGGTAGGTTCCCATTCCATCTCAGTTTCAGAATATAGAGTAACTGAGTTGGAAGGGACCTTGGAGGTCTTCTAGTCCAACCCCTTGCTCATAAGACACTGCAAGCAAACAAGCAAAAACCAGCCTCCGGTCTGGAACTGAGTTCTTACAGGGAACCTGAGATGACAGGGACCTCTTTAGAGCGGTGTTTCTCCAACTTGGCTATTTTAAGATGTCTGGACTTACAGAATTCCCCAGCCAGCATGTTGATGTCCACACATTTTAAAGTAGCCCAGTTTGGGAAGCCACGCTTTAGAATGTCATTTGTCAGAACTAAAAACAGGGCACTGTTGTAACTCAGGGTTTTGTTTGCAAAGGTCTTTCTTTGCTGAAAGGAAACTTGCAGTCGCAGAGAGAGCATCTGTAGGAGTAGAAAGAAAAAGGCATGTTTGCAGGTGGTCTTCCGGTAAACAAGGGGACCAGCAGGGGCAACTGTGAGAGGGAACCACCCTGATATTCACAATTGTGGGTGGCAAATATGAGCAATCTAATACAAAACAAACCGTTCAAAAACCGACATTTCCAAAGTATCCCCTGGGAAAAAGGTCACAAGAACGATAAAGCTAATCTGCAACCAGGCAATCCAAGGGCCACTCTTTATTCTAAACACCTTCAGCTGCCATCTTGACTTCTTTGCCCACTTTCTCCTATGGATTTCAATTGCTTTTGAAAAGCGGTTCTATGGTTACAACCTGTTGTCTTGGGAAATTCTATCCTCTCACCCCCCCCCCCCCACCCCCCAGGAGAAGAAGAAGAAAAAATGAATCGTATTAGTATTTACTCTGCAACCACAGACATGACAAAAATCATTTCCGGTAGTTTTCTTGACAAATAATTTAAAAAGAAAACACAGGCAAAAGAAAAGCCGCCACCAGACAGAGAAGGCGGCTCGTTCAGCCTCTGCACGCAAACCAGTTTCTCAAAAAAGTTTCCCACATCTCCTTTTTTGACTGCCTCAGAAAGGAGAAGTTTACGTGAGCGGAGAAGTCATCGGCATTGGAATGGTCCTCGGGCGGCTTCTTTGCACCTGTCTCTTCTACTCCACGTTGCAGCAGCCGGCTAGGGAGACCGGATGCTGAGGGGGAGACCGACACTGGGGGTGGGGGGTGGGGGTGGGGGTGGGAGAGAAGCTCTGAGGCCGCACAGATCCTCTCCGCAGCCCAGCAAAAAGAGGGGCCGGCTGGCTTCCTTTCGTTCACATGAAAATGCTGCAGCCTTGAGGGATCAAAGAAGGAAGTGACACGAGAATGAAGAGAGGGTTGTGCAAATGCCACAGATTAGGCCCTGGTGCCATTTTGTGAAGCCCGCTTGTGGGATACCGTCCCTGCAGGGATTCAAGAGGTGCCTGTCCTTGCATTCACAGGAAGAACAATTCACAAGAATTTTAACCCAGTGGGCTTTGGGCCTGGATTAGTGTTTCTCAACCTTGGCCACTTTTAGATATGTGGACTTCAACTCCCAGAATTCCCCAGCCAGCTTGCTTTAAGTCTACAACCATGCTTCTCAATCTTGGCCACTTTCAGATGGGTGGACTTCAACTCCTAGAATTCCTCAGCCAGCTTGTTTTGGGTCTAGAACAGTTGTTTCTCAACCTTGACCACTATGTGGACTTCAACTCCCAGAATTCCCCAGCCAGCAGAATTCTGGGAGTTGAAGTCCACACAGCTTAAAGCGGGTAGGATTAAGAAACACTGATCTAGACTATTGTGTGGCCTTTATTGTGTTTTGTGACTTAAAAACCATTATTATAATTTCAAACTCTTGTTTTTCAGGGATTTGTTTTGTGTAGGTTTGCTTGTGTTTATTCCCTACAGTTGCAAATATTGGGATAATGTTCAAAAACAAACACACAGCAATATGCGGTTCTCAGCATTCGCATTTGGTGTTCTCTTGAGATGGGCATCCATGGCGGGTTCAAACATGTCAAAAGGTTTGTTATAACCAAGTGAACTGAGTCCCACCTCTTTTGCCTGACACACGGGTTCAGTTGCAGGCACCATCTTCATTTTTCTCATCCATATGAATAAAGTCAGCTGTGTGGACTAAAGAAATCATCTCTGTATGCCATTTGGGGTGATTCAGGGGTTTCTGCAGGATATGGTCAAAAATGAAAATATAAAACGGCAGTTGTGAGAAGCATATAAGAAATAGCAAAGCTCCCATTGCAGCTGCCATCTTGATTTTTTTGACCATATCTAGCAGACAACCCTGTGGTGATTTAATTTTGAGATTCCTCATCTGGAAGCGAAGGACTTCGTCCCTCCCCTCTTTCTCCTTTGTCCCTCACAGAACTATTTTCAATACTTTCTAGGCATCCCTAACATTCCAAGGGTGTGATGGATTGTACTGGTCCGGATAACCAGGAGAGAGGGAGGGAGTGCATTCCTGAGGATAATAGACAGCTCAGTTCTTAATAGTTATGTGAGAGAAAGAGAGTGAAGATGTCTCCTCCCTAACACTTCCCAGAGAATATGCTTTATGAGGGCAACAGTCTGTTTAGTCTGGCAAGATTCTGTCTACAGGTATGGAACAATAGACAAATCTACCTGGGAGAATTACCATGTATTCTTTCTTAGTTTTGAGGGACCTGACAACAGCAGAATTTCATGGATCAACTAAGACTGCAATTCTCGGTTACCCAGTTCAGATTTATCACAACCACTTCCATATATGTCATCCATATATGAGAAAGTAGTTATTACCCTTCACAGTGGTCTGAAGCCCTCTCTGGCATAGAAAGCAATGAGCATGGTCTTTGCACTCTGCTATATCCATACAAGATAGGCATCCCGTAAACAATAGGAAAGTGCCACTCCCCATGCAGCTCTTTTAGGGTCCCACGACTACACCAAGAGTATTTGGGGCTCAGAATTGTTTTCTATTGGAGCAAGAGCCAGGGGAATGAGAGACAAAACAAGCATTTTAAGATCTTCCTCAAATCCCCTTTGGAGTCTGGTTTTTTAAAGCATGGCTGCCTGGCCACAAAAATATGGTCCATTCCGGACATAATGAGCAGTTAATTCCATACACGTCACATTGATCTTTGTTCATTTCAGGACAACAAACCACAGTTTAACCTGCTCCACCCTCTAGAACCCGCAATGCTTTTCTCTGTGGAGAAACCCATCATATTTACACAGTGTAGCAGGCACCCTTTCCAGCTAAGTGATACACAAGCTTCAAAGCATCAGGCTCCATCCAGGCTCTCTCAGCTGAGGCTTGGGGTTTGCAAGAATTCACCTCAAGACCACAGGCTCAGGGGCTGTGATACCAATGACCTAGATTTGCAAAACGAAAACCCCAGAATTTAAATCAGTATAAATTTGAGGAGTGCCACTGCATTAATCTGTTGCAGCAAAAACAACAAAGAGACTTGTGGTACCTTAAGGCAAACGACGTTGTCGTTTTGTGGGAAAGGTTTAGCCCAAACGCTTTCAAAGGCGGCTTGCATAAATCAATACTAAGGCAATGTCTGCCCTCAGATTTCCAGTTTGAAAGGTACAATGCCATATAAAGCAAACCTAGATATTTGTTTCAAGTGCTAAATTACTTCTACTGGGCAGCTTGAAGTGCATTGAACAAGAAGAGAAACAGAAAATATATTTAGGATCAGTGGGCTTCCTAAACGTGGCCTAAAATGCACCAAAGTAGATTGGGACTGATTTTATTATTTTTAACTATTTTAGATCTGGACACTGTGAGATGTGGGGGGATTTGTGAATCTAAATTAGCTTTTCCACTGTTGCTCTTTCTGATCAAACCGCTAAGCACAAAAATGCCTGTCAGTTGCTGGGCTATCACTGAGTATCTTATTCTAGCTTCTCAGTTCGTGCTCTTAAACATGTCTCTTTCAGTTCTGCCATCTGATATTTTCCTATGTGTGCCAAAACCCTGGTGTCAGCTTACTTGCAACACCTTCACTGTGATCCTTTATCTACGCAAACCAGCACAAGACACCTTTAGTCTTGTAATGATTCAAAGGCTGCACTTTGAAACCAAGCAAGCCTAGGAATGAAACTGAATTTAATTTCATTTAATTTACATAGAAATGAAGTCCAGTGTAGTAGATACAGTCAATCAAGTCCTTTCATAGTTTTCTCTTTCTGTCTCATTAGCGATTAGCGTTTAGTTGGTAAGTTTTAGAAAGGCATTATGACTTTCTGACCTCAGTAGACTAAGGTGTCCACTTACCCATCTAGATGAAAGCTAGAAGCTGCAACTCGTAATTCATAAGTCTATCCCTCAAGCTACTTTCTACTGCTATAGTTTTCACCCATGAAACTGGCATCAGAGATATGTTAAAAATGGTTGCAAGCTCTATATTCCTTTTCCCGTTTCCCTTTCCTGTTATTTAAGCTGTTCTTTCCTCAGCTGCCTAGACTTGCAAATAAATCAATGAACTCAGAACTCTTCACAAAATCAACTAACCAAGAGTCCCCAAACTGAGTGACATGCCCTTAAAATCTATAAAACTATGCCATGTGAATAACAGGCCACTGCGAATTTTGTGGGAGGACTGTTTAATGAATGGCCACAGAAAGTACTTTCCTCATTTCCAAAGGCAAACTTCGCAACGTCCACTGTCATCAACCAACAGCCAACCTATTAGGGCACAATCAGGAAAGGTGTGTGTATGTGTGTGTGTGTGCGTGCGTGCGCACCTGGGGGAGGGGAGGAAGCTCCAGTAACTGAAGCCAGCCAGTCTTGGTTGATTTCTATTTTGATATCAAGTTGGCAGAACCCCACAGGCAAAAGAACATGCTGGAGCAAAGGTTTGTGGTCAGAGCAAAGAGATTTTACAGGAAATAATCTCTGGCTTGCTGCAGACTAATGTACAATGTGGTTACTGGAAAGTCCAATATAAAATTGGGTGGCTACTACATTTTCAGCAGAAGCTTTGACCTGAAAACCAGGAATGCTCCGAAGAAGAGAATTGGTCATGTCTTCAAGTGCTTTTACACACACACCACACACACACACACACACACACACACACACACACACACACACACATACACACATCGAGAGAGCTCAGACCAAATGAATCATTCTTCCTCTCTTAGGAACCTTCAGAAGCTCCAGTCCATCAAAGTAGAATGGAATCCTGGTATTTCTACGGGGGATCAGTTCTTAGAATCTTTACCCAACTTCAGTTGCAAAGTGCTTTGGAGAAAGGTATGTCATAGAGCAGACTTGTTCCAATCCAGAGGACAACCACCACAATGTCTTGATAACATGCCAACAACTATCATTGTGTCTGCTTGTAAATGACTGGGTAGTCCAACTCTAAATAGGTCATCTCCCATTTTGCTGGGAAAGCTGAGAGAGACAGCAACAGTGCCAGGAAGGAAGGAAGGAAGGAAGGAAGGAAGGAAGGAAGGAAGGAAGGAAGGAAGGAAGGAAGGAAGGAAGGAAGGAAGGAAGGAAGGAAGGAAGGAAGGAAAGTTTTCAAGTATCCTTTATTATATTCTGCTCCTTCCTTTCACCATGTATTACATCTATAGATTTGCTGTAATATACACTTCCATCACTTGGAAAAGCATGGTCACCCTTTTTTTATACAGGTTGCCACATTTAAAGGATTTTTCTAGCAGGTGAGGCTAGGCTCCAAAGCTAAATAAGATCAACCTACTTAGAAAGAATGCCATTTGATCAACTATGTCCATGAATTGACCATGACCACTGACACACTCTCCAAATATGTGGACCATCTCCCAGAATTTTTAGCAAAAGATGATGGATGGCTGAGGAATTCTGGGAATTGAAACAGATATATCTGGATGGCTATGGATATGCAGAATGTTCCTGGACAAATCTTAGACAAATCTGTTTGTCCCTTCAATGTTTTGAAGGCGGCCATTGAAATGGTGTAGATACATCCGGTTTTTTACTGCAATCTAATTAGGATTGATTAAGTCACTCTGTCTGATCTTGAGCCATTTTCATCTGCCATCAGTATCAGTCTGAATCCATTCATTGCAGGATGTGGGCTCTTCATTGTAATCCATCACACAGGTCCAGTGAAGGTTGATAAAATAAATGTTCTTCCACTTCCCTGTTTAGGAGAAGAGGATGAGAGAGAGTCAAAGTCTTCCAGTTAGTTTCTGTGGCTGAAAGCTGACTTTAATCAAGATCTCTTCACTCCAGAATATTCACCTCCAGGCTATGCTAACTCTCATTTTCAACTATGTCCAGTCTAAGTCTGCACCAACTCTCAATTTAAAAAAGAAAAAAAGGGAATGAAAGCTTGCATTTAAATGTGGGTTCCACGGAGCTTTCTGAGCTTAGTCGTTTGCTTGTTTCATTAGAAAGTCTGCATGAAAACTGATGATGTTACCTAGTTTGGTAATGAAACATCTGTAAGAAACCCACCAAACTCAGAGAGCACCAAGGACCCCACTGTTTAACCCTGAGCTACAAATACTCTCTTCTATCGATGCATTCAAATGTTATTTCTAAAGTCATTTCCTCTTTAAAAATACCTTCCCAAGCATGCATTCTCTCAAGACTGCTGCAGATCTCTTTAATGACATGTTTGGAGATGAGGGCTCTAAAAATGTGCATTTGCTTTTGAATAGATGCATTTTTAAAAAATATCTGAAAAACCAGGAGCTGTACTGGCATACGTGTGTGTGAGAGAGAGAGAAAGAGAGAGAGAGAGAGAAACGCAAGCCTTTTAGAGACAGAGAATATCTGATCCACATCTTAATTTGGGGCAGCACAGATCATTTCAGTTAATACTGGAATTTACAGGACTGTATATTCTTCCATCATCCTGGTTCTTCAAAAACGCTTCTAGAATTCAGCTGAAAGGAATCATAGAGCAACCAGTTTAGATTTTTATTTGAATGTAGAAAACTGCCCTCTGGTGGCCCAAATGTGTAAACCGCTCTCCGTTACAGTCCAGAAGAGTTTATGATAATTAAGAGAACAGCTACGGGGTCAGAGGAAAAAAATGACCCATGGCAATAATTTAACCCTGATAAATACAGGGATGGCATCATCAATTTGGTCAGGAGTCCTCCTCCTCCTCCACCTGCTCTTCCACCTCCTCCCCCCCCCCCCATTCATCAGCCCACTCTTCTACAATAAGTAATTTTCCCTCAATGCCTCAAATCACTCTCAATACCACTGTGGTGCACGTGTGGCCAGCGTGAAGTATGAGGAGGTCACAGCCTCTGTGTCTTCCTTTCGTGTGGGGTTTTCATTAGATGGGAATGACCACAGAATTAAGCCAGCATTGGCCAGGATCACTGCCCGCTAATTGCTCTAGTGTGTGCTTTATAGTATCACCACAATTTCCCCTCGTCAATACTGGGACTTCTCCACTTAATCCAGCGGCCGTCAGGATTAAATGAAGATGCAAGTATCCCTTGTTATATAAAACCCTGGGCCTCTGCTATTTTCTATTTTATTTTTTTAGTATTGAATCATTGTGGCCTCTTCAGCCGCTTAACCTCAGAAGCTTGTAAACCTGGGGATCCATGTCTTCAGCTGGGAGGCACTCGAAGCAAAATCTTTATGGAGATTCTCAGTCATCCAGGCCATGGTTGTCCAAAAGGTGCTTTTTCAAGAGGCCACTGGGTTTTTTTAAAGACATTTCGCTTCTCATCCAAGAAGCTTCTTCAACTCTGAGAGCTTCTTGGAGGAGAAGCAAAATGTCTTCAAAGAAAAACCAAAAAGACCAGTGGCCTCTTGAAAAAGCACCTTTGGGACTAAGCAAAATCTCCAATTGCAGGAGAGGCACTTACAAAAAGACAAGTTCGGATTCGGTCATTAACCAGGAGCATCAGGTTATCAAGTCCTCACCTGGAGATCTTTTGACAGGCGCCTTAACCTGGAACCCATCTACTGAGACTACCTGTCATTATAGGATGGCATGATAGCACTGGCGTTGGCTGAGTTCAAAAAACTATGTGGGAATCGAAGAGATTCATGCTTGTATGGGAGACTATCACGAAGTGCTGAACTGTGAAATCACATTGTAGAAAGAAGACAACAGCAAATCATATCTCTGTTGTTGCCAGGAAATCTGCCAGGATGGATCCACGAGGATGTTAAGAGTAAAGCTTAACAAAGAAGAAGCTACTTAACAGGTGGCCTTTGTGATTTTTCTTCTGGCCAAGGACTATAAAAATATTTGCTCCTTTCAAGGGTCCAAAGGCAAGGAGGTGGAGAACATGCCTTAACCAAAAAAACGATAAAGGGTCTGAAGGCTAAATCATACAATGAACGGTTGAGGGAACTAGGTGTGTGTTAGGCAGGGGTGGGATTCTACCAGTTCACACCTATTCGTTAGAACCGGTTGTTAACATTCTAAGCAGTTCAGAGAACCGGTTGTTAGAAGAAATTACTGGCCTAATCCTGTAAGGAAGGCAGGAAGGAAACATTCTGGGGTTGCTTACAGAAGCTGCCTCTCCATTAACCATTATTACATTCTTGGCAGGACTAGACTTCCTGTCTCAGGAACTTCTCTGGAGTTTTTTTCCCCTCCTTTGCTGGTACTTTGCTTGTGTGGAGTGACCATTTAAAGTTACAATGGCACTGAAAAAAGTGACTTATGACCATTTTTCACATTTACAACTGTTGCAGCATCTCCACAGTCATGAGAGGCCGGGCGAGGAGATGCGTGTCTCAATGTAAGTGATATGGAGTTGGCCACACCCAGCCAATAACGTGACCACCAAGCCATGTCCACCCAGTCACATGACCACCAAGCCACGCCCACCATCTAAGCCACGCCCACAGAACCGGTTGTTAAAAATTTTGAATCCCACCCCTGGTGTTAGGCTATCAAAGAGAAGGATTAGGTAGGGCATGATAACTGCCTTCCAGCACTTGAGGGGCTGTCCCAGAGAAGAGGGGATTGTTTGACTTGTTCTCCAAAAAACCAGTGGGCAAAACAAGAAATAATGGGTGGAAACTTGTTAACAGAGATACAATCTAGAAGTAAGGAGATATTTTCTGACAGTGAGAACAATTAATCAATGGAGCAGCTTGCATCCCAGAGTTGTGAGTGCTCCATCATTTCAAAAACTTTATTTTGTTTATTTATTTATTTATTTGTTTGTTTATTTAGTCAAGCGATTATAAGATAACAGGTGTAAGTATAAACATAGTTATGAATACATGAAATGGATATGTATAAGAAAAATAAAAAGAAACAATAGGACAGGGACGGTAGGCACGTTGGTGCTCTTATGCACACCCCCTACAGGCCTCTTAGGAAAGGGGTGAGGTCAATAGTAGACAGTCTAAAGTTAAAGTTTTTGGGGACATTTGAGAAAAATCCCTACTGCACAGAGATCTGATACTTCATTCACATGGGCAGGAGTCCCAAACTTGTCAACTTTAAGACTTGTGGACTTCAACTCCCAGAATTGAATTCTCCACATGTAACAGCAACTCTGGAAGTTGTAGATTTGCCCAGGACAAAATTTAAATTGGCTTGAGCTCAATGTTTAAAATATTAATTGAAATACATTGAATGTGATTACTCCACCAGTCAGGCATTTCACAAATAATTCCTTGTATCTCATTAAAAGAAAATAAGAATTTACCAGTAATGTTTCTAGGGATTAAACTTGTGAAGGTAAGATGCACAAGGTGGGGTTCAAGTCAAAATAGTGGGTGTGACCAGGTCATCCAAGTCTGCTTTGCATTTTTTTTAACATGCATTCAAAGATATGATCATTTCTGCCACCTTGAGATTTTGGAGGAAGTATTTTTGTTCCATCATCCCCAGAGTCATGTGATCAAAATGTGGACGCTTGGCAACTGGCATGTACAGGTAGCCCCCAACTTGCAAGCACAAATAAGCCCAATATTTCTGTTGTTAAGTGAAACATTTGTTAAGTGAGTTTTGCTCCATTTTAAGACCTTTCTTGCCACCGTTGTTAAGTGAATCACTGCAGTGGATAGGTTAGTAACTTGGTTACTAACCAGTTACTAACCAGGTTAGTAACTTGGTTACTAACCAGTATGAACCAGTTGCCAAACAGCTGAATTTTGACCATGTGACCATGGGAATGCTGCAACAGTCATAAAGTGTGAAAAGCGGTTCATAAGTCCCTTTTTTCAGTGCCGTTGTTAACTTTGAACAGTCCCTAAATGAACTGTTGTAAGTCGAGGACTATCTATATTTACAAGGGTTGCAGCAGCCTGGAGTCATGTGATAGTCACGTGCAACCTTCCCAGCTAGCTTCCAACAAGCAAAGTCAATGGGACAAGCTGATCCAGTTAACAGCGATATGATTCACTTAACAACTGGGGCATAAAAAGTAAAAAATCAGGCGCATTTCACTTAATGACAGCCATGCTCAGCAATGAAAATTCTGGCCTCAATTGTGGTTGTATGTTGAGGGCTACCTGTGCATTAATTTGATTTCTTGTTTTTTGCTTTAACTAAGTAAAACCGAGGCCCTTTTTCTCCTGTCAGGCTTGAAGGTTTTCTTAAACTGTCTCATTGCAAAATGAGATTCTGTGCGGTTTGCAGGGCATTTTCTGTTTAACTTGACTGAAAGTGCTCCAAAGAGCTTCAAGTACATTAGTGGCCAGCCTAGTACATCTCTGCTCTAACCCCTAGACCCCTGCCAATCAATCTCGCTGACACCCATTAAAATGAGCTCATGGTGCTGATTTTATGGCCGGATTAAGTGGCAGATCTGTCGATCAGCCCATCCAAAAAAGAGCGTCACACTGCTAATGATTTTGTTATTGATCTTTAATGATTGCCCACATTACTATAAGCTGAATTAGCTTTGCAAAGAGACCCTAAGAAGGGAGACGCTAACAAAATAATTGGCTCGGGACTGGCTGCCGAAGCTTCTTTACTCCTTGGTGATACTAGGAAAAGAATCCTGCATAATTAGCTCAGTCAATTAAATATATTAAAATCTTTCTTCACCTCCTGTCCTATTTTTTTCTCTGTAGAGTACACTAGCAAAAAGGAACACTTGTTTACATATCAAGAGAGCAACTAAACAATCTGATTTTTTTTTTTTAGAGTGTTCCCTGTCGGGTTTAAAATCGTCTTTTGCAGGTTTTCTCTCCCTTAACCTCTGCCAAGTTAGTAACATGGTTATTAAGTGAATCTGGCTTCACTGCATTGACTTTACTTGTCAGAAGTTTGCAAAAGCTGATCCCAAGACATTGCAGCCATCGTAAGTATTGAATCATTTGCCAAGCAGCTGAATTTGGACTATGTGACCATGGAGATGCTGCAACGGTCTAAGTGTGAAAACAGTCGTAAGTCACTTTTTCAGTGCCGTGGTAACTTTGAACGGTCACTGAATGAACTGTTGTAAATTGAGGACTACCTACACAACCTTTGGTTGTATAAGCGGAGGCATAGAATCAAACTCACATGTAGAAAATACGACTTCAGCAACAGAGTGGTCAATGTCTGGAATACTCTACCTGACTCTGTGGTTTCTTCCCCAAACCCCCAAAACTTTAACCTTAGACTGTCTACTATTGATCTCACCCCTTTCCTAAGAGGTCTGTAGGGGGCGTGCATAAGTGCACCAACGTGCCTACCATCCCTGTCCTATTGTTTCTTTTTATTTTTCTTATAAGTATCTATCTCATGTATTCAAAACTATATTTATTCTTATACCTGTATCTTGTAAGCGATTGACAAATCAAATAAATACTAAAAAAATACTAAAGTATTAGTACCGCTTTATAAAACCTTAATTCAGGGGTCCCTAAACTTGGCAACTTTAAGACTTGTGGACTTTAATTCCCAGTAATACCATACCTGGAATATGCATCCAGTTTTGGTCACCACAGTACAAAAAGGACGTTGAGACTTTGGAAAAGGTGCAGAGAAGAGCAACTAGGATTAAAGGCCTGGAGAACGGTTGCAGGAACTGGGTATGGCTAGTCTAGAGAACAAATGGGACTAGGAACGACATGACAGCAGTGTTCCAGTACTTGAGGGGCTGTCACAAAGAGGAGGGGGTCAACTTTTTTTCCAAAGCACCAGAAAGCAAAGCAAGAAGCAATGGATGGAAACTAATTAAGGAGAGAAGCAACCTAGAACTGAAGAGAAATTCCCTAAGAGTGAGAACAATTAACCAGTGGAACAGCTTTGCCTTCAGAAGTTGCGGGAGCTTCATCACTGGAGGTCTTTAAGAAGAAACTGGACAGCCACTTGTCTCAAATAGTAGTCTGTGGCTTGAGCAGGAAGTTGGACTAGAAGACCACCAAGGTCCCTTCCAGCTCTATTCTGATTGATTGTATGGCCACTGCAGAGCGCCTGTGGTGGGATTCAAATTTTTTTACTACTGGTTCTGTGGGCGTGGCTTGGTGGGCATGGCAGGGGAAGGATACTGCAAAATCCTCATTCCCTCCCACCCCACTAACCTGCTTTCCATCTCATTCTCCTCTGCAGAGCAACAAAAGAAGACCCAGCCGATCAGCTGGGACTCGGGAGCAGAGAACAGATGGGGCGGAGCCAGTCAGAGGTGGGATTTGCCGGTTCTCTGAACTACTCCAAATTTCTGATATCGGTTCTCCAGAACCGGTCAGAACCTGCTGAATACCACGTCTGGGTCACATGTACAACATTTGGGCAAATCCGTCCTTACAACCATCCACACACAGGGATGTTGCAGAGGCCCCTTTTCCTATTTCCCCCCTCATCCTGCCCCACTGCATCCCCAGAGGCCATGAGCCTGGTTTCCATCCCCCAGGTCCCACAGCCTCCTTCCCAACCCCATCGCTGATCTAGAGGATTACTGTATATGAAGCTGACTTTCTGTGTACAGTTCAAATACAGAGACTCCCATATAGATCTAAAACCTGAAATATTCTTGTTAGGGATGTTACCTGAAAGTTACAGTAAAGAAAAGTCATATTTAATTATTCATGTATTAACTGCAACTGGAATAGTGTTTGCTCAAAATTGGAAAAGTGAAAAGATTCCGATAGAAGAAAACGTGATCAGGAAAATATTAGAATGTGCAGAAATGAATAGGCTAACACTGACAATTAAAGGAAAAGAACAAACTGAATATCATAAGGCAGGGGAATCATTTTATCAATGGTTAGAAAAGAAAAATGGAAATTAGAAATTAAACATATGAACATAGAATATGTGTGTGCGTGTGTGTGCGTGTGTGCGTGCATGCATGCATGCATGCATGTATGTATGTATGTATGGTATTCAGCTTTGTTCGGGTATTTTCCCATGTCATTATAGTTGTGCTTTTAAAGTTGTAGCAATGTTTCAGCAGAATCTCATCTGCCATCATCAGGCCTGTGTCTTGTGTTCATCTGTGACTCAGGTTTTCACAGTCAATTCTGTTTTAAATTTGATGCTAGCCTACTGCTGTGTTAGAATGGTTTTTTCCTCCTCCTGATTGATTGGGAGTCTTGGTCTGTGTTTATTGGTCTTTGAGTTTGCTGTGTTCTGCTTGATTGGTGTTTCTAATATCTTCTGTCTGTTTTGTAGTGTTTTTTTGTCTTGATTGGCTGGCAATTGTGTTTCCTGTATTGGAGGCTTTTAGTGTGGCTTGGCTTCGGGTGAATGGCCAGCTATCGTTTATTAGGAAGCTTGGTTTCATCTGGATGCCGGTTGGGGTGTGTTTGAGTAGGAGGTATCTGCTTCTCAGAGTAATGTGAGCTTGCAGCTGCTTCTTCCTTTTAACTGCTAGTGGGGGTGTGACTTGATTGGGTGGGGGCTTGGCTGTGTTCTGATTGGGTGGGGGTGTGTTCTCATTGGTTGGGGGTTTGGCTGTGTTCTGATTGGTGGGGGGGTTGGCTGTGTTCTGTGTTCAGCTTAAAAACCTTACACATATGTAAACAAAAGACAATGAAACAAATAGCTTTCTGTCGGTATGGTCTCTGGTGATGAGCCGAAAGACAGAAAAGAAAGCAGTATGCTTTCTCCGTTAATTGGGGCTTAACAGGGTGTTGTAACACATAGTATATACTTATTCCCCTGCCTCAGCTGATAAGGATAGAGCCAGGTGGTGTAGTGGCAATTACAACTGCCTCACATGTAATACTTCCCTGGTTCGAATCCCAGTAAGGGTATGGCTAGCTGAAGAGAGCTAACTAGCTCGAAATAGATCTATCCTAGTCTCCCTTATTTATTATTTAAAATTATCAGCTTAAAAACCTTACACACACACACACACACACACACACACACACATATATATATATTTGTTTTCTGAGGTTTTCGCAGGTATATGTATGTGGATCTTTGGTTCTTCGGGTATACGAAATCCTGTGCACCTCCTGCCCCACCACATACATCGGACAAACTAACAGAAGAATAAGTGCACGCATTGAAGAACACAAGAACTCAATCAAAAAAGAAGAACAGACCTCTTCCCTGGTCCAACATCTCAAAGCCACAGGACATAAGATTGACTTTAAAAATACCAAAACTATCGCCAAAACCGAACACTTCAACAACAGAATAATCAGAGAAGCCATAGAGATAGAAAAACGCCCACACAGCATGAATAAACGAGATGACACCTCCTGCCTACCAGCCATTTGGAAACCTGCCCTCATTAACAAACGAGTACCTAACATGAAGGAGGACACCAGACCCACACCCACGAGGGCCACACAAGAAACTACCACCACACTTCCATGCAGAAAGCAGACTCACACCCACACAGAAGATGAAACACGACCACGGATCAGAAGCCGTACTACAACTGCATCACTACCTGCTTCAAACCCCCCCAATCCATACATGAAGGGAACTGACGTCCACCATGAAGATGTGGCATGACCACGAACATGAAGCCAAACAACAGGATCACAGCTCACCAGCTCAAATCCCCCAGCAACTAAGACTAACCTGAGTATAACCAAACCCCCACTGGAACAGAACACATCCCCAGACAATCAGAACACAGCCAACCCCTCAACCAATCAGAACACAGCCAAACCCCCAACCAATGAGAACACACTCCCACCCAATCAGAACACAGCCAAGCCCCCACCCAATCAAGTCACACACCCACTAGCAGTTAAAAGGAAGAAGCAGCTGCAAGCTCACATTACTCTGAGAACCACAAGGCCGAAGACACAAGCCTGAAGATGATGAATGAGACTTCATCGAAACGTTGCCTAGATATTTCCAATTCTACGCAGGAGAAAACCCGAAGAACCAAAGATCCACATATATATATATATATATATATATATATATATATACACACATATATACATAACATACATGAATATATGAGGGGAAGGAGCTAAGAAGGGGATGGTTATATTGATAAGATATATTATGTATACTAGTTTAAAATAAGAATGTAATGCAATTGTTGTTATGGTACGGAAATTGTATTGACCATAAATAGTATGCACAAGATATATGTACCTAGATGACACACTGTACAAAGAAAAGATGGAATGTTTGTTTGTTAAATGAAATAAAAAAAGTTTATCAAAAAAAATACAGAAACTCATTCCAATAGAGCCCATTTATACATCAGAAATGAATCATAGTCCCACAAACTGTCTGTATACTGATTTTAGCCCTCCCTCTGCCTTTGGGTGGGGGAAAAATATCAACTGACATTTAGGTTGCCTCTAGAAACCCTATGAACACAATAAAGTTGGCTTTGAAGAGTGATTAGCCAGCAAAAAAAGTCTGCCACCCACTCAGGCGGCCTTCATCACAGCTTGACTAAAATCTGAAATTGTGTGTTCGTATGTGTTTGCAAGTGGAGGGAAATACGGCTTAGCAACTTTCCGCACAAACGTGCCCCATGTTAATAATTTTCAACGGGACAGGAAGGCTGTGTGTGGAGGAGTGTTCTAGACACAAACCTGCCTATTTCAGTTTCATTCAGATTCTTGTTTTCCCACCTTGGGCCCGTTTCTACCTCTGCAAACTTGCCGAAAAGAATTCAGCAGGAGCCTTGGTTTGCATTTTCATAGGGGGTTTCCCTTTATGCTAAAATTTGGCACGTAATGTTCTTAACATCAATCTGTTTGCAAGCAATTTTTTTTTGCATCATTTATGGTGTTTCTCCTAATAAACATTTTTTTTCTTTTGCATGTGTTATTAATGCACATCTGTTTTGGACAGTCGTTTGTCCGGAATGATGGAATCTCCCGCTTGAGCAGTTGGATTAGAAGACTTCCAAGGTCCCTGCTAACTCTATTATTCTATGTTCAGAATCAGAATCAAAATTCTTTTTATTGGCCAAGTGTGATTGGACACAAAAGGGATTTGTCTTATTTATTTATTTATTATTTGTTTAAACTTCTATACCGCCCCCTCTCCCAAAAAAGGGACTCGGGGCGGTGTACAGCCTACTAAAACATACAAGATATACAATAAATACAGTTAAAAATAAATTAAATAATTTAATCCGGCTGTCTAATTCAGATTCAATTTAAAAGTTAAAAACTAAAAACCCCAATTAAAATTTAATTAAAAACCTAAAACACAGTTACTGGGCCAGGCCGGCCTGATTAAAAAATAAAGTTTTCACCGCGCGCCGGAAGGTCAGGATATCCGTCATAGACCGTATCTCCGGGGGAAGATCATTCCATAGGGAGGGAGCCCCCACAGAGAAAGCCCGAACTCTCGGGGCCGTCAGCCGACAACGGCCAGACGGCGGTACCCCAAGCAGGGCAACCCTGTGGGAGCATACTGGGCGGCGGGAGGTTGACGATGGCAGCAGGCGGTCCCGTAAGTACCCAGGTCCCGAGCCATGGAGCGCTTTAAATACCATCAGTACCACCTTGAATCGAATCCGGTAGGCCACAGGAAGCCAGTGCAGCCTGCGAAGCAGCGGAGTAACGTGGGAGCTCCGAGGGGCACCCACAAGCACTCACGCGGCTGCATTCTGGACCAGCTGTAACCTCCGGAGACTCTTCAAGGGGAGCCCCATGTAGAGAGCATTGCAATAATCCAGGCGGGAAATGACGAGGGCGGACGTGACTGTGCGAAGTGCGCCCAGATCCAGAAAGGGCCGCAACTGGTAAATCAGACGTATCTGATAAAAAGCCCCCCTGGCGACGGCTGCAATATGCTCTTCTAAAGACAGCCGCACATCCAGGAGGACACCCAGATTGCGCGCCCTTTCCACGGGGGTCAAAACCTCTCCCCCCACGGCCAGCGAAGGAACCAGCTGGCTGTATCTGGGCGCAGGAAACCACAGCCACTCGGTTTTAGTCGGGTTGAGCCGGAGCCTGTTACGACCCATCCAACTCCGCACGGCCTCCAGGCACCGGGACATCACTTCGACAGCTTCGTTGGGGTGGCCCGGGGTGGAGATGTACAGCTGAGTATCATCAGCGTACTGATGGAACTCCACCCCGAAGCCACGGATGATCTCACCCAGCGGCTTCACATAAATGTTGAACAGCAGGGGCGAGAGCACCGACCCCTGAGGAACCCCATATAGTAGGGGCCTCGGGGCCGACCTCTGCCCCCCTGTCAACACACATTGCGAACGGTCGGAGAGGAAGGAGGTGAACCACCGTAACACGGTGCCCCCCACTCCTAACCCCTCCAACCGCCGCAATAGGATACTGTGGTCGACAGTATCAAAAGCCGCTGAGAGATCTAATAGGACCAGGACAGAGGAACAACCCCAGGTCCCGAGCCCTCCAGAGATCATCAACCAACGCGACCAAAGCCGTCTCCGTGCTGTGCCCGGGCCTGAAACCCGATTGGAGGGGGTCAAGATAACTCGCTTCATCTAGGCACTGCGGGAGCTGACGTGCCACCACACTCTCAACAACCTTCGCAACAAAACGAAGGTTGGAGACGGGACGATAATTAGATAACAGTGCTGGGTCCAGGGACGGTTTCTTGAGGAGGGGCCGCACCACCGCCTCTTTCAAGGCAGCAGGTAGCAGCCCCTCTCTCAAGGAAGCGTTTATAATACCCTGGAACCAGCCTCGTGTCACCTCCCGAGTGGCCAAAACCAGCCAGGAGGGACACGGGTCCAACAAACAGGTGGTGGCATTAAGCCCCCCCAGTATCCTGTCCACATCCTCTAAAGTAACAGGGTCGAACTCAACCCAACCAACTCCACCGATATCCACCCCCACCCCCCCACCCGGAGATGGCCAGTCGGAGTCCAGTTCGCTCCGGATCTGAGCGATTTTGTCCTGCAGAAACCTAGAAAACTCCTCAGCCCGTCCCTGTAAGGGGTCCTCCCGCGCTCCCACCTCCAGGAGGGAGCGGGTCACCCTAAACAGGGCGGCTGGGCGGTTTTCCGCAGACGCGATAAGGGTGGAGAGGTAAGACCTCCTCGCCATCCTTATTGCCACTAGATACGTCTTAATATAAGAACGCAGTAGTGTTCGGTCAGACCCAGAGCGGCTGGACCTCCAACTGCTCTCTAGGCGTCTTTTCCGGCGCTTCATTTCCCTTAGCTCCTCAGAAAACCAGGGAGCCAGATGGGATCGGCACCGGGTCAGAGGCCGCAAGGGCACGACTCGGTCAAGGGCCCCAGCAGCCACCCTATCCCAGGTGGCGACCAAGCCCTCAACCGAGTCGTGTGAATGAGCTTCGGGAAATGGCCCAAGCTCCGTCAGGAACCTATCAGGGTCCATCAGGCGCCTGGGGCGGTACCATTTTAATGGCCCCGCCTCCCTGCGGTCAGGGGGCGCGGAACGGAAGTCGAGCTTCAGGAGCGAGTGATCCGTCCATGACAGGGGTTCCACAACTATATCCCCTATACCCAGATCACTCTGCCACTGATCAGAGACAAAAACCAAATCCAAGGTGTGACCTCCCACGTGAGTAGGGTCCCGAATTAACTGGGTCAGGCCCATGGCCGTCATGGAAGCCATGAACTCCTGGGCAATCCCCGAGGTACCGCCGGCAGATGGCAGGTTGAAATCCCCCATGACCATAAGCCTGGGGGTCCCAACCGCCACGCCAGCTATAACCTCAGGGAGCTCAAGCAGGGCCGCTGCCGCATAGCAGGGAGCCAGGTATGCGACCAGCAAGCCCACCTGAACCGTGGAACCGAACTTCACGAAAAGGAGCTCAAACCCGGTCGTCTGAGATACAGTGGCCTCCCTCGGACACAGATCCTCCTTAATAACTACCGCGACCCCCCCTCCCCTCCCCTGGGCCCTCGGCCGATGAAAGACCCGAAACCCGGCTGGGCACATCTCCACCAGAGGGACTCCCCCCTCTTGGCCCAGCCAGGTCTCGGTAACTCCCACCAGGTCCGTGCCCCCCTCACAGATCAAATCATGGATGAGGGGGGCTTTATTAACGACGGACCTGGCGTTACACAGCATCAGCCGAAGGCCCAGGGCCCGATTGCTCAAACCCCCTGGGGAACGGGAGATGACAAGGGGGTCGGAGCGCGCCACAGCAAGTAAACAGCGGGGGCGCGCTCCCAACACAGAATGTGGCCCCCTACAACCACCAAATCTGCCCCTCCCGCTCACCGTATCAATCGATTTAATTCCACCCTCCCCAATGACCCCCCCCATCCTTAATACAGTCCTGTCCGGATTATGACTCTCCCGGCCACGCTCAACCCCCGGCCTGGTCCCAGCCTCCGGCGAGTTGTCCCCCAACACCCGCCCGGACCTACCTAACCCCCTTAAAAACCTAACTAAAAATTTAATCAAACACCCCCCCTCCCACGTTTCTTAAAAGCCCACCATCTCTCCGGATTCCATAATCCGTCCTTGAGATGGGCCCTCGAGAGAGTAGAGGGCCATTCCCGAGACAGGGGGACATGTCTCAGGGCCCATAGATCACTCATAAAATAAGATGTCCCGGGCTGGGTCTTCTCCTTTCGTTGGCCAATTCCAAGTCCAGGCCGCCCCTGCCGCCTCCAAACGGGTGAAAATCGTGAGGGCCATCCTCCATCCTCGGCTCCAGCTATAGGGGCAGCTCTCCGGCCCCAGCTCCGGCAACAGCCACAGTCCACCAGTCGTCCCGGCTCCAACCGTGGCGGCCATCCTCCGGCCTCAACTCCAGCCGCCCGGACCACGGAGACGACTCCAACTTCAGCTGGGGCCCCTACAATGGCCCCAGCCCCAGCTCCAGCGGCAGTCCTCCAGCCGCCACAGCGACAGTCCTCCGGCCGCCCCGGCAGCTGTCCCTCGAGTCCAGTTCCAGCCGCCCGAAACGCAGCGGCAAATCTAATTTCAGCTGGGGCCTTTACAACGGGGGCTGCCCATCCCCCCCCGGGTCCCAACCAACTCCACTTGGTGCAAATGCTCTCAGTGTACCTAAAAGAAAAGATACATTCGTCAAGAGTCAAGAATCATCAGGTACAACACTGAATCATAGTCATCGGGTACAATAAGCAATCGAATCATTCTTAGGAAACAGTCAATATAAATCATAAGGATACAAGCGACAAAGTTCCAAAGTTCTATGTTTTATTTGTGTGTGCTGGGGGTGGTTGTGGATTGACTAAAGCAGGGTTGTACAGGTTGTCCTTGACTTACAACAGTTCATTTAGTGACCGTTCGAAGTTACAACGTCCCTGAAAAAAGGGACTTATGACTGTTTTTCACACTTAAAACCATTGCAGCCTCCCCTTAGTCACGTGGTTAAAATTTAGATGTTTGGTTCAGCATCCCAGGGCCATGTTGATCCCATTTTGTGACCTTCTGACAAGCAAAGCCAGATTCACTAAACAAGACAAGCAAAGCCAGATTCACTAAACAGCCAGATTACTAACTTAACAGCTGCAGTGATTCGCTTAACAGCTGGGGCAAGCAAGGTCATAAAACTCACTTAACAAATATTTCAATTAGCAGCAGATATTTTGGGCTCTGTTATGGTCGTAAGTTGAGAAATACCTGTATTGGTGTGGGGAAGCCCCATTTATTCAGTTATCAAATATGCCACCCATCACACTTGTGTGACTCTGGGCAGTTTATAAATAAAATGATAAAATCCTACAAAATCCCTAGTTAAAAACGAAGTTAAAAACAAAATTAAAACAGAGTTTAAAAGAAAAATTGCCAAATTAAAAAGCAGAAGGAACACTGTCAACCCCACCAATCCTTTAACCAGGGTTGCATGGCTCTCTTGGACCTGCAGGCCAGCTACAACTAGCCTTCCATTTAGAAGCATTTATTTATTTATTTATTTATTTATTCGATTTATATACCACCCCTCTCTCCCCGAAGGGACTCGGGGCGGTGAACAGCCAATAAGAACACATATACAAAGTACAATACACGAGACAACATAATAATATTAAAATTTAAAAACTGAAATATAATATGGCTCTAATTAAAATGTAAAGCAAGTATTAAAAGAGATTAAAACCCGGTTAAAATTTAAAAACCCCTAGGCCAGTCCGGCCTGCCGAAATAAGTGCGTTTTGAGTAACCGACGGAAGGCCATGAGATCGGGGGCGGCCCTTACCTCCGGGGGTAATTCATTCCAGAGAGGGGGTGCTCCCAATGAGAAGGCCTGCGCCCTCGGGGTTGCCAGCTGTCCAGCCGGTGGCACCCCGAGGAGACCAACTCTATGGGAGCGTACCGGTCGGTGGGAAGCCGATGGTGGCAGGAGGCGGTCTCGCAAGTAACCTGGTCCCGAGCCATGGAGCGCTTTAAAGATAGTGACCAAGACTTTGAAGCGCACCCGGAGGGCCACCGGGAGCCAATGCAGCACGCGCAGAAGTGGCATAACATGGGAGCCCCTAGGAGCTCCCATTACCACCCTCGCAGCTGCATTCTGCACCAACTGGAGCCTCCGGATGCTCTTCAAAGGCAGCCCCATGTAGAGAGTGTTGGCATAGTCTAGGCGGGAGGTCACCAGGGCGGAAGTGACCGTGCGAAGCGCATCCCGATCCAGAAAGGGCCGCAACTGGTAGATCCTACGGACCTGTCCAAAAGCCCCCCTGGCGACGGCCGCCACATGATCTTCCAATGACAGCCACACATCCAGGAGGACACCCAGATTGCAGGCCCTCTCTGTGGGGGCAAGAGTTTCCCCCCCCCACAGCCAGCGATGGAACCAGCCGGCTATACCGGGGTGCTGGGAAGCACAGCCACTCAGTCTTAGATGGATTGAGCTGAAGCCTGTTCCGCCCCATCCAACACCGCACGGCCTCCAGGCACCGGGTCATCACTTTGACGGCTTCATCGGGGTGGCCCGGGGTAGAGATGTACAGCTGGGTATCATCAGCGTACTGATGGAACTCTACCCCAAAGCCACGGATGATCTCACCTAGCGGCTTCATATATATGTTGAACAGAAGGGGCGAGAGCACCGACCCCTGAGGCACCCTGCAAACCAGTGGCCTCGGGGCCGACCTCTGACTGATTGTTTGACGTTATAATGGCAGTTTAAAAAAAGTAATTTATGACTGTCCCTTTTACACTTGCAACCACTGCAGCATCCTCACAATCGCATGAATCAAAATTTGGGCACTTGGTAACTGGCATGTCTTTACGGTAATTGCCAGGGTCTCCTGCGTTTACCATTTGTAACCTTCCCAGCTGGATTCCAATAAGCAAAGTCAACAGGGGAGGCTAGATTCACTTAACAACTGTATGATTCATTTAACAACTGCAGTGAAGTGCTTAACAACTGTGGCAAAATAAAATGGTCGCAAAATGGGGAAAACTCACTTCACAACTGCCTTGGTTAGCAATGGAAATTTTGGGATCCACTGTGGCTGTAAGTTGAGGACTACCTGTATACACACATTGGGACATCATGCAGACATACAAAATGGTTGTCCCAAAGGTGCTTTTTTCAAGCAGCAACTGGACTTTCTGGTTTTTCTTTGAAGATGTTTTGTTTCTCATCCACGAAGCTTCTTCAGCTCTGACTGGATGTGGGGGAAAATAGACAGGACTAGGACTAGGATGGAATGGAATAGAATAGAATAGAATAGAATAGAATAGAATAGAATAGAATAGAATAGAATAGAATAGAATAGAAAATATGGAATGGAATAGAATAGAATAGAATAGAATAGAATAGAATAGAATAGAATAGAATAGAAAATATGGAATGGAATGGAATGGAATAGAATAGAAAATATAGAATAGAATAGAATAGAATAGAATAGAATAGAATAGAATAGAAATAGAATAGAATATGGAATAGAATAGAATAGAATAGAATAGAATAGAATAGAATAGAATAGAATAGAATAGAATAGAAAATATGGAATGGAATGGAATGGAATGGAATAGAATAGAATAGAATAGAAAATATGGAATGGAATGGAATAGAATGAATAGAATAGAATAGAATACAAAATATGGAATAGAATAGAATAGAATAGAAAAACAGAGTTGGAAGGGACCTTGGAGGTCTTCTAGTCCACCCCCTGCTTAGGCAGGAAACCCTACACCACTTCAGACAAATAGTTGTCCAATCTCTTCTTAAAAACTTCTAGTGTTGGAGCATTCACAACTTCTGGAGGCAGGTTGTTCCACTGGTTAATTGTTCTAAATGGTTGGATCATGTGAACATCTCAGACTACATCACATTTTCTCACAGACATCCAGACCAAATGAACCTCTGAACCAACAGTGCATTCTGTTTTTTAATTTTGAATTTGATCACTCACAGAAAAGTGGAGCCACAATTAGAAGTCATTCTGTGGTTATTTTTTTTTTGTCCCTCCCTATAAAAGCAAAAAATCCCAAGAACTCTATTAAGAGTCAGGAGGCAAACAAATGTAATTTATGATTACTAATGACTGGATTTGACATTTTTATCCACCTGTCAAGTTTTTCCAAATTGTTGTTATTTCTTCAAAGAGCAATGTTAATTTTATTTGTTAAATTTATATGCTGCCTGTCTCATTCTGCAAAGAGGCTTTGGGCAGCTTACAATTAAAATCATAAATATTAAAATATTAAAACACAAAGTTAAGAAGCAAAAGGCAAAATCATTGTGGCACGGGCATCTTCTGTGTTAGTCTGCCAGCCATCTTGTTTTGCTGTCACCAACAAAAACTGCAACGGTACTTCTAATACCATCAAGTAAGTAAGTCTTTATTGATTAGCCCTTGGGCCATATCAAAGTGCAAAGTTCCAGCAACAATTTGTTACTAAAATTTAATAAAAGCAATTCAAAATGAAATTTGATAAAACACTATTTAAAATGGAACTTGATAAAATACAATTTAAAGTGGAATCTAGACAAAATACAATTTAAGATAAAATAGTAATAAGATACAATCCAAAATAAAATTGTAATTATGTACAATAATTTAAGATATAGATAAAATATAATAACGTTATATTTCGGAGTTGCCCTTGCAGTCTACCCCAATCAATCCCACATACGCAGATCTCAACCGAATCATTTTGTTTAAATACTGTGCTACTTTAAATGTTATTTTCAAGTTCTGGCCAGACATAAGGTAAGTTATTTTGATGTGGGTATCCCAATGGGTCATTTATGTCCCCACTCTAATACCATCAAATAAGACGTGCCAGTCCTTGGGAAGAACTCAACAGGTGTCATCCACAAGTGACCAATTCCGCTTGTGAAGGGTCCCAGCCAGCAACTTCATTGTGTCTTATCTATAATACAAGAATCTCCATAGATCCATAATGGCGAACCTATGGCACGCGTGCCACAGGTGACACACAGAAGCATTTGTGCCAGCAAGCGAGCCACAGACAAACTTACCTCACTGCGCATGCGCGCACTTCACAGCTGAAATACTGGAAGTAACAAAACGGGCCTATTTTTCGGGCTGCAGAGGCTTTCATCAAGCCTCTGGGAGGCCCAAAAAAACCTCAAATCAGCCAAAAATCAGTTGGGAGGTGCAGTGCCGGTAAGGGGAGGGATTGCGCATGCATGTGCAGGGGGCTTTGTGGGGGGCGCACATTGCCTTTTGGGCATTGACGCGCAAGCACACGAATGCAAGCATGAGCACAATTTTGGGCACAGGAGCCCAAAAAAGGTTAGCCACCACTGCCCTAGACTGTTTGCCTTCCTTTGGGAACAGCCAGATAAGGGTTCAAGGACTTTTGGGGCAGGGGGTGTCAGTCCTATGCTTCTTGCAACTGTGCAAAGGTTCGAGGCTAGTTCCCCACTTGACACCCTCCTTCCTGACTGGCTAGGAGTTTTGCATCAATGGGTGGAACAAATGCCAAATACATTCTAGACATCCTGCTTGATTGTGCAACCACCCCTAATAACAACAATTAAAACAAACACATATCTTCCAAAGATCATACTTTGGAATTTCAGAGTCTGAACTGAGGGCTTTGGCTGCCAGAAAAAGGGGGGTCCGGACTGCCTATCCATACTGTATGAGAATGGCCCCTAACTATGTATGCTTCGAGTCACAAAGATATAATTTCATGAGGCAGCATAGTTAGGAAACAAAGCACCTGCCATATAAGGAAATTCTTAGAATTTCTTTTATATTTGCCTTGTACATTTTAAGCCAAGATAGGAATTCACAGGAATTCAAGAGACAAAGCAGAAAAGTTTGGGTGATTTTTTAAAAAATCAGTCTGTTTCTAAACCAGCAAGCAATTCAACCACAACCAAATTTGCATTCCTCAAGCGCTGGTCCAACCACAGATAATATTCCATTCTAAAAATTGCCACGATTCTGTATAACACCTGTAGGAAACACAAGCAAATTGAAGGTTCTTTTCAGTCAGTCAAATTCTCTCTAAGGAGAGTGAGCTACTGTAGTGTGCAGGTTATGAATTCGGTGTGCTTTGGGGTGACAAGGCTTGAGACCAAAGAGCTCTTCAAAAGCATTGAAATTACCAATTCTGGGTTTTGCAATTGAGTATCTGCTCCTCACCCGACTTCCTTAGTTCATCCCACCAAAACGCCCATTTGGTGAGGTTATCTGTGTCATGTTCTGACCCAAACCTGGTTCCAAGAGAGCAAACACAAGACAAAGGCAGCAGCACAACCTTTTAAGGTTTCATCTATGAATCCTGTTTCTTCACAGATAAAAGGCTGCTTCCAACTAATTAGCTCCGACAAGAAAGAGCCTTGCCAAGTTTTTGCAAGGCTGCCAAAAAACAACAGATAAGAAATATTTCACAACACAAGAGTCTTCAAATACCAATTGTAATGTCCACGAGGCTGAGTTTCGAAACATCTTTGCTTCCTACAAAGAACGTTCGCTGCACAGCTGCCTTTTATCTTCTTGAAGGAGGGGCCATTACCTTGCAGCCTTAGTCCCAAGTCGCCCGTGCTGTTGCAGCTGCTCTTTCCTGTGAGCAATCCTGCGTGCACACGCACTTGGCACAGGCTCCTCAGGAACCTCCTCATCACCGCTGCCAGCCCCCACAATCTCTGAAGGCAGCAGTCCACTCCCTGATGGTCCTGGCCCCTCAACTGAGTCCTCGCTCTCCTCAGCCGCCTGCACCTGCTGCCGGCTAACCACAACATGTCAGGACAGATATATCACAACTTATAACCATTCATTTAGTGACCGTTCGAAGTTACAACAGCACTGAAAAAAGTGACGTATGACCATTTTTTCCACACTTACAACCGTTACAACACTCTCATGGACATGTGATCGAAGTTCGGATGCTGGTTCATATTTATGACGGTTGCAATGCTCCGGGGTCTTATGATCCCCTTTTGCAACCTTCTGACAAGTGAAGACAATGGGGAAACCAGATTCACTTTAACAATCCGGTTACTAATTTAACAAGAAGAGTTTGACAGATTGCCAGCTGCTGCTGGAGCATGCTGCAGTAGCTCCTCTTGGTTTTATTTTATTTTATCCACTTTTAATACTTCCATTGGATCCTTTTTATTTAAATAATATGTTTTGGAGAAGATAACAGTGTAGACCACAACATAGACAAAAGTTTTTTGTTTGGCTGGGGAAAAGAAAGAAGTGCCATGGCACCAGCCCAGGATCTCTCCTACCAGTGAAGACTGCAAAACAACCAAGAATGGAGGAGCACTTCACTGGCAAGAGATCTGTAAATACTAACTTAGCAAGTACAGCGATTCACTTCACAATGTTGACAAGAAAGGTGGTAAAATGGGGCAAAAACAGCTGCCTTGGTTAGCAGCAGAAATTTTGGCCTCAATTGTGGTCGTAAGTTGAGGATGGCGCAGTGGTTAGAGTGCAGTACTGCAGGCCACTTCTGCTGACTATTGGCTGCCTGCAATTTGGCAGATTGAATCTCACCAGGCTCAAGGCTGACTCAGCCTTCCAACCTTCTGAGGTGGATAAAATGAGGACCCAGATTGTTGGGGGCAAAAGGCTGACTCTGTAAACAGCTTAGAGAGGGGTGTAAAGCACTATAAAGCAGTATATAAGTCTACGTGCTATTACTATTGCTATGACCAGTGGTAGGTATATTCTCCACCTTGAGTTATTTATAAAAAAATAATAAAGGCAGGATTTAAAAAAAAAAACACACACACATTTTTTTTCCAGACGTTTACAAGGTTGCCTGTATCGTGATTCCATATCCCACTGTGGGTTTTTGGTCTCTGGGAAATTCAATGATGTGGAATTCTCCTTGGCTATTTGGGTTTAGAGAAGGAAGCCACAAATGACTTTTTTCTTTCAGGATTTAGATGCTCTTAATGCCTATTGATTACAAAACGGCAGAGCCGTCTTTCCTCTGGTGCTTGTGGCAACTCAGGTCTGTAACATCAATTGAAGTGACACTGAGTTGGGCCATCCAGGGATGGAGAGCAATTGCCCACACCTTACAGGTCCCGCAAAAAAGGGCTAGGAGGGACTAAGTGCCTTTTCTTATTGCACCACAACCACTAAATAAGCTGCAATGGAAACAACCTTCAGCTTAAGAAATGCTAGCACTGCTTCCATCACAGGGGAACTTAAAGGGTAGGACAACTAGTGTCAGGGTTCCAAATAACATCCCAACCAAGTAAGACTCCAAGGTCAGCAGTTCCTCAAAGGTCCATTTTATTAGAGAGGTCATATTGGCACCTCTGGGGAAACCCGAATCTGAAAGCCCTCAGGTTCCCCCCCCCCAAAGGAAAGTCAGAGTCCCTTCCCTGCACCCACATGTCCATCACATGGCCCAATCAATCCACTGCCCCAACTGGAGATGTTCCCCACCCACGCCTCCCCAGGTGTAGGCTGAATGTCCTTGCCTCTCAGAGAAAAGAAGGTTGTTATGGCTATATATCTATGCAACCCCCCTCCTGTTTTCTAAATGTGGCAGCCAGCCCTGAAGATCCAGAGAAAAAGATGACCTCCAGGGCTGACAACTAAATTAAGTGCCTTTTGGAAGAATTGGACAACTTCCGTGGGGTCTCCCAAGGCCATGATCTGCATCCTGACCTTCTGGAAGGTCACAGAGAAACCATCTGGGGATCTGATGACATCAAGAAAAGAGCACAACTGATTTGTGGAGGGTAGGGTTTATTTTTAGAAATTTGGTTAAAAAATAAGAGTTGGAGGCAGAACATTTATGTGGACAAGAGGCCTAATCATCCAACGTTGCTAACGCTAGCAGCTGTTGTTTCAGGGATTTCCTGCATCTACATTTTCTATGTTGAATGAGGAGAGCATATGTTCCTCTTTCTGCCCTGGCCACTTCTTACAAAGGCACAATTGAGAGCATTTTAACTAACTGCATCAATGGTTTGGTGGCAACAGTGCCTCAGATAGAAAGTTCCTACAGAGAGTGGTGCGGATAGCCAAGAAGATTATAGGAAGCTCACTTCCCATTATTCAGGATACTGCTTATAAGTACTATGTGCTTAGAGCTCAAACATTGTCGGACACCCCACACACCCACTTCACAGTCTGCTTCTGTTGCTCCCCTCTGCAAGGAAGTTTCGAAGTATTTCTAGCAGGACTACCCAAATCTGGAACGGCTTTGTTCCCTATGCCATCCATCTGGTAAACTTCCAAGATTCATTTTTCTCACCATGTACATGTATACATCCGAACTAGAATGTGTTGTTTCTGTGTGTCATATAATAAATGTGGGTATGTGCATAATTTTGTATTTATTTATTTTGTCGTGTTTATTGTATATGGAAGGCAGTGACTCTTGGAGAGCTGCATGCAATGAAATTTCATTTTAATGTATGCCGATTAGTGTATGTTCAAAGTGACAATACAGTTATTCTAAGTTATTCTATTCTGGTTCTAAGATGCTGCCTGAGAATCAGTAAGTAGCAAACATCTCCCATTATTTGCTTAACCCTCCTCCATGAATTTGTTCAGTTCTTCTTTAAAAATGGTTATCTCAGCATTATCCCAACAAATTCTACCAATGGATGATGGTGGTGATAATGATGGTGAACAATGGATGACTGTGCTCCTACCCAATACTTCATGCTGTTGGCTGGGGAATTCTGGGAAGTAGAATCCCTACATCTTCAAGTTTCCAAGGTTGAAAAACTCTGTTCTAACCTAAGAGAGGCGATTTCCCATACCTTACTCCTTTCAAAGGATATTTCTATAAGGAGAAGATAAAGGGTGCCATCGTTATTATGCATCTACTGTGGAATAATGCAGCTTTCCCCAAACGTGGGTCTTCAAGAAAAATCAGATTATAACCCCAGTACCAACAACTCCAACCAGATAGGATAGTTGTTGACTTCCATGATAGCTGGAGACCAACAGTCTTGAAAAGACAACTTAAACTTCAAAGATCCACTTTTTCTCTGGACCATTGCATTCTGTAATTAAATAACCAAGTATCTCTCTTAAATATTGCATTCACCAAAGGGTACCTTTCCTTCTAGAGGACATCTTTCTAAAATATTTTCTATTATTGTCATCTCTTTTAAACTTTATACATTGACTTTTTTCAGTTGGTCCTGTTAACCAAATGTTCTGGCTCCTGCACAGGGTGGCCTATTAGCATTGAATTATAATGCCAAATCCATTCCTCTATCTATTATTCATTGGGAATTTAAAAGCAATCAAAAGGCACTCTGGATCATTTTGCTATTAAAGCAATCTGCTTCAGTGTTTGCCTGCTGCCAAAGCAAAGTTTTTCTCTCTCGCTTAAAATACATTAATGCCCCATTACAGGGATGGGATTTGAAGCCGTGCTTATATATAGGAACGTCTTTAGAGATTTTGAAATAGATATAAACAAGCTGTCTCGTTTTAATGTGTTCATTAATACAGGAGATGATAGGGACAAGGGACAAAATATTTCTGTACTCTTCACTCCCAAAGGGTGTCTGGGCCGCAGGAGGAATGTCTGCCCAGAGATGGCATTTTCAATTAACAATTTGAAGTTTTCTTTACTTTAAATGTAAAAAGGACTAATGTGTCTCTAAAATAACCAGTTTCTTCCTTTGTTTGTTTCCCTTCTCTGAAAATTGCCATTTGTCTCCAGCCAATATTTCGATTCAGAGAAGTTAAATTAACAAGTCTGTCCACAGCTTACCATTTTTCCTCTTCATTCGCTGATAAAAGAATCATTGTATGCTACTGCTTGCCCATTAATTTGCTCTGTCCTCTGATTTGCACCAGATTTCTCAAATTGGGCACACAGAATGAAAGATGCATTCATACAACAAACTCTAGAAAGAGTGCAGAGAAGGGTAACAAAGACGAGTAGGGGACTGGAGGCTAAAACATATGAACAGTTACAGGAACTGGGTATGTCTAGTCTAGTGAAAAGAAGGACTAGGGGTGACATGATAGCAGAGTTCCAATATCTCAGGGGCTGCCCCAAAGAAGAGGGAGTCAAGCTATTCTCCAAAGCACCTGAAGGCAGGACAAGAAGCAATGGGTGGAAACTAATCAAGGAGAGAAGCAACCTAGAACTAAGGAGAAATTTCCTGAAAGAACAATGAATCAGTGGAGCAACTTGCCTCCAGAAAGTGTGGGTTCTGCAGCACTTAAGAAGAGATTGGACAACCATTTGTCTATAGGGTTTCCTAGGTTTTTGTCTGCTTATATAGATTGATCCTGTGCATGCAATGTGCAGAAAACAGAAAACACCATCTCAATTTTGCCTTCAGCATTTTTGGACTCATGAAATCCCAGTGGGAGACATCATGAGGGAAATCCCACTGTTGGCTTTTTCAATTGCTGAGGAACAATCCATAGCCGGTCATTTGCTCATTATCTTGCCCATTAATTAAACAGAGAACTTGGAAAGGCCTTTTGTGCATAGTTCTGTGCCTGTCTGCTGTCCAAACATATCAAAACAAGGAGGTAACAATGTCAAGGTTGGTGGGTAGAAGGCTTAAATGTATTGAATAATCATTCATGCTCCAGAAAAAGACAAGTTATACCTGAATAAACAAATTCCTTTTTGCCTAAAATAAAGCAGAAACAAACTGGGGGAGAACCCAAGAATACCAGCCATGGAGATAGACTAAATGACATGAAAAGAAACAGAGAAGCTTATGCCATGTAGACACGAAAAGTGATGTGCTGGTAAGTCAACACAAGTTGAAAGAAACTACACAGACACTGGCAAAAAGAAAATCAAGGCAATTAGCCATGAATCCCAAAACAACATTGCAAATTGTTTACAAGGTGGCACCCCACCATACAATGTGAATCCAGCAGTCATCCAGAACTGATGTTGTGGTGTTGCCATATTTGCAGGCACATGGCAAGAACAGCATTCTTATTTTTGCACCATCAATCATAGTTGTCAAGACTGTAAAAGAAACATTGAAGCTGAGGCCTTTGTCTCTTTTATTACGACAGATTAATACGGCTACACCTCTGGAAACAAATTTAGTGTCAAGTTTTAAAAATTCCCAAGTTCAATGAAGAACGTAAAGTTGGCTTGTTAAAAATGAGAAACTGAAATTGAACTTGCAATGTTTCTCCATCTTTGGGGTTCTCCTTTTTTGCTTTCTTCCAAAGATTGCTCCCAAATTAACCCTAAGATGCTTTCACAACTGGTAAATAGACCAGGCCCTCATTGAGTGTTACAGAAACTTCCCCTGTCATAATCTTTGTTCAGGCATTTGGGGTGCTTACAACCACAGCCAAACCAAATCTGTTAATTATTACAATAAAGAGATTTTCAAAAGGAAGGGGGGAAAAACAAATTTTGTCCAAATGGCATCAGTAGCAGAAATGAGGGGAATGGTCAATTTATTACTAACTTTATGCATTGAAGTCTCTGGGCATGTTTTCTGTAGGGAATAACTATTATGATTAACGTCTTTAGGACTAATGGGACTCTGGTCCATTGGATAAAAGGTGTATTGTTAATAGCAACCATTCCTGGTTTTTTTACTACCCAAAATGAGGTTAGAATGACCAAGCAGCCTTAACTTTCATCTGCCATTAGCGTCAAAGTAGCAGTTCTACGCAGGAAATTAAACTACTCACTGGAGTATAGTTTTAATGTTTGTGGCTACACTTGACATCTCATGACTTATGGGGCTTGTTATTTCCCTTTTTTCCAAGACTTCAAGCACTTCTTTGGTCTGCTTCCTCTGATGTGATCCTCTGACGCTCCTCGGTTAGAAGCTGTGCTCTGTTAATTGAATGTTTAAGTGGGAAGACAGGCACAAAAGAAAAAATATGGTCAATATGGGGAAAGGAGGGACAGTTTAAAAAGTTTAGGGGACAGAAAATGACAAGAGGAGGAGGGGGGAGGGGGGAGGGGGAGGAGGAGGAGAGGGGGGAGAGGAAGAGGAGAAGTGGGAGGAGGAGGGGGGAGGAGGAGGAGGAAGAGGGGGGAGGGGGAGGAAGAGGAGGGGGAGGAGGAGGAGGGGGGAGAGGAGGAGGAAAAGTGGGAGGAGGAGGAGGGGGAGGAGGAAGAAGGAAGAGGAGAAGTGGGAGGAGGAGGAGGGGGGAGGAGGAGGAGTGGGAGGGGAAGGAGGAGGAAGGGGGAGGGGAGGAGGGGAGAGGGAGGAGGGGGGGAGGAGGAGAGGGGGGGAGGAGGGCTCACTCTAACAAGATATCCACAAATGTCATTCAACTTCTTCTAGAATCATCCAACCCTCATTTCATCAAAATAACAATGACAGGCTCTATATCATTTTAATGATAGCTGAGTGATATTATGAAAATGATAGAAGTCAAAAAGGAAGAAAAGTAACCCATATCATAATATATATAAGAGCTCAGCATTTAAATGTAGCATTAAACTTTCCCCATATGGAGTAATATTGGTCCGTTTGGGTAGGGAATTCTGGGAGTTGAAGTCCACACATCTTCAAGCGGCGAAGGCTCTAGGCAGCATCTCTTCACCCCCATCTCACAAGGCCCTTCCCACATAACCATGACAAACCTCCAGGGCTTCCCACACTTCCATTCAACTCTCCTAGGGGGTTTTCTGGTTGAGATTGTGGGGAAGCCAAGGAGGCTTCAGAGAAAGGGCATCACATGTAAAAGAAAGAAACTGTCTCAGCCATATCCGCCACCACTTCCACCCCTCATCAGGCCACAAACACAACTGAGAGACACCCAAAAGATGTTTTTAAAACACCCCAAGAAGACGAGAGAGAGAGAGAGAGAGAAAGAGCCTCGTTTGCAGGGCGAGGAAATTTCTGAGAAACCACAAGGCAGATCCACCACCGCCTTTACCTAAACACACATTTCCTTGTAAAGGGTTGCCTCACCATCCACAGGGGAATTCTTGTCCAAGGAAGTGTGCTCACATTTGGGTAGAAGCAAGCACTCTCGTTGGAGATCATACAGCAAACCTGATTTTGCCAAAAACAGACATTTTTACCTTAAATGTTCAGCACAACCATGCCATAGTGACCGATTGGTTCACTTAGCAACTATGTCATTTGCTTAACAATCGTGATTCATTTAACGACTGTGATGATTCTCTTAACTTTTTTTTTTTTTGGGGGGGGGGGGGAGATGTAAAATTGGGTTAGTCACATGAACAGCCCTTTTTCTGACCATCATGAGTTACGACCATGACGGGCAGGCTCCAATATAATATAACTTGAAGATGACCAGTATTGCCAGCATTTCAAGGTTGACCAGATCAGGAAACAGACTCTACAAGATAACTATCAGCTATGCTGAGAGATACATAGGCTATTTTAACAGAATGTCACAACCCTTCCCTCCTTCTTATACTCCTGGGAGTCAGGGAGGACCCAATTGGAGTCCCTTTCTAGTGCTTTGTCTGTGTTTTAGGTTCCAGGCACGTTTTTGCAATGCTGTTGAAACCATCTCTAAGCAGCTTCTCAAGCGTCAATCTTTGGCGCTCACTCCACCTTTCTACACCAGTTAAAGATCTTGCTTGTCCAACACGCTAAGTAGGCTATGCTAACCTCAGCTGGTGTTATGTTTTTGTGGCTTGGTCTCTGGTAGGAACCCAGGCCATTTGCTTAAGGCAGAGGTCTCCAAACTTGGCAACTTTAAGAGTTGTAGCCTTCAACTCCCAGAATTCCTCAGCCAGCATAGCTGAGTTGGTCCACAAGTCTTAAAGTTGCCAAGGTTGGGGCTTAAGGTATGCTTCATGCCTTGTACCAGCTCAGAAAACAGGAGGAGGGAGGAGTATCAGGTATGTTTGCTGCCTTGAGTTATTTATACAAATAACAAAGGTGGCATATAAATAAAATAAATAAAATGGATTAACACAGGAAGCAGGTATATGTGCCAGCTTATACAAGATGCACCTGCCCAGAGTCACACAAGCATTGATGGATGGTATAGAAATTTGAGAGAGAGAGGCAGAGAGGCAGAGATAGGTAGGTAGACAGACAGATAAGAGATTAATTAAGTAGGCAGGCAGGAAGACAGACAAAATATTATCTTTTTCTTAATGTCCACTTGCAAAACCTTATACGCCCCTCAAGGGAAGCCCCACTGGCCATTTGCCCACTCTCTGGACTGTTGAGCGAGACCTTCCATAATCCCCTTCCATTATCGGTGGTTATTCCCTCCAGCTCCCAAAGCTATATTTGCTGTACTCTAAAGAAATCCAGCAGAGGAGCCAAACCTGGAAGCAGGACCACCGAAGGCGAATTCTTCCTGGGGTGGACCAACCAACCATCCGGTGACATTCGGCCGCATCGTGTGATGGATTTTCCTTCCATTTCCCCAGCATCTTGAATACCGATGCAAGCCACAATGTGCCCTTCATCCCACAAGAAAATCAAGTCAAAAGGCAATTAATATTCTGATACCGATGGCCAGGCAAAGTGATGTAGAGCCGATGAACTCTTTTTCCATTTTACTCCAGTTGTGGTTTCTTTCACCTCTTCTCCTCCCTCCAGCCCTGCTCTGGGCAGTGGTTTTAGGGCACCAAGGTTCACTTTTGTGGGTAACCCGCACTCATAGTTGTTGATTTAATTAACTCAGCCTCCTCAGTTACTTGACCATAGCAATGCAGTATAGGCAGGGCTTTGCAGAATCTTGTAGAGATTCCAACCATAAATTGCATTCTTATTTTCAGGCATTTGGAAAAGAAGGTGGACTATATGGGTGGGGGTGTAAAGGAATAATCTCTGTGCATGCAAATAAGAGGTGGGTTTTTTTACAAGTACAAAATGGTTTTTAATTTGTTTTAATCAGGGTAGGGTACATAAGTCCTGAAAAATATTTGTCACCCTTCCAAAAGATTTGAAGCATCCTTGGTGCTCTCTGAGCTTGGTTGTTGTCTTGCACACATTCCATTATCCAAACCAGATAACTCCATCAGTGCACTTGTATATAAACAGAGAGAAAACCCCACTCCCTTTTAAGCACTGATGATGTTACCTGGTTTGGGTAGTAAAATGTCTGCAAGAAAACAACCAAGCTCAGAGCGCACCAAGGAGCCCTCATTTCAACCATGAGCTACAAATATTCTATTTTATTGATCTAAATGTGGGGGGTGTATTGTTCTCCAGATGTAATTGGAATATAACTTCCATCACCCCAGAATTTGGACTAAAGAGCCACAGCTCTTGCCAGACTATCCCTGGTTTGGGTCAAAGGCATGGAGATTTAACACCGTTAGTGGCACACTTAAGTAATTGGGACTGTGAGAGTGAGGAGACCTTTGTTCAAAGGCATAAGAAGTGCACTAGAATAAACACTGTAGGAAACTAAAAGAAATCCCTGCAAATGACCTAGTAACACTGAAATGTCATCATCAGCATGGCTTGAGAAATGTATGTCATCCACATCTGATTTTCAGCAAAAGCTGAGAAAGATCACCATGAAATTTGTATACATTTAACCTTTGCTTTGTATTGATGGCAGGATCACGGTTCAGTGATGGAGGGCGTGCTTTGTTTACAGAAGGCCCCTGGTTTAACCCCTGGCAGTCTCAATTGGCAAGACCTCTCCTTCACCTTCTGGAAACCAACTTCCAGAGTTTGTTAGGATTCCAGAAAGAACTGTCATGGGATGGAACATGCATGGAGGAGAGATGAGGGAGCGTTTTGGCCATACAGAGTTTCTGCAGAAGGTTCGGATTAAGAGACTGCTCAGTCCTGCGTGGATGGGGTAGGAGAAAAGAGATTCAGCATAGCCACACCCTGATATATCCCTCACATTATATCTAGAACGGGGTTGTCAAACTCACGTTCACATTATATCTAGAACGAGGTTGTCAAACTCACGTTGTCACAGCAGCATCACATGACATGGGGGACTTTTCCCCCTTTTGCTAAACTAGGCATGGGCGTGGCCAGTGCATGACACATCCAGCCCACGGGCCGGAATTTGACAGCCCTGATCTAAAAGGTTAGAAGGTTATAGCTTTAGTGTGGCAAGATTCTGTCAATTAGGTGCAAGCAAATAATGCATTGATTGGATTGGATTTCACTGTGCGGTCTCTGGGCTTAGGTCTGACACATCTGCTGATGATGGTATCAGGTGTGGCTTCCTGGGCTTCCAGTTGTGATTTTGATTCTGCAATTGTTGCACCTTATTCATAGATTTTCCAGGTGTCCAGGAGATGGTGTCATCCCTTAATAATAATCCTCCCATTTTGCTCTTCTTTTCTTTTATTTCCAAAAATAACTCTCTGTTAAGAAGGAAAAGATAAAATCTGCCTTTTTGACAGCTGGCAGGAGAAATCCCTAAGTGGAAGTGCCCTTAGTATGAATCAGTTACATCTGTACTTTAATGCTAAACAGATGTTTTGCTCGAGCTTCTCCCAGCTCAGGAGAGTTGAAGCACACCTCAGTTAGCATCTGATGGTTTTGAAGAGATGGTTTCTTTACAATAGTTTTGTAGGTTTTCTTGACATTATGATCAATCAGGTTCTAGCTAAAGCTTCTGTCTTGTGACTGGGAAAATAAACAGCCAAGGGTCATTATGGATCAAAGTTCAGACTGAGGATTTTGTTTCAATCTTTTAGGCATGACAGTAGTATTTTTTTTTAATTCCGCCATTACTATTTTTATAAAAAAGCTCAAGGTGGAGAACATAAATAATACTTTTTCCTCCTCCTGTTTTCCTTGCAACAACAAACCTGTAGGGATGGGGTGGGTTGACAGGGAGGAACTGGCCCAGTAGACTTTCGTGCCTAATGTGGGACTAGAACTCACAGTCTCCTAGTGATTGGCCCAAAGTTACCCAGCTGGCTTTCATGCCTAAAATAGGATTCAAACTCACAAATCTCCTAGTTTCTAAACCAGCATTTTAACCATTACACCTCCCCAGTTTTTTTTCTCCCCAGTTCTGCCCATTTCTTAGTTCTTATGTATGCTCAGGTTGGTGGTGAATACACCTGTTTCTGTGCATGCACCATTTCCGTGTCACCTTTTGCAGATGTTGGGTTTAACATCAAACTCTACGTACAGCCAGAAAAAAACATGCCAGCCTTTCTTATGAAAGTTGGCATATCCAAAAGTCACCAAAATTGGCCTTTGGGTAGCATATCAGGGGAAGCCAGGTGAATGAAGTGAGTGTGCTGTGTTGAAAATTATCCTTGCATTTTAATTTAAATGAATAAATTGGTGTGATACCTAGACATTACTAATTAAATAATCCCTGGTAGAATAGAGTGAAGTCCTGATGTCACCTTAAATCTTATAATCCATGCTTGGAAGGGGCTATCCAGTCACTTTTGGCCCCTGGGCAATTGTAACTGTAATCCAAAATTCCTTTAATTTCTCTAAATGCTAAATGTCATGCTCATTTCCTCGGCTTTTCAGCTCAAGAAAAGCTTGTTGAAATTTAAATTGATTTGTTATTTATCTGACTGACAACAAAGGCAGAAAAAAAGGTTGTAATTCTAGGCACTGGGGAGATTGAATTCCAGTATCACTGTTAGCTACATTAACTTGCTTCCTGGATCTCAATTCAATTAGGACAGCATTCCCTAGCATTAATAAATCAATACCAATGCCATTTTGATACATATATTTGAATGTCTTTCATTATAGACTGCAGGGGCCAAGAGCAGAACTGAAGGAGAAGTTAATGGGACATGACAAGGCAGATCAAGTTGGGTAGGTAAGAGCTCTGGAGCCCTGAGCTGTAATTGCTTTCAGTTGCAAAAGACTGCAGTAGTGATACACAGGAGCTGTTTAACTTTAGTTAGGATACGGGGCTAATTGGATAAAAATAGCCAATAGCTCTTTTCCTATGCATGGAGTGCGTGAGTGCGTATGGCCTGAAGAACCACCTAAATTCCTTGATTCTCGAACTGAAGAATTGGGAGAATCAGCCCTATCCAGGAAAAATGTAAAGTGGAGGCCATTTGTTCCCACTTGAACCTTTTGCTGAAGAAAGTAGAGACCAGAGCAGAAGGAGGCCACCTGAAAGGTTCCTAGGATACAGAGCTGAGCTTGCTCCATCCCTGCCACCAGAAGGGACATGTTGCAGATTACATCAGTAAGAAATTCCAACTGGTGGGGTCCTGGACAAGAGTCTTTTCTGCCATGGCTCCCACCTTCTGGAACATGTCCCCTCCTGGTGAGATCTGCCACCCACCCCTTTGGTCCTTCTGAAAGGGCCTGAAGACCTGGCCCTGCCAACTGGCCTGGGGCCCCAATGATATTCTGGAGGTAGTTAATGGGCTAAGACTCCACCTCCTTCCCCTATGCATCTTTATTGTTTTAATTAATTTGTAAGCCACACATCTCACTAATACAGTGACTATGGGCAGCTTACAATCTCATAAAAAAGTTAGAAAGTGCTAAAAACAATTAAAATTAGAGTCAAAAAATTAAAAGTTAAGAACCAAGATGGTGGTCAGCCTGGGGGTGAAAATCTTCTCTACCTTGTCAGCCACCATCAATGTAGCAAGCCCGTCAGGGCCCCATGCCAAGTAGCAGAGACAGGGTTTTAGGTTCTCCCAGAAGGCCAGGAGTGTGCAGATGGATCTCACCTCTGATAGAATATTCCAGAAGCAGGGCCACAGCAGAAAAGAATCCTACCAGCTGAAATTCTTTGGCCAATGGGATCCGAGGTAGTCCCTTTCCTCTGAAAAGAGTGGGGCAGGTTAGTCCCATTGGGGGTAAAGTGGTTCCTCAGATATCGTGCTCCCTTCCTCCCCAACTTGTCAATTTAAACTAAACTAATATAGCTTAAAACTAAATTTAGTTTTAAAACTAAAACTATTATTTTAATGTTTCTTATTGGTTTTTAATTGTGAGCTGCCAAGAGTCGCCTCCAGGCGACATGGGAAGCATATCAGTTTAATAAATAAATACATAAAAGATGGCTCTTGAAGAATTGGGATCAATTCTTGGGATCATTTAAGGAATCTGTTTTCTTAAAAGTGATCAAAAGGTTTTGTGGCAACTTAAACTAGCATGTTTATTATAGCACAAAATTTTGTAGATTAGAGTCCACTTCTACAGATGCCTTACAATTATTTCAAGTTGCAGGAGGATGTAGGCTGTGTTCAATATGCTGCCCATTTGTCTAGGGGAAGATGCTCATGCCTCCCCAAATATCTCAGAGCCATGCATATCTTTTATGATAGTATGCTTTTTATAAAGATTATGATTTATGTGGATTTTATCAGGATATCCTTGATTTTACAAAATATTCTAACGTCCTGTTTTCTGCTGCAAGCTGCTTCGTGTTGGGTGATCAAAGGAGTACAAAAGCATTCAAAGTAAATAAAAAATGTTATTTGCTTGGAATGTAGACCATGATGACATTTTCCAAGGCTTTTGTTTATCATTCATGCAATCATGCAATCCTATTTCTCTGCACCTCCCTGCTTTCAAAGAGTGTCTTTATAACACCCAAGCAGCTTCCCAAAAATGTGTTTATAGTACAAAAAAGGGGGGGCCTTCAATATTCAGGGCAAGGAAGGATGAGTAATAGAAGTGCAAGGCAAATGGAAGCTCTGTAAATAAGCAGAGGAGCTGGTCAGGATAAGCTGCTAGGAAGTTATTTTCTGGTCTTTAAGGTGAAGAAGAAATTTCCATTGGTTTCCAGAGCCGAGTGTGCCCCTATGCAGTGGAAAAGGGAACTATGGATGAATGCCAAAAACAATTTTTGACTGATCAGCATAGAAATGACAAGGACAATCATGCGATTAGTCAGCCTGGTCCATTTGACCAGAAAACATTCCCTGGGACAGCAATGGAATTGAGCAAATGCAACTGCATTGTGATCCTCGTGAGCAGAGTTTGGTTATGCATTGATCCTTTTGAAAGAACTCTAAGTCAAAGCAGATGGAACTGAAGGTTTAATATCTTTCTGTCTATGGAGATTCTCAGTCATCCAGGTCATGGCTGTCCCGAAGATGCTTTTTTGAAAGGCAACTGGACTTTCTTTGTTTTTCCTTGAAGAAATTGCTTGGATGAGAAGCAAAATGTCTTGAAGGAAAAACAAAGGAAGTCTAGTTGCCCTTTGAAAAAGGACCTTTGGGATGGTTTAATATCTTCTCTTCCAGCTGTCCAAAGCTTCTATTTCCATTGTTACTAAAGGCAAAGGAAAATCCTACTGCCTCACATTTATAAATTTGTGTGAAATCCACTGTGGGTTTCCTTTATTTGCTCTAAATATTCCCATGAATAATGGCTTTTGTTGAGGTACTGTATCTAGAACTAGTTCTACATATGTCAGTCTAGGTTAACCTTGTGATGACTCTTCGTGTCAATTGGATTAGGACACACTCTTGATTGACCATTGAGTAACTTAAACGCTGGTTGTCCATCTATAACCTTTGCTGCTCAGTTCCTTAAGAAGGTATGAGCCAAGTCGTTTATCAATCTGACTCCTGGAGACAATAAAACAGGCACCTTACAAAATGCAGTATTCATCTCTTAAAGGGCTTAAAAGCATTTTTCAATTATGAATGGCCTGGAGGGAGTTATTCCTTGTGCATCGAGGGATAAATAAAGATGGAAAATAATTGCATATCAATACGATGGCAACTAAGTTCCCTTTGCATTTGGGACATTGTTTCTCTCTCTGCTTTGTTAAGACAAAAGAATACTGTTAAGTGCTTTCAAATAATATTATGATCGTGCCACGTGATTTTAAAAAATACCTTTTTTTCTGTAGTTTATTACCAATTCTTTGTACTTGTGTTAAGAACACTTTGGATGCATTTTGCTGATCTCCTTGATCACATTTCCCATTATCAGGAGTGTCAAACTGATGGCCTGCGGGCCAGATGCATCATGCGCAGCCCACGCCAACCCCAGCTCTGTGAATGGGGAAATTGTTTAAAACATCACATGACGGCAACTGTGATGCTGCGACACCCATGCACTAAATGATGTAGAGAATCTGATAAATGTGATTGTGAGGGATCCTTGGAGCTTGCTTGTTTTCTTGCAAATGTTTCATTACTAGCATTGATGAAGTTCTCTAGTTTGGGTAATGAAACGTCTGCAAGAAAACAAGGAAGCTCAGAGAGCCCCAAGGACCCCTCATGTCAACCCTGAGCTACAAATAGTCTCCTTTTATTAGTCTGTTATGTCTTCATTAAAATATTTCAATTTGCAACCTTGCCTGAGCAGGGATGGGATTCAAACTTTTTAACAACTATGCGTGGCTTAGTTGGTGGGCGTGGCTTGGTGGCCATGTGGCTGACTAAGTGTGGCCAATTCAATATCACTCACATCGAGGCACGCATCTCCTCGCCTGGCCGCTCGTAACTGTGGGGGATGCTGCAACAGTTGTAAGCATGAAAAACGGTCATAAGTCACTTTTTTCAGTGCCATTGTAACTTTGAATGGTCACTCCACACAAGCAAAGTACTAGCAAAGAAGGGGAAAAAAACTCCAGAGAAGTTCCTGAGACTGGAAGTCTAGTCCTGCCAAGAATGTAATAAGGGTTAAAGGAGAGGCAGTTTCTGTAAGCAACATCAGAATATTTCCTTCCTGCCTTCCTTACAGGATTAGGCCAGTAATTTCTTCTAACAACCGGTTCTCCGAACAACTTAGAATGTTAACAACCGGTTCTAGCAAATAGGTGCGAACTGGTAGAATCCCACCCCTGTGCCTGAGATCCTGTTTGATTATCCACAGAAATACCTTCTGGTTAAAAAAAATTAAATGGTGAGAGAATTGGTTCAGAAATAAAAAGAAAACTGGATTATAAAGAGCTCCAGCAAGACATTGGAATAGTTGCATCTATTTTGGCGGGTGATGAACATGATACTAAGAGCTATTCAGGCTTGGATCACGCTTTGAAACCAGGTGGTTTTGCTTTAAGAAAAACTTTCATCTGTGTTATTGAGATATTTATAAGTATTTCCCATAACTTACTTTGAAAGAAAAAAAGAAAAAGCCAGCAGATCTTTTTCATTAAGTTTTCCTTCCCATGTTTGTAATGAGATCACCCACAATCCAAAGCAGGTTTATTCAGAAATATGCTTGTTGCATTCAGGAAAGCTTCCCAACCACTTTCTTTTGTGACTTTGGAATAATACTCCAATCTGGCCTACATTTCCTGGGAATCAAAGAGCCAGAAGAAAGCAGGATATCTCATCAATACAACATGGGTGACCAAGCAATATAAAGAAGGGCAATTTTTTTGTTATCTTTCATCGTCCCTTGGAAATATGCCTTACTGCATTCAGCGTAACTAATTCCTGAATAGAATTAGCATCTAGTTTGGCTGTGCAGCTGCTGTCCTAAATTTTAGGATAAGGGTAGGTTTATTTCTGGTAGCTGAACTTTTGTAAGCTCCTAGGAACATGTGTACTGATTCTCAGTTTTTTAAAATGTGCATCTCTGTCAGCAAAAGCATTTTAAGCATTCATCCCCCATATAAATATGTCTAGTTAACCAAGCAATTGGCATATTAAAAGAATGAGACAGGTGTAAAAAAATATATATAATCTTTCTTCCCACATGCCAATCATACTCTTGTGTATTCCCTGAGGAATTGCAACCCACCTAGAGAACAGTAGTATAGGAAATGGATGCACTTAAGCCAGCACAGCAAACAATGATAGATGTTGAGAGCACATATCACCCAAACTGGAGACCAGACTTGAGATCCAGAAAGTGTTTTTTAATCTCAGCAAACTTAAGATTTGTGGGCTTCAACTCCCAGACATCCACACATCGTAAAGTTGCTAGTGTCATGAAACACTGTATTAGTACAATATCAAACCATTAGCATCATGGTCTACCTCATATTAACTGGACCCTAAACGAATGTAAAACTGAATCCATACATGCAACCTTCTACAATGCTGTAACAAATCTGGGATTGGAACAACTAGTAACCAACAATACTAGACTTAACAACTGCCTCGCTCTCATCTTCTGCAATAGTTTGAATTCAATTTACGGAATACAAATTAAAGAACCTTTTTCCAACAGTGACCACAACATGATTGACTTTTGTCTCAACATACGTCCACATAAAAATCATCACAACGACATGATCCCCAATTATAACTTCAAAAAAGGCAATTATGATCTTATAGACAACGATCTCTCATCCCTTGATTGGCAATTTCTATTCACTGGATGCAATACTGAATGTTGAAGACCATTACAACATATTTTTACTTGAAGTCAAAAGAGTCATCAAACTATATATACCAATAACAACTCCCAAAACCAGAAAAAAACAGATCTCCGCTGCCTGCACTGGCTTCCTGTGGCCTTCCGGATTCGTTTCAAGGTGGTACTTACAGTTTTCAAAGTGCTCCATGGCTCGGGACCTGGATACTTACGGGATTGCCTGCTGCCACCAACAACCTCCCGCCGCCCAGTACGCTCCCACAGAGTTGCCTTGCTCGGGGTACCACCACTGGATCGCTGTCGTCTAGCAGCCCCGAGACTACGCGCTTTCTCTGTGGGAGCCCCATCCCTCTGGAATTGTCTCCCCCCGGATATACGAGCCATGTCAGACATCCTAACCTTCCGGCGCGCAGTTAAGACCTTGCTGTTCAAACAAGCCGGTCTAGCCAAATAGGATCATTGGGGTTTATATTTTGTAATTTTATAGGGGTGATTCTTGGCCATCTTGATTATTTACCTGTTTTCGCTTCTGTTTTCTGTATTACCTTGTTTGTTGAGTGTACACCGCCTTGAGTCCCTTTTTGGGAGAGGGAGCGGTATAGAAGTACGAATAAATAATAATAATAATAAATAACAATAAGGAAGCTTCAATCCAAAAAGAAATCACTTTGACGGAAAAATAAATCTGGTCATAGACTTCTATAAAGCCTTTGATTCAGTGGTACACGACAAACTACTCCTAAAACTAAAATCTTATGGTATCTCTGGACACCTTCAAAAGCCGATACAAAAATTTATGCCACCAGATAAATATTGAATACACCAATTATCACATTAAACAAGAGGAAAAAGTTCTACACACCAATTCCACCCGCGCTTTCTACAATTTTGTAAACAACAAATTAAAAGACTCAAGGTCCATCCCACCCCTGAAAAGACCTAATGGTAAAGACTGAAACAATGACACCATTAAAGCCAATTTCTTTAACACATTCTTTGGCTCAGTATTTGTAAACAGCAATGGATCATGCCCAGTATTTCCTAGTCGAACCACAGACAACTACAATGATCTAATACATATCGATTTTACAGAAGACAATGTCGAAAAAGCACTACGCAATCTCTATCTATTGGACCGGACGGAATATGTGCCTACTTCTTAAAAATGCTATCCACTGCCATAGCAGAACCTCTAAGCATAATCTTTGAAAAACCTTTCAGGACCAGCTCCTTGCCAAACCTATGGTCACAAGCCACGGTCATCCCCATCTTCAAAAAGGAAGACCCAGCCAGTTGAAAATTACAGACCGATCTCTTTATGCTGCGTCACCTGTAAAGTCATGGAATCAATTATTAACCAATCTATTATCCTCCACTTAGAGATAAACAACCTACTCTCTAATAAACAATTTAGTTTCAGAAAAAAACTATCCTGTAATCTGCAACACTTACACTGCAAAAACATATGGACTATACAACTCGATCAGGGTAAAACAATAGACGCAATTTACATAGACTTCTATAAAGCCTTTGATTCAGTGGTACACGACAAACTACTCCTAAAACTAAAATCTTATGGTATCTCTGGACAACTACATAATTGGATAGAAGCATGCCTGTCAAACAGACAACAAATGGTCAAAATTGGGAGTGTCCTATCAAATTCTGTACCTGTCAACAGTGGTGCCCCCCAAGGCAGTATTCTAGAACCTACTCTCTTCATACTCTACATAAATGACCTCTGTGATCATATTAAGAGCAACTGTGTTAGCTGATAATGTAAAGCTATTCAACCCCATAGACAATACTTCTACCCTTCAAAAAGACCTTGACTATGTATCAGAATGGTCAAACAAATGGCAACTTCAAATCTCAACAAATAAATGCTCTGTCTTACATATTGGCAAAAAAAAAATCAGAAAATAAAATACAAGCTGAATAGTCAAGACCTTGTTGATGATCCAAACTCTGTAAAGGGCCTTGGAGTACTCATCTCTAATGATCTCAGAGTTACAGCCCACTGTAACTAATGCCAAAAAGGCATTAGAGTTGTTAACCTAATCCTATGTAGCTTTTTCTCTGGTAATATCACACTACTAACTAGAGCAGGGGTCGCCAACCTTTTGGACCTCAGGGACCACCAAACTCATAATTTTAGATTCCAGGGACCACTAACTAGTTCTGTGGATGTGGCCTAATTTGTGGGTGTGGCTTGGTGGTCATGTTACTGGCTGGGCATGGCTTGTATGTAAATATTATAAATATTTATGTAAATATTGAATTTTTTTATAAAAAAGAGCAACTTTTACCCAAAATCAGGCAAAGCAGGGCAGGCAGATTGAGTTGCTCACAGAATCACAGATTCATTCAGAAATCTATCTATCTGCCATTGGCTAGCTCAGTCTATCACATAAGCAAACCTTCAGTCCTAAGGGAGGTTCGGCTGTACTTAGCTAGAAAGCAAGAAATCCAACCATTTCCTGCTTCCTAGCTAATCTAAATCTCCCGGAACAGCAGAACAGAAGATGGTCGGAAAAAGGAAAAATAGCAACTTAGCAGACAGGTTTGCTGGGTAAGGAGTGAGTGGGCGGGGAGGGTTCCCGCAGGCCATGTGGGTGGTGCAGCACTTGTCTTTCTGCCCAGCCTGGATTAATTGCTTTGGGAGGTTGCTCAGGGGGTGAGATTTCTCTGTGGCCCACCAAAATTTTCTCACGGCCCACCAGTGGGCCTCAGCCCACCAGTTGGCGATCGCTGAACTAGAGCATACAAAACATTTGCTAGACCAATACTTGAATACAGCTCATCAGTCTGGAACCCGCATTACGTACCTGATATTAACACAGTTGAGAAAGTCCAGAAATATTTCACAAGAACAGTTCTCCATTCCTCTACTTGTTGCAGAATACCTTATGCCACAAGATTTGAAATTCTAGATCTAGAAAACCTAGAACTATGCCGCCTTTAGTCCGATCTAAGTATAGTATATAAAATCATACATTGCAATGTCCTACCTATCAATGAATACTTCAGCTTCAATCATAACAATACAAGAGCACACAATAGATATAAACTCAAGATTAACTGCACCAAACTTGACTGCAGAAAATACGACTTCAGCAACAGAGTGGTCAATGTCTGGAATACTCTACCTGACTCTGTGGTTTCTTCCCCAAACCCCCAAAACTTTAGCCTTAGACTGTCTACTATTGACCTCACCCCTTTCCTAAGAGGTCTGTAGGGGGCGTGCATAAGCGCACCAATGTGCCTACCATGCCTGTCCTATTGTTTCTTTTTATTTTTCTTATATGTATCCATGTATTCATAACTATGTTTATACTTATACCTATTATCTTGTAAGCGATTGACAAATCAAATAAATAAATAACATAAATGGTTAATCAAGTACTGTGTGAGTCAAAGAGGCAGAAGAGAGCAGGACATCTTATCAAGACTACATGAACAACCATGAGCAATATAAGAAGGGCAAATTTTTGTTCTCTTTAATCATTGGATCGAGGGGAATTCAGGCCTCCTTTACTCTGCATAATAAGTTAAACTTTTCATATTATTCCAACTGGACATTGAATAGAATAATCTCACGGAAGCTCAGAAAATTGGTATCTAGCCATCAGTGTCTTGACCGACCAAAGAAGCTCTGATAAATTGACTGGAGTTTTATGCAGAATATAAATAGATAATGACAATATGTCTAGGGCTTAGAACAGGACATTCTCTAAAAACTTATCAGATATTTTAAACTTCTTGCTCATATGTTTCACCAAAAAGTACTTCAAAGGACTTTGCCTCCTAGCCACAGTTTCAGAAGGTTCACAACGAAGCCTTAGAAAAGATTGGTGCTTTCCATTTCTTGTCAGGTTAAAACCAATGACACAATAAAAATTTCTCATCTTAACCACATCTTATGCTTAATCAACAATCACATTGTATAACTTTTAAAATACAGCCAAAAGTCTATTTTTAATTGATTTAATCTGCAGGACCGCGTTCTGCCGGTGATCTCCAACAGACCTGTGCGTTCCCACAGGGAGGGCCTTCTCCGGGTGCCGTCAGCTTCTATGTGTCATCTGGCGGCTCCCAGGAGTAGGGCCTTCTCTGTGGGGGCCCCCGCCCTCTGGAATGGTCTGCCTCCAGAGATATGCACCAACACGGACCTGAGAGCTTTCAGACGTGCGTTAAAAACTTGGCTCTTTGAGCAGGCTGGCCTAGGCTGATATAGGATTTTTAATTTAGTCTTACGTTTTAATTGGTTTTTAATATTTGGGTTTTAATTATCTTATGGGGGAGGGGCAAAATTTTTAAACAGCCTAAATTATTTAATTCTGTTTTAACGTTTGTATAGTGTATTGGGGTCTCTGACTGACTGTGCACCGCCCTGAGTCCTTCGGGAGAAGGGCGGTATATAAATATTAAAAATAAATAAATAAATAAATAAATAAAATAAATAAATAATGGTAATTATAACTTGTCCCTCTCCCAAAGGACTCTATGCTAGGTACCGATAAAATTGTCAGCCCTAAAGGTGGTGTGATGGCTCAGTGCTGAATTTGTCAACAGGAAAGCTAAAAGCCTGGGTTTGAGACCCAGGTATCGTGTGATGGAGTGAGCTCCCATTACTCCTCCCAGTTGCTGCCAACCCAATAGTTAGAAAGCATGCAAAAGTGAATAAATAGGTATCCTTTCAGCGGGAAAGGTTAGAGTGTTTTCATGCCAATCACATGACAACGGAAACATCTCTCAGACAATACAGGTCTCCCTCAGCCAAGAATCGGAGATAAGTACCATCCCTGTGAGTTGGTCTCAACTGGACAAGGGAAACCTTTAAACCTAGGTTAGAGCAGACTAACATAGGGGTCTCCAACCTTGGCAACTTTAAGACTTGTAGGCTTATGGAAATGGCAACTAATCTGGGAGTGAAACAAAAAAATAATATTAGCCACATCATACAAGGAAAACTTGTAAAAGATGTTCTACAGGTAGCATCTCCAACCAGCAAGATTGGCCAAAATGTACGGAAACCAATCACCTAATTGTTGGAAATGTCTGAAAGAATGGGGCACATATTACCATGTATGATGGTCCTGTAAAAAGACTCAGGAGTTCTGGTATAAAATTTGGCTGTGGTTAGAGGAAATGGCGAGGCTAAAAATAAACTATAAACCTGAGGTGTTCTTATTGGGAATCATGGCAGGGAAGTACAGTAAAGCTGATACCTACAGCTGATACCTACAGCTTATACCGCTGTAAATCCATGTAATTACAGCGGCAAACATGATATTTGCCCAAAACTGGAAGGCTAGAGAAATTCCCAGGGAAGATTAGGTGATAGATAAGATCTTACATTGCGCCAAAATGGATAGACTGACATTGGAACTGAAGGATAAAGACAAGTCAGAATACTATATAATATGGAACAAATTTTACCACTGGAGGAAAATGAGTTCGCAAAATGGAACAAGGACTAAAGGAGCAGTGGGAAGGATACGAGAGATTATATGACTTACCTGAAAGGTAATGGAAAGGAATTAAAATATATATAAATTAAATGTATATATGTATATAAATGTACAAAAGTTTTTAGAGTACTTAACATAATATGTAACGACAAAAATGTATGTCAAAGAAGTCCACCATGTTCAATGTTTTTAAAGATTATATCTAATAAAATTTATTAAAAAAAAATACTTGTGGACTTCAATTCCAATTCTGGGAGTTGAAGTCCACAAGTCTTAAAGTTGCCAAGGTTGGATACCCCTGGACTAAGACACCAATGCTATATAGATCAGAACTATTTCAGTAGACATAGACCTGCTGTAATAACAGAATCTTGCAAATCTAAATGTGTTTTCCCCTTCCTTGGTTCAGCTTCATGTGAAAAAGGGAGGGGCTGTCTAAGACATTGTTTTCAAGTGATTTATTTGGCCTGGGCTCAAGCCTCTCTTATCTGACCCTTGCCTTGGCAGTGGTTCTTCCTCCTGCCCTTCAAGGCCATTCCCTATTCCCCCTATACAAATACGAATGAAGGAGAGACTGGAGAAGGAGCTACCATTAAACTTGGGCAAAACCAAAAATAAAATTGAGGATTTTATCTACTCCCAATCAATCCTCTCAGACCAAAGGCTCCACCACAGGATTTTGGGGCCATCAGTCTCTCTCTCAGCTTCAGAACCAGAGTGGTTAGTAGTGAAGATGCTGGATTGGGAAATGGGAAAACTCAGGTTGTAGTCTCTCCTCAGCCACGGAAGCTCATTGACTGAGTCTGGGTCAGTCCCTCTTTATCACCCTAAGTGCCACTGTAAGGTTAGGGTGCTGAACTGAGAACAGGGAGACCCAGTGCTCATCCCCACTCAGCTATAGAAGTTGGGACTTTGCAGTGGACACAATCACATTTTTTCCAAACTGTTGCTGCACAGATATAATTGAAGATGAATAGCAATAGCACTTAGACTTATATGCTGCTTTATAATGTTTTGCTGCCCTCTATAAGTGGTTTACAGAGTCAGCCTATTTGCCCCCAACCATCTGGGTCCTCATTTTACCCACCTCGGAAGGATGGAAGACTGAGTCAACCATGAGCCTGGTGAGATTCGATCTGCCAAACTGTAGGCAGCTGACAGTCAGCAGAAGTAGCCTGCAATATTGCACTCTAACTACTATGCCACAGAGGCTCAATACTTTATGTATGCTCTTGCAGGAATGGTAAGGGTATCCAGATCAAACATATAGCTCAATATTGGATCAGCCAGGATCAAACTCCTGGCAGTGGGCAGAGTTAATCTGCAATAGCAATAGCACTTAGACTTACATACCACTTCACAGTGCTTTACAGACCCCGCTAAGTGATTTACAGAGTCAGCCTATTGCCCCCAGCAATCTAGGTCCTCACTTTACCTACCTAGGAAAGATGGAAGGCTGAGTCAGCCTTAAATCTGGTGAAATTCAATTTGCCAAATTGCAGTCAGCTGGCAATCAGCAGAAATAGCCTGCTGTACCGCAGTCTAACCACTGCGCCGAGGCTCAATACTTTATGTATGCTCTTGCAGGAATGGTAAGGGTATCCAAATCAAACATATAGCTCAATATTGGAACTGCAGGTGGCAACCTGCAGGATGAGGCAAGAAAGTAAAGCAACACAGCCCCTCTGCTATGAGAGGTTGGGGAGAGGAAGGGGAGAGGCCATGCATTCCTTCACGATTGGCTTCCGTGGGTGAGTCAGTTGAACCATCATCAGACCTGAAGTTTAGTATGGCTTTAGCATTTGCTGCCCAATCATTGTGTCCCAGTTATTAAAGCATTTGGGGAAATGTCTATACAAGTAGTCCTCGACCACAATTGAGTCCAATACTGATGCTGCTAAATGAGACAGTTTAGTGAATTTTGTCTCATTTTACAACCTTTCTTGCCATCATTGTTAAGTTGTTAAATTGAATCTGGCCTCCCCATTTTCTTTGCTTGTCAGAAGGTCGCAAAAGATGATCACGTGACTCTGGGACACTGCAACCGTCATAAATATGAGTCAGTTACCAAGAGTCTGAATTTTGATTATCAGCTGCAACGATAATGAGTGTGACAAGTGGTCATAAATTTCCTTTTTTCAGGGCCGTCGCAACTTGGAACAGTCACTAAATGCACTGTTGTGAGTTGAGGACTACCCTCATGTGAGATTTTCTCTTCTTTCTTCATGTCTCACCTTCTTTCCTTTTTGCTGTCTTTATTCCCTCCCTTTCCCTCAGCAACTTTCTGTTTTAGGCCTGGGAGCGAGAGAAAATTTCCATCCGAAACCCACTTCCTGGCCTACCACTGAAAACTAAAAAGTAGAACCCACTCTCTTTGCACACACATCACAAGTCAAACCAATGAATGAAATCTCTCTCCCTCTCTCCCACAGCCCAACCCCTCAACCTTTCTCCTCAGTCAGTGAGATGCCAAAAGAATTTTTTTTTAATTCTCTGGAGTGAAAAACTATCAAAACGAAACACCTGTAGAGATTCTCAGTCATCTAGGCCAGGGGTAGGGAACCTTGGCTCTTTTATCACTGATGGACTTCAACTCCCAGAATTCCTGAATGAGCTATAAAAAGTTCCCCATCCCTGGCCTACTGGTTTTTCAGTTGTGAGGGAAATCAATTTTTGATTTGAATGGGATTGTTCAATATACAAATGTCCTAATTTTTGACTTGAATGATCAATATTCTTTCTATGTCCTACATTTGTATATTAAACAGTCCCATTCAAGTCAAAAATTGATTTCCCTCACAACTGAAAAACCACTAGGCCAGGAATGGGGAAACTTTTATGGCTCACTCAGGAATTCTGGGAGTTGAAGTCCATCAGTGATAAAAGAGCCAAGGTTCCCTACCGCTGATCTAGGCCAAGCTTCTTCAGCCTCTTCTTCTTGCAGACAGCTCGTCATTTGCATCCTTTTAGAGGGTTTTTGAAGCACTTGGAGGTTTATCGGTGTCCTCAGGGTCACCAGGAGTGACTACAGGAATCAGGTGACCCTGAGGATACAGATAAACCTCCAAGTGCTTCAAAGACCCTCTAAAAGAATGCAAATGACCAGCTGCCTGCAAGGAATATAAATCCTTCCGTTCCCCAATATCCTGTTAGAGCTGAAGAAGCTTCTTGGATGAGAAGCAAAACCTCTTCAAAGAAAAAAATAAGAAAGTCCAGTTGCCTCCTGAAAAAAAAAAAAAGCATCTTTGGGACAATCAAAACAAAACTTTTTTTTTACTTCTGTGCATTTCCTCAGAAAGAGGCGGGATGCAATGCCAGAAGCGTGCCTTAGATTCACAGGAAAAACTGGATAGTAGATAATAGGTAATCAGAGCTGGAAGGGACCTTGTAGGTCATCTAGTCCAACCCCCCACCCAAGCGGGAGAGCCTACACCATTTCTGACAGATGGCAGTCCAGTCTCTTCTTGAAAGCCTCCAGTGATGAAGCTCCCACAACTTCTGAGGGCAACTTCTGTTCCATTGGTTGATTGTCCTCACTGTCAGAAAGTTTCTCCTTATTTCCAGGTTAAATTTCTCCTTGTCCAGTTTCCATCCATTATTCCTTGTCTGGCCTTCAGGTGCTTTGGAAAATAGCTTGACCCCTTCCTCCCTGTGGTAGCCCCTCAAATATTGGAAGACCGCTATCATGTCTCCCCTGGTCCTTCTCTTTACTAGACTAGCCAAGCCCAGTTCCTGCAACCGTTCGTTGTACGTTTTACCTTCCAGTCCCCTAATCATCCTAGTTGCTCTTCTCTGCACTTTTTCTAGAGCCTCAACATCCTTTTTATAATGTGGTGACCAAAACTGGATGCAGTACTCTAGGTGTGGCCTTACTAAGGCTTTATATAGTGGTATTCGTACTTCCACTCTATAAAGAAAAGCAGACATGCATGTCTTGCAAGATTTCAGAAATAAAAATGAGGATATTGCTATGCACTTACAACATCTGTATTCTCAGGGCTAAAACAGATGCATCAGAAAGAAGCACCCCTAAAACATCAGACAGAATCTGGTAAAGTTAAAGGATTTGGTAGACTTTAAAAGTAGAACCGGTTCAAGAATGGGAGGAGTAAAAAAGAGGATCAGAAATTATTAAATGGTTAGGTTTCCACAATTTGTTCCCAAAACCAAACAAACAGCAATATAGCATAGCTTGTTGTGTCAGCCCTGCCATTCCATTCCCTTTTCATTTTACAAAAAGATGGGAGTAGGAGAAGAATTGGTAACATCACAGGCGTTATTCAATATACATATAGGTCCATGTTTAAATAGAAGGAATTGTATTTTTCCCAGTTCACATTGACAGTCTGAAGAATAAGGGAGGCAAGGGGGGGAATTCAGGTAGTCCTCAACTTATGACCACAACTGAGAGCAGTTTTGTTGTTAAGCAAGTGAGTCACACCCAATTTTATGACCTTTTCGACCATAGTTGTTAAGGAAATCACTGCAATTGTTAAGTGAATCAAATAGTTGTTAAGCGAATTTGACTTCCCTTTGCTGATCAGAGGCTCCCTAAGAAGCTTGCAAACAACAATCCCAGGAGGACTCTGGGACACTGTAGGTTGTCTGTTGCCCCAGCACCTAAAATTGCAATATCATAACTGTGAAAACTGGACATAAGTAACTTTTTCAGGGCTGTTATAACGTTGAATGCTCATTAAATGCATGGTTGTAAGTCAAGGACTACTTGTACATCTGTACATGGCAATGCCTTGGGCCGGTTACATCATCTCTTGTCAACTGCTGCTCAGATGCTCTGAGTATTGTAAAATATTTCTGCTAGATTTATGCAAGATGCAGAGATTGCATGATGCCCCTCATCAACACTGATTGCTCTATGCTTTTTGGGCCAATGTAATGTACTGGTGTGAACCTTTAGAGTTCTAAACAACTTCAGGCTTGATTATCTGGCAGACTGCCTGTCTGCCTTGGGATCAAACTCTCTCGATGTTGATCCGCAGAAAAAGTCCTTCTGAAAAACCCTCTAGAAAAAAAAAAAAAAACACCACCTTGAGGTACGTAGGAGAAGGTCTCCTCCTGCTCTGTTCTCAAGGTATGGAAGGACATTCCTCGAATGCTGAACGATTCCATTCTCAATCCTCTCTTCAGAAGAGATTCCAGGAGGCTTATGTCTTCTGGGGCCTTCGATCGTTGATTGCCAGAGTTTCTAATATGAATTTTTGTAGGCTTTGCTCATTGTGATTTCATTGTTGTTGCTGTTAATTAGCCTGAGTAGCCAAGAAGAACAAAGCAGGCACCGAATAAATCACATAACAAAGATCTGAGTTCATGCAAAGCCATTTCTTAATATTCTAAATGGGCCTCCCCAGGGCTGTTTTGTGCGTGTGTGCTTGTGTGTGTGTGTGTGTGTGTTTAACCAATTATGTCTCATTTCACCCTGAGTGAGCACCTAACCATCACACACATACACACCACTCATTTATATTAGACGTGACCTTTTGAATTCTCGGGAAGAGTGTAAATTGTATGTCGCCAGCATAAAATATTAAATCTAATTTATATTTAATTATTGATGTTATTATGAATTTCATAGTAATGGAGCTAAAGAAGAGAAAGGAGAGAAAAAAAAAATAGCCTCCTTTCCCCTCCAGCCCACCCCCCTTCACGACTCCGCCATTAAATTGCTGGGTGCATTAGCAGTTTCTTGAGGTTAGCTTATCTCCCTGCGTTTTCTTCTGAAAGAGCTGTGATTGATGATTATGGGAAAGTTTGTAAATAGTCTTCCAGATATTTTATATAATTATTGTGCCAATAAAAGAGGGCAGGAGGCTTTCTTTAAAACCGCTAATTATTTTGCAGAGAAAAGAAAGGATGGGAGAAAAGCTGGGGGGTACAGAGGGGGGAAGGGGGTTTGAAATGGTATCTGTTAACTCTTTTGACCCGTTCCTTTACAGGGATTTCCTTTGATGTCCTTCTGGTCAAAGATACACTTTAGGAAAACCAGAGTCGGCTTTATATTAAGTCAAGGAAAGGAACAGTGGGGAACCACACTGGTTTTTCTAGTTGAGGGTTTTCGCCAAGCTTTCATCTTTGATAGGATGGTGTTTTGACCAAAAGATTAATTTTGTAACTTGATTACAGTTTCATTTTTTTTTCTCCAGAAGGCACACGTACATAGAAACACGCCGGTAGTGGAAGTAGGTACATTTTAGAGTGAAGCAAGCTTCCATGCGGGCTGTAATTGCAAGGGACAGCACCCTTTTGATACGGTTCCAATATTTGAGGGACTACCACAAAGAGGAGGAAAGCAACCTGTTTTCCAAAGCACCTGATGACAGAAAAGAAGCAATGGATGGAAACTAAATAAGGAGAGAAGCAACCTAGAACTAAGGAGGAATTTCCTGACAGTGAGAACTATTAACCAGCGGAACAACTTGCCTCCAGAAGTTGTAGATGTTTCACCCCTGGAGGTTTTTAAGAAGAGTCTGGACAGCCACTCATCTGGAATGGTATAGGTTCTCCTGTTTGAGCAGGGGGTTGGACTAGAAGACCTCCAAGGTCCCTTCCAACTCTGTTATTCTGCTGGTGGGCAACCAGGAAAGTTCAAATCGAAACAGCAGCCATGATGGCTCCATTGAAGCTACCATGTCTCTGGCTTTGGGTCATTTCTGATGCTTCTTCCATAATTTCCATTAACCAGAACAAATTTCTGGGTGTGCCCAGGTGCCTTGTGAGAGTTTAATTCAATTCAATTCAATTTAGGCAGCACATGTGGATGGAGCAAAGCAATGAATTCATAGGACAAGAAACCCATGAAACAAATCTGGTGTGTTTAAACAATTCTACTACTCAGTGAAAACAGAACAAGATTTAAGAGTTTTATTTCCGTGCCCAATTATATTTTTAAAAAATTGCACAATCCATTTTTCTTCATTTCATGGCCATTCGAAGAGCCAGTCTTACTTTAAATGAGAGTGAGAATAGCAGCCTCTGTTAATGATAATGTCAAGATTTCTTCCCTTTCCTTCAGATTTTTAAATTGTCAAAAATGTCCGCTGAGTAACTTTTCAAACAGAGTAGGATGTTGTATAGTGGGGGGCCGTGGACCGTCACCGGACTGTGGCATGCCAGAAACCAGGTCGCGCAAACAAGTGAAGCCCCATCTACAGGATGCAGGCAGCATGTGAAAATACGCCCCCTCCGGTCCACAGAAGAATCTCTCTTCACAGAACTGGTCCCTGGTGCCCTAAAGATTGGGGGCCACTGTTGCATAGAATGGGACTTCGTCTACTTTCTCACTATTGAACTGTCTTATTCTGTGACTGGTGTACGTCTGTCTTAAATAACTTCTCCAAAAGTATGAGATCAGTCACTTTTGGAAAAAAAAAAGGGGGGGAGTGTGAATAAGAGGATTCTTTCATCCAGTCTAAGAGGTCTCATCTAGAAACTTTTTTTATTTATCCTTACGGTTGCATTGGACATGTCACCAATCCCTATTACATCCATCTCTCAATCACCTTCTAGCAAGATTTGAGAAACAATGCATTCACCTCTTGTTTTTCAAACCTAAATTACCAAGAGCTGTGGGGTCCTTAATGATCTCTGAGCTTGGTAGTTTCCTTGCAGGCATTCCATTACCAAACTAGGTAACATCATCAGTGCGAGAAGGAAGCAGGGTTTGCTCTTATATTTATATATGAGCGACTTGCCCTGTCAGAGTTGGTAGGAGTGTTCTTAGTGGTTCCTTGATGCAGCTGTTGTTTAACGGTTTGCTTCTTTGTTTGCACCGGTAGTTCCTTGATGGGGGTATTCTGGGAGTTGAAGTCCACAGATCTTACAGTTGCCAAGGTTGGACAGCCCTGTTCTGGATCTTCTGCCCTAAGCACTACTTGGGGCACTCAAAAGCTCCTGTCAGATTTCATCAGGCTCAGAAGGAGTATTTTATTTGGAGATGTTTCCCTCACTTCATTTTGGATGCTTCCTCCTTACCTTCCCCGGAAGGAAACCAGAGTTGCGAGTTTCCCCTTGCTTCTATGAATGGCACCAACCGTTTTCTAAGAAATGTGCTTCAACATTTTTAACGGCGGTGGGGGGCAGGGAAGGCTGCAGAGCCTTTAGTCTTCCTCTTTTTCTTTTTTTTTAAAAACATTTGTATTTTAGCCAGATTTTCATTTCTCCTGCTTGGCTGATGGGGGCTGCTGATAAGATAGTGACTTACAGCCCTTTCTGCAATTGTGAGCCATCCCCAATTGACTGCGTTTGCACATTTTTAACTCACTCCAGGATCAACAGAGCACTGGGGCTCATTAGCTAACCAAATGGGCTGGATTTGTAAGGCACGCTAGCTCACAATCACCACTTCCATCAAGAAAAAAAAAGCTGAACATGTTTCAGGTCTTCAACTAAGCTACTAAGCCACTTCAATGCGATGGAGGATTTTGGCCGCTATGAAAATGAACAGATAATTTACAGTAATCATTTCAAGGTGCTGGTCATAACTAAATGACATAGGCCCTAGTTCCAGGAAGTTTCTCAATTTACAAGCATTTGTTTAGTGATCGTTCGAACTTACAACGGCACCGAAAAAAGTGACTTAAGATCGTTTTTCACACTTTACAACCGTTGCAACACCCCCATGGACATGTGATCAAAATTCGGACACTTGGCAAGTGGATCTACCAATACTTGAGAGAACATTTATCTCACAAGGTACCTGACCAGGTATTTATTTATTTATTTTATTTTAATCATACTTTTATACCGCTCCCTCTCCCAAAAAGGGACTCGGGGCGGTGAACAGCCCACTAAAAACATACAATAAAAATATAATAAATACTATTAAAAATAAATTAAATAACCAAATCGGCTGTCTATTAAAATTTAAGTTAAAATTTAAAACTAATAAAACCCTAATTTAATTGATTAAAACCAAAAAACATAGTTACTGGGCCAGGCCGGCCTGTTCAAAAAGCAGGGTTTTTACTGCGCGCCGGAAGGTCAGAATATCCGTCATAGCCCGTATCTCCGGGGGGAGATCATTCCATAGGGAGGGAGCTCCCACAGAGAAAGCCCGAACTCTCGGGGCCACCAGCCGACAACGGTATCTGGCAAAGTGAGCATACTCCAAGTTTTTTGAATAAACAATGCCATTTACCTGCACCCTAAAAGTGCACCTTCTCTATCATGGTACCTGTCCTCTGGAACAAGATTCCCTCTGAGATCCAGATGACTCCCATCCTGATGATGTTACAGAGGCCCTTAAAGACTTGACACTTCTCTAAGGCTGTAGGACTAAGGTGGTTGGTGATCTTTGCAGAGTATATGTATGAGTGAATGTATGTATGAATATATGTATGTTGATATTGGCCTGATTTGGCATTTCATTCATTGTTTTTTAATCTAGATTTTATATTACCCTTCTGGGAGCCACCTAAAGTCCATTCAAAGTGGACAATGTTGAAATTAAATAATTAACAATAGAAGTAATAAGCAGTTTTGCTTTGTGTGTGTAAGAGAGATGGGTCAATAGGAATTCTCACCTTTGTGTAGATATTTTTGGTTTGCCCATTAAATCCTTTCCTTAGTTTATAGATATCTCAAAACTAACCCACTCTGGTATGAGAGCTACCACTTTTTAAAGATATCCAAGCCTAACAGAGCTTCAGGAGATGAGGGATTCTTCCTCATTGAGCACATTTAAGCAGAGGCTGACTGAACATTGTGAGGACGTTGTAAGATGCCTCCTGCAGTGAAAATCCAGCACTGAGAGAAAACAATCACATTAAGTGATCTCCAAGAAATTTTCTAGTTCAGTGGGTCCATTCACACAACGTAATGAACATTAATATTTGTTAGGTCCTCACCTTAAATTAGCCAGTCTACGTTTGTTCAATGTAAGCTCCAAACTTTATCAAGTTCTATTAATCAGGTCCTAACAACCAATTAAACCTATTAACTAAGGTAACAGTAATCCTGGCACATATTAAAAATATGGCTACTAAGAGCGTGACTGACCTGGTTGGGAAAGAAAAACACAGCATGGATGTCTGCATAGTAATCTATCAACCATCAGTAATGATGCCAATGGATTTAATCTGGCATAAGATACTTTTTCTTTTTGTCTTACTCCTATATAATCATCTCTGGAAGTATTATTCTACTAGAATAAGATTTATGAATAGGAATGTCCATTAGAGAAAGGGGAGAAACCTAGGTATATGGTGAAATGCGATTAAAGGAATCGATGTTAGCAAATGAACCTCTCATTGAAAATTGGTTGTTTTAATGAACTGAGTCAAAAGAAGCCAGGGTAGAAAACTTAATAAAATTAAGAGGCCATCACTCAATAGCACAACTCCTTGTCTCCTGACTCGCCTCAACAATCACACTCAGACAAACCTGGTCCTTTGTAAAGAGACATCATTTGTGGAATCAGGATGTTCTGGCCTATATTAGGGATATCCTCAAAGTCTAAGAGGAAATAAAGAACTATCATATCTTGTGGCTTTTAAAAATGCACAATCCTGGCCAAAACAGACAGTACATCATGTGTGTGTTTAGAAATAGATGCTTCTTGCATGTTATTTAAGGATTTCAAGATAATAAACTGTCCTGTCGTGTCTCTCTCATCCCAATATCTGAAACTATGATTGAAATAAAATAGATAGAACACTAATAGACTGTTTCAGTCTATTAGTATATACTATCTTATACAGATAGTCCTCAACCATTAATTTAATGTCCATTTCCAGTTACAATAGCACTGAAAAAAGTGACTTATGACCAGTTTTCTCACAAGCGTTGCAGAATCCCCATGGTTAGGAGATAAAAATTCAGGCACTTGGCAACTGACATATTTATAATGGTTGCAGTGTCCCAGGTTCCAGTAATCACTATTTATAAACTTTTCAGACAAGCAAAATCACTGGGGGAGGCCAGATTTGCTTAAAGACCAAATGATTCATTTCCCCAACTGCAGTGATGCACTTAACAACTGTGCAATAAAGGTTGTAAAATGGGGCAAAATATATTTAAATGTCTTTCTTAGGAACAGAAATTTGGGGCTCCAATGTGGTCATACACTGAGAACTACCGTAGCCCTTTCTGCAGTTGTGAACTATCACAATTTGTATATTTTAACTATCTTTAAAGCGCTCCATGGCTCGGGACCGGGTTACTTGCGAGACCGCCTCCTGCCACCATCGGCTTCCCACCGACCGGTACGCTCCCATAGAGTTGGTCTCCTCGGGGTGCCGCCGGCTGGACGGCTGGCAACCCCGAGGGCGCGGGCCTTCTCATTGGGAGCACCCCCTCTCTGGAATGAATTACCCCCGGAGGTAAGGGCCGCCCCTGATCTCATGACCTTCCGTCGGTTACTCAAAACGCACTTATTTCGGCAGGCCGGACTGGCCTAGGGGTTTTTTAAATTTTAACCGGGTTTTAATCTCTTTTAATACTTGTTTACATTTTAATTAGAGCCATATTATATTCAGTTTTTTAAATTTTAATATTATTATGTTGTCTTTTGTATTTGTACTTTGTATATGTGTTTTTATTGGCTGTTCACCGCCCCGAGTCCCTTCGGGGAGAGGGGGGCGGTATATAAATCGAATAAATAAATAAATAAATAAAATAAATAAATTTTTCACTCATTCTGGGATCAACAGAGTACTGACTTATTAGCTAACCAAATGGACTGGATTGGTAAGGCACGCTAGCTCACAACCCCCTGCATAAAAAAGATAATTGGCTGGGATTATATCTGAACCCAACCACAAGCTCCTAAACTACAATGGAACTCCATCAATCTGATGTTCTTAACTCTTGTCTTGAATTTGCAGAGTTTCAGCTATCAAGATAAACCAGCATTCCCAAATTCAGCAACTTCCTCAGATGGACCAGAACCAACATTTCCCATAATAGGAGAGTTAGGAATTACATCCCAGCATCAACACTGGGTGCTAGTTTGGAGAAAGCTGAGCCAGCTTTTCTTCTGTTAGCAAACCACCACCATCAATTCATGTTTTTCACAAAGCTGCCTGAAAGCAAGCTACAGGCACCCAGCTGTCTTGGTAACATTTATTGACATTCGGAGTGTGTTTTGACATAATGTTGGGAGGAAAGACATGCAAATGGGGCAATCATTAGGTTAAAAAAGTTCATTTTTGCGGCAGCTAAAATGCAAGCTTTTGCTGCAGACTGTCCACTCCCCATCTCCAGACTGTATCATCCAGACAGTAAAATAAATCATGTGGTTTGTATTTTCAAGAAACAGAGCAGAGCATGAATACACCTGGGTGGAAAAGGGAGAAACTCACAAGCTAAGCTCATCCTGTTAGATCAATCCATGGGGAAATTAAGGACAACAGACATTTCTTCTACTATCAGCCATAAAAGTACTTTCAGTTCAGCCCCCCACAAATGAATGCAAACAGTTTCTGGAACACGAGGCCCCAGAGGATGAGCTACAAAGAGGCAGGGTTCCCCAAAGGCTTTCCTTTGCATAACTATCAATATTAGCTTTCTTTTCAAATCCCATAAAATGGTTGGCATTTTTCAGACATAGCAAAGTTAAATTTCACAAGCCACTCACTACCACTGGGGACATCATTTTTTAAAAAAACTTCTTCCAAGCTCTTGTTCACACCCATTTATCCTCACTTTAAGGGTGGATTCACAATGCATGCTAATCCACTTACTACAGTTTAAAACCAGTTGTGGCTGGCTTACCCACTATGCTAAGTCCAAACCCTCATGTCTACATTCGTTCTTCTAAGCCATGGTTTAACTAAACTACAATGAGTCCAACAATGCTAAAAAAAAAAAAAAAAAACCACAACTACATAGTTGGCATATTATATACCAAGCACACAACAGTAGTCCTCAACATACAACAGTTTATTTTGTGATTGTTCAAAGTTACGTCACTGAAAAGTTTTTCACACTTATTACCTTTGTAGTATCCCCACAGTCATGTGACTATTGCTGTGTTCTAAGGTCACTCTTTGCAACCTTTTGATCAATGGGGAAGCCAGGTTCATTTATTACTCTAACATCAACTGCAGTGATTCACTTAACAACCTGGAAAGAAAGATCATAAAAAGGGGAAAGACTAACTTAACGAATGTCTCACTTAACAAAAAAATTGGGCTCAATTGTGGTAATAAGTCCAGGATTACCTGTGCAAAGTGAGAATTCAGCCTAACCCTCTGAGATAAGTTAGGTTTAAAGAGCTACGGTGGCGCAGTGGTTAGAGTGCAGTACTGCAGGCTGTTTCTGCTGACTGACTGCAATTTGACAGATCAAATCTCACGCTCAAGGCTGACTCAGCCTTCCATCCTTCCGAGGCGAGTAAAATGAGGACCCAGATTGTTTGGGGGCAAATATGCTGGCTCTGTAGACTGCTTAGAGAGGGCTATAAAAGCACTGTGAAGCGGTATATAAGTCTAAGTGCTACTGCTATTGCTACATCTGGACCCAAAAGTCCAGTGGAAACCAGTGCAGAGCAGAGTTTTGAAATAGTCTCACCATGGTCTCATCAACCCTAACTATAATCTGTCTTAAAATGCCATTGGGCAGCAGAGGCATAAACTATGTGGAGCAGCTCCCTCAAGGAAGAAATAAAAGTTCCAATCTAGCATTCTTCAACCCTAACCTGATGCCTTTCAGATATATTAAGACTTCAACTCAAAGATTTCCTAGCCAGCATGTCTCTTCTGGAGGGCACCTGGTTGGGAAAGGCAATAACAGACTAGGCCTTATGAATAACTGTGCTTTAAATATGCTGTTTAAAGAATACTTTATATCTGATTCATAAATTCAGTCTAGATTCCATGCATTCATAAGCAGACTCACCAGGCAGAGCTTCTTCATGACAGTGGCAAGAGGGAGAACCCAAAGACAACCTGGGTCCATTTTCCAGGAAAAAGCTTTTGCAGCTTGAAGTTCTAAGACAAGAGCTAACCAAGATCAAGAGTGAAGAAAACTGACTTTCATCATGTTGCTTCCTATGGAACAGCAGGCTTTGATTAGTCTGGCTTCCTTCACTTACACCTGAGTAGCTGATGCCCACCTTTCTGTCTTTTGCCAGCCTCTCATCAGAGACTGGCGCTTCCAAGGGATGGCTGGAGGAAGTCCCTATCTTGGATCAGAACCTGGGAGTCCAGGTCAGGAGCAGTGGCCCAGGGGTTCATTCAGCCTCAGTGGGGCACCTTTCCAGCAAGGGGATGTCAAAGCGAAAAAAATTCAGCTTCATAAATTAGAGGTTGTTTGCTATGTAAATCCCAATCATATGACTGCAGATGTTGCAAACAGCCATCAATGTGGGCTGCTTGCCAAGCGCCCAAAAATACAGCCATTTGATCCTGAAAAAGTTATCTATGGCCCAGATTCAAAGTTATAATACCTTTCCTCTGTCATGTGACTGCATTTTTTGGCACTTGGTAAACACTCCACATTGATGGTTTGTTTGCAACATCCTGCAATCACATAATCATGGCACAACTCACACAATCAAGGACTACCTGTATTAGCGACATGGCTTGTTTAATATTGTTTATGGAAGAATCTGCAATGGCATGGTTTTGTGCAATACACAAAGCCATAAACCATGGTTTATAAATCCACATTGCTGCTTTTGACTGAAGTCCAGAGCAAACAAAATATGTTGTAGCTTAGTGGGATGTATGAGTTGTGTCTGGCACTGGAAACAGCATATGGCTGATCTGGGTTGTGTCAATCGGGTCCAAAAGTTGAGTCAAGGCAGGGCTCCAAGCCAGAGAAGCAACAAGTGGGAAAGACAAAACCAGTCAGAAGCTCTTTGGCACAGAAACCATCAGGAAACAGGACCAGGGAGAGTTCCATGGGAATCCTGCTGGCTGAATTTTCCTTCTTTAAGAGAATGGATGGATGTTATTTCTGAAACAGTTGAAGCAGAGGGAGCACATATGCCCCTAGTTATACTGGGGGCAGGGGTCAACAACTTCATGACCTGTGGACTTCAACTCCCAGAATTCTTGAGCCATGCTGGCTCAGGAATTCTGGGAGTTGAAGTCCATAGGTCATGAAGTTGCCACAGTTGCCCACCTCTGACTTAAGGTCAACCAGCTGTCTATTGGCTCTCATTCATTTTGGAGTCTTCTAAGTAAATGGAATTAAACTTGGAAACTACAGTGCTACAAAGATTTGCATCCAGCATCTTAGCAACAACAATGCCTCATATAAACCCAGCATAAACTTGTATCTTCATAGAGCCTGTATCAAATTTATCCCTTAATAAAGGTTTGATAGGTTTGACCAGTTGCTAAATATCCAAGGGATCAACTTTGGAAAGTGGCAAAGTATTGTCAGACTCTTAAATCCATCTAAAGATGCATTTTATATGACCTTGTGTATTCAGTGAAAATATCTGATTTTTTTTTTAGTTCTGCAAATTTATTCTTAATTCTGCAAATTTATTCTCTTCTTTTGAAAATGCCTTCTTAAATTGGAAGATGCTGGAAAGCAAAATATGAAGCCTGATCTTATTTCTAAAAGCTGTATTTCAAGGAAGGAAGGAAGGAAGGAAGGAAGGAAGGAAGGAAACACTTGTTCCAATATTTTAATGGGAATGGTACTAAGATCCTTATCCAAATGGCCTTTTTGATAGGCATTGCAATTCAACCCAGGATACAGTTTGGTCACTGTAAATTCTGGATGTAATAATTGTAGGGCCTCTTTTCCCCTTTAGTTTTTAATATGTATTAATTACCTGTTGCAACTCTAGACTGCTCTACTCACTCTTCTGAAAGAAGAAACTGTGTGGAGTCAGAGATGGTATTTGCCGGTTCTCTGAACTACTCAAAATTTCTGCTACCGGTTCTCTAGAACTGGTCAGAATCTGCTGAATACCACCTTTGATCCTATCTGGCTATTTAAAGATAGTCTTTGACTTACAACCCCCATTGGGACCAGAATTTCCATTACTAAGCAAGGTGGTTGTTAGACACACCCACTTCCATGATCTTTTTTAACCTAGTGATTGTTAAATGAATCACTGCAGTTAAGAGAAGCACACCTTTAGTAAGTAAATTCATCTTCCCTCATTGACTTTGCTTGTTGGAAGCCAGCTGAGAAGGTCTCAAATGTCATGTGAGTCTGGGACACTACAACTGTCATAAATACATGGCGGTTGCCAAGTGCCTGGATTTTGATCATGTGACCATGGGGATACTGCAATGGTCGTAAGCATGAGAACCAGTCATAAGTTACTTTTTTCACTGCTTTGTAACTTTCAGCAATCGCTAAATGAATGATTGTAAATCAAGGACAATCTATACAAGAATTAGCCCATAAACTACTTTAGTCAAAAGAAGGACCAATACCTACTTTCATATATCACACAATAAGCCTTGATTTTGTTGAACTGTGATTTATCAAACAGGCAATAATGTCCTACGGGCTGCTGTGTAGGACACTGATTTGGGCAACGTGTAAGGAGAAGACCTTTATACATTTTATACATGAATGAAAGATTTTATTGGAATAATTCAGATGTCCCTTCTGGCTTTCTTATCCACCTCCCAGTGCAACCACTTTATCATCATCTGAACTATCTGATCAGTGACTTGAATATAATGCAATTAGGATTATCATTTTAAGGGTATTTAGATGAAATTTAAAGCCAGCCTTGCACTAATTTGGCTGTCAAGGAATTGATTTTGATCCTTAGCACTCTTTCATTTTCAATAGAGTACTGCTCTAACCAGGTTAATTTCTGTTAAGCACATTAGTCAGGTACTTCTAACTCCCCAATCAAACAATTATATGTCTCTGGGCTTTGAAAAATTATAATTAGGGTTACCACTAGATGGGAGCAAAAACTTGGAGGTTTCTAAATCTCTCTGCTGTTCTCTGATACGCAATTAGATTTCTGCAATCTCAGCCAGTTGCCCTAATCTTAGCAGTATTGCACGAACCCACAACATAAAGCCCAACTAATGCACAGGTAGCCCTCAGATTACAACCACAATTGAGATCCATATTTCTGTTGCTAAGATAGTTATTTTGCCCATTGTACGACCTTTCTTGCCACAGTTCTGCCACATGGTTCATAGCATGATGCATTTATACATTGCATCAAGCTGTAAGCCATGTCTTATCTATTACCATGGTTGAATTCATACAATGTAGCTAAAATAAAATCCAAAACACTATCCTAAAGTGGTATTTTTCAGTCTCAGCAACTTTGAAATGTGTGGATTTCAATTCCCAGAATTCCCCAACCAGCAATTGAAGTCACACATTTTAATGCAAAATACCTTAAAGTACTTAAGCACTGCCTTAAACCAGGGGTGTCAAACTCATGGCCCGTGGACCGGATGCATCACGTGCTGGCCCCACCCCCGCCTAGTTTAGCGAAGGGGGGGAAGTCTTGATACATCACATGATGCTGCCGTGATGATGTGAGTTTGACACCCCTGCCTTAAACCAATGTTTTTCAACCTTGGCTACTTAAAGATGCATCAACTTCAGTTCCCAGTGTTTTCCCAGCCAACAGGGAATTCTGAGAGTTGAAGTCCTCACATCTTGAAACTCCTAAGGTTGAAAAAGTACTGAATTAGACAATAAGTAATGTTGTGGAAAATATTTTTTATCTTGAGCACAAGGAAGCCAGTGGCTGCTGATTCACAATACATGACAGCCATGTGTTAAATAATTAAGTTAATTATCAGTGGTTGATAGCAACCAGTAGAGGGCAGTACAAGATAATCTACAATATTTTATTCCTTCATGCAAGGAAATTTAACTTGGAGTCAATTTCTCCTTAATGAAAAAACAGCAAATTAAACAGAAATTGCCTGCCTGGTTGGAAATGCAATTTCCAGGTCATTTGTAGATCCTCAACAAAGAAAATAATGTGTGAGTTTAATTAGCAGGTTTTAGCAACTTATTTCTTAATAGCTTCAAAGCAGTGAACAAACTAGCCTGTGTTATGCTATTTCACCTCTTTTTTATATTTTCAGAATGAAGACAATGTGAAGGCAGGATTGGCCTAAACAACAACTTAGGTGAGGAACACCCCCTATCAGCTAACAATTTCCTTTTTATTATAGTATTTGGTAATGTGATCTCAAAGTAATTTCTTAAAATAGTTTTTATCCAGGAGAAATGGCATAGAATTGAAAATTGAAAGTGAAATTTTATAAACATTCATATTGCTACATGAATGTAGAGTTTTTAACTTCATATATTTTTCTTAATATAAACTTTAGTGATTGTTCAAAGTTACAAAGTAGCATTCTCACGTGTGATCAAAATTAGAGTGCTTGGCAACTGGTATGTATTTACAACTATTATGGTGTCCTGGGGCCAAGTGATTGCCATTTGTGATGTTGTCTGCTGGCTTCTGACAAGCAAAGTCAATGGGGGAAGTTGGATTTGCTTAACAACCATGTGATTCACTTAACAACTGTAAACAACTGGTGAAAAAATCATCATAAAATCAGGGTCTATTCACTTAGCAACTACCTTACTTAGCAATGAAAATTCTGCTTCCAATTGTGGTCATAAATTCTGACTATGCATACCCAAATAAACTGTAAAGGTGTGTCAGTATTCCCCATAGCTCATTGCAAACTCTGCATTTAAGAAATGAAAAGTTATTTAGTTCAGCGTTTCCCTCAACCTAGCTTCTAATGAAAACACATAGTTGCCGAAGCATTTTACTGCAAGGTGTGTTAGCTTGGATTTGTAAAGGTGAAGTGGAAGAAAAGAAAAATACAATTTCTTTGGGTATTTTCAAAGAGTCATGATGGTATTTCTTTTCATTAGTTCTCCAAATGAATATTTAGAACTATACTGCCATCGTTTGACCAATATAGTTTGGTGCAAAGACAGAATGGATTTCTATGAATATTAAAATCTGAATAAAATATGCCAAGTTTTTGACAAGTCTGAATAAAGTAAGTTCATTCTGTAAGACTGAAAGGTGTAATTCTGATTTCCACTATTAGAACAATGAACACACTTGTGCTTGATAGGATTAAATATAAAACCCTGCCTTGGAAAATAAGGAATATTTTAATAACCGCAGCTCAGGTAAAATGATTTTTTCTGGATTTTACTGTTTGGTTATTAATCTACTGTAGGACGTTTAACCAAAGAGAAATATTTTTGACCTCATGAATATTAAAGATATCGGTTAACCTCCTGAAAGAGAGAAATGATTAGTAGGTAGGAAATTGTTATATGCATTCTATTAAACTATGGTTTGTTTCTCAACATATTTATTTATTTTATTTATTTATTTTGTCAATTGCTTACAAGATAATAGGTATAAGTAAAAACATGAATAGATGGATACATATAAGAAAAATAAAAAAATAAAAGAAACAATAGGACAGGGACAGTAGGCACGTTGGTGCGCTTATGCACGCCCCCTACAGACCTCTTAGGAAAGGGGTGAGGTCAATAGTAGACAGTCTAAGGTTAAAGTTTTTGGGGTTTGGGGAAGAAACCACAGAGTCAGGTAGAATATTCCAGACATTGACCACTCTGTTGCTGAAGTCGTATTTCCTGCAATCAAGTTTGGTGTGATTAACCTTGAGTTTGTATCTATTGTGTGCTTTTGTGTTGTTATGGTTGAAGCTGAAGTATTCATTGACAGGTAAGTCATTGCAATGTATGATTTTATATACCATACTTAGATCAGATCGAAGATGGCGTAATTCAAGGTTTTCTAGGTCTAGAATTTCAAGTCTGGTGGCATAAGGTATTCTGCAACGAGTAGAGGAGTGGAGAACTGTTCTTGTGAAATATTTCTGGACTTTCTCAACTGTGCTAATATCAGATACGTAATATGTATAATAGAGTATGAAAAGAGTTGATCCTAGAACACTGCCTTGAGGGACACCACTGTTGACAGGTACAGAATTTGATAAAATTCTGTACCTTGATAGGACGCTCCCAATTTTGACCATTTGTTGCCTGTTTAACAGGAATGCTTATATCCAGTTATGCAGGTGTCCAGAGATAAACCACCTTGAGCTCCTGGAGGAAAGTGAGAAATAAATCTAACATGCTGGCTGGAGAAATCTGGAACCTATCTTAAACTTGCTGAGGTTGAGAAACAGAGCATTAAAGAAATTAGCAAATAAAGGAAGTTAGGTTTCTCTTTCTTTTGTCAACCCTGGCTTTAGCTCTCTTTAATGCGCAGCAGAAACCTCGAAAGTTTCTGCAAAATAACGGAAACTCGCTCCCAAGAGATAAATGTTACCTCAACTTCGTTTGTTTTCTGACGTACCTCCTTCACGTTTATCTTTGGTAAGTTGTAATTCCCCGCCTGGCCTCTTAAGCGCTGCAGCTCAATTCCCACCCCTCCTCCCAACACTATGGCGGCCGCTCGCGCACGCATCTCGATGGTTTCTCCAAACAGAGCCTCTTGCTCGAATGTCAACGATTCCCCCCCCCCCCCCCGAGAGACAGAGGTCTGTCTTCATTCGCGTCCTCAGTGACATCACGAGGCGGAAGTCGGAAACAGGAAATGCTGATGTTTACCGCGACGGCGAGAAGATGGCGACTAATGTGGATACAGGCGGCTCTGAGGATGGGACGGTGAGAGTTGAGCGTTGTTAGAAGAGTGATAGGAGATCATTGTAGGGCAATCTGGCCATCGCACTGCAACCGAAAGCTTCAGTCCAAGCACAGCCCGAGGCGCCGCGTTGGGAAAGGTTGCTTGTATTTTAGGAAGTAAGGGATTTGGTTTGGCTGCTCTGAATCGGTGGCAGAGATGGGAAACCTGGGCTGAACTACAACTCCCAACATCCCCAGCAGCCTTGCTGTGAGCTGCAATTCAGCAATGTCTAGAAGACAACTTAATCTTTGTAGATTTTATTTTTATTTGGCGTATGGCACGTGTTAGCCAGGGATCACCGAGGTGGCTGGCTGGCTGCCTCTTGAAAGGGATTTTTTTCGGGATGTTTATCTTTAAAATTTTGAAATATAAAATTTAAAACAGAAACATTTGTAGAAAAGAGACCTGTCAAAGCAAATGATGGGAAGAGTTAATGGCGCAAAGGGGATAAAAGAGATAATCTCATTCTTTTTTGCTTTGTTAATACTGTAGGGGTATAGGTAGATCCTGAAAGTGTAAGTTTAGAATATTCTACAAATTATCAGTTTAGTTCCATTTCCCCTGTATTTAGGAATCAGTTGAGGAAAGCCTTTTTTACATGTAGCCTCATCCCTTCTCCTCTTACATTTTGAGATATTTTGCCCATTGATTTGTTGATTGGGACCCATCAAATTGTTTTTGATTTCTAGCAACTGCATAGATTTTCTTCTCAAGACTCCCAGTGGTTCAGTTCATCATTACTGTAATTGAATCTATCCATCTTACACAGGGGTCCCCAAACTTGGCAAGTTTAAGACTTGTGGACTTGTGCTAGCTGGAGAATTCTGGGAGTTGAAGTCTACAAGTCTTAAAGTTGCCAAGTTTGGGGACCTCTGATCTTACTGCTGGTTGTCCTCTTTCCCCTTATATTGTTAACATTATATATTATATAGATATACTACACATTATATTATATAATCATTAACATTGTAATGTTGAGAGTGATTAAGGATAATTGGTTTTTTCTTGGGTTTTGATAAACCATTCCATCATCCTTGATCACTTTCTGTATTTTAATTGTAATGGATAGAGAGAATTTACTATGAAAGTATTTTCATTTTCTCTTGGTACTGTATTGCTAAAGCTCAAGACAGTAATTATATTTTAAAAGCCTCTGTCTTATACTTTTTGATCTCTTAGAAAATACAAAATTAGATATCAGATCCTGAGTGACAAAATTAGACACATCTTGGTAATGGTTTTAGATGAGTACAAATAAAGACAATAACAGCAGTGAAAATCCCATATATCCACCAAGTCACATACTAAAAGTGTCAGGCCTGTATGCCAACCATGGGCTAAAATGCAAGAAGCAATAGAAACAATCCGTAACAAATGGGCTCTGTCAATTAAAAAGAAATGTGGCTAAAATCAGTATGGTAACAAAAAGAGCAAGTATAACATGTGTTTACTGTTTTATTTAGTAGGTGATCCTGATTGTGAAACTGCTTTTTATACGTAATGTATAACCCTTTATCTCAATCCCAGATTATTATTTTTTAAAATACATATTCCAGATGGTTTCCAACACTTCAGACAGTCTGATGACAGCTGAAGAAGCTGCTGCCCAAAAGAGAGAAGAACGGCTTAGAAAATTCCGAGAGCTTCATTTGAAAAGGGTAAGGTTACTTTGTGGCTTTTGGATTCAAATCCCAGAACAGTAAATCTACTGGGTCATAACCTTGTAAGACCTAATTAAATTATATAGCACATTGTACAAGATTTCTGGAGCAACAGTTTAGCATGCAAGATAGAACAGTTTAGCATGCTTGAAGAGGGCGAGAAGAAAAAAAAATTGGTAGTTTAGGATATAAAATTTGTAATAGTTTTTATTTTAATTCTGTTTGCTGCCCAAAGTCACTTGTTGAGGTAGGCAACCATATAAATAGGATAAATAAGTAAATAAAATATAAAATAAATATTTGGTACAGTCTTAATACTGGGATAGGACTCAACTATGGAAACTGATCTTCCAAGATACTACATGCCTTCATCTTTTCAGGATTCCTGAAAGTGAAAATAATAGGAAACAAGAGTTGACCCCATTATTTTTGGAAATACATTGTCAATATCTTGAGAACAACTCCATAATTAGAGGTAATCTGAGGTCCTTGAAATTATTAGCCATAAATGAATATTTTTATATTACCGAGGCTGAGGAATGATGTTACAGGTAGTGCCTGAGTGAAGAAAGAGCTCCTAAATTCATCTTTAAATTAAATTCTTAAGTCAAACCAACTGCCTGCTACTAAAAAATGGTAGATGACATTATCCTTCCTGGAGCCAACAAATCATTGAAACTCCACTTTCGGGAACCACTGAAAATTTTAGGCTGTATTTAAAAAACACATAACTTTAGCAATTCATCAGCTCAAGAAGGAGAACATCACTCACCATTTTCAGTAGTAGGCAGCCTTTATTTATTTATTTATTTATTTATTTATTTATTTATTTATTATTCATTCATTCATTCATTCATTCATTCATTCCATTTATATAGCGCCCTTCTCCCGAAGGACTCAGGACGGTGAACTTCATTCATTCCATTTATATAGCGCCCTTCTCCCGAAGGACTCAGGACGGTGAACAGCCCATCTAAAAACCCCACAAAGAATACAAAAGTTAAAAAATATTAAATTTCAATCGGCTGCTTGATAAAACTAACAAAACCCCACCCCCACCCCTTAAAACCCAATTTAGAATTAATAAAATGGAGACCAAATTAAAACCATTTCAGCCAAGGCCGGCCTGCTCAAAGAGCCAGGTCTTCAACGCGCGCCTGAAGGCCCTCAGGTCCTTTAAGGGTTGTTCTTAAATCACCATGTTCTTCTCCTGGGTAATGCTTGTTGTATTAGGTTAAAATAAATGACAGTAAGAGCCAGAACAATTACTGTTATGCAGTAACAGCCCACCAATAAGCAGATTAATAAGCTTTAGCTGCAGGATCTGTTTTTCAATTTTTATTTGCATTGCCACAAGAATTCACTGGCAGAGTTTTTCTCACTATTGGTGAAGTTTGTAGCTTTCTTAATCTTTTTTGCTGCTTATCCCTGATTTGTTTCTATTTTCTAATTTATCAATCGCTGGTAAATTGGAGATGTTATCTCTTGTTTATTTTTAAAAGAATGAAGCCCGTAAGTTAAATCATCAGGAAGTTGTGGAAGAAGATAAAAGGCTGAAGTTACCAACCAACTGGGAAGCAAAAAAGGCTCGCTTAGAATGGGAACTCAAAGTGGAAGAAAAGAAAAAGGTAAACAAGCAAAAATGTAATGTGTACCTTTAAAACAATTAGAAGAAGAAGAAAAAGTCCCCACAGTTACTGTTTTTTCACTGGGTTATATTAGAAATGAGCAATGATAGATACAATCAGGGGTGAGATTCTGCCAGTTAGGATGGTTCTATAGAACCGGTTGTTATGATTCTGTGCAGTTCGGAGAAGCAGCAAATCGTGCCCCTGGCTGGCCCCACCCCTCTCTGCCCTCCCCGCGCAGTCAGTCCTTATCTCACTTGCGCGACTTCGCATGCATGCTCGACATCGCTGATTGCATTATCCCCCGCCCAGTCACTCCTTAAGGTTTTTTTTCCCCTCCCGATAATCAGCTGTTCTGACGATCCGCTGTACCGTGATCCCCCTCTCTGTCTTATTGTTTCACCTAGGAGGCTTTCCTGAGGCCCAAGAGGCCCAAAAATGGAGTGTGTGTGTGTTGTAAAAAAAGAAGTCACACCCACCCAGTCACATGGCCGCGCCCATCTAGCCACACCCACAGAACTGGTAGTAAACATATTTGCATGCCACTCCTGGATACAATACTTGCACCATTACTGGAACATACTGGCATCCAAATATAGCCCTGTATTAGTTTGCAAAACATGTGATATACATTAATAACTCTCAAAATCTATCAAAGACAGATATTTTTAAGGTTTAAGTGGAAGGGCCAAATGTAGCTTCTGAAAGACCAAAATTCTGTTGTTATTCCAAAAAATGAGATTTCATAACCCTTCGCCAAACGAGTAAAACCACAGTTCACATAATATTTTTTAGAATTTCTAATATAATATTAGGATGCATTTGTCATTTCAAGGAAACTGTTATTCTTTCGTGCCATATGCTTGCAACAGTCCACTCAGTGAGTATTTGAATCAGGCAGGATTTAAACAAGGGGTTTCATAATTCATTCCTTTTGTCAGGATGTTCTAATCTAGAACACTGTCAAAAGAGGTTGGAATTATTATGGATGTAGACCTATCAGAAAGAGAAATCAACAGCAGAGCATGCATAATTCAGCTGAAGACTAATTTTATAAGGAAATATAAGATATAAATTTTAGCTCACAGGGGAACATTTTTTTGAGGATGTGTGTTTTAAATTATTAAAATAAATTTATCGTCTACTAGGAATGCCTGCTGAAAGGGGAAGATTATGAGAGAGTAAAGCTGCTAGAAGTAAGTGCAGAAGATGCAGAACGCTTTGAGAGGAAAAGGAAGAAGAGAAATCCTGATCTTGGGTTTTCAGGTAGGGGGAAATGATTTTTACTGTTTTGAAGTACATGTTGTACGCCGTGGCCCATAACGGAGGTTCTTTTGTAGTACTTGGCCCTGTGGGTCATAAGAAAATTGGAAGGGGATCGTAAAACATTTTCAGAATTGTTTGTGGTTACCCAGCCAACATAAGAACATTGTCAAAACTCCTGTTTGTCATGATAAGTTCAAATTGAGAGCAAAAGTCAGAGATACTTTTCAATCAAAGCAGCTTTATTATCTATTATTCTTCATCTTTATGTAAATGAAGACTCAATCATCCAGGCCAAAAGTATCTAAAGAGGTTAAATCATGGCAACTGGACCAAAGTTTATTAAACCGAGACATTTCATTACTCTTCCAAGTAACTTCTTTAATCAAAATGAAAATTTTTTGATAGGCATAGTGTCAGAAAGTTGTTGGAATGTACTTATTCTCCCATACTGAATGCAAGGAGTTTCTTCTCAAAATGAAATGCAATATGTAAACGAAGAGCATTATTTACATATTGCATTTCATTTTGAGGAGAAATCCCACTGCAGTCAGTCTGGCAAAGTTAGTACCTTCCAAGGACTCTGACTCTATGTCTAATCTAACCCCAAAAAATTCATTTTGATTGAAGAACTAACTTGGATGAGTAACAAAAAATCTCTATTTAATAAACTTTGGTCCAGTTGCCATGATTTAATCTTTTAAATATTCTTCATCTTGTTCCTGAGAAAGGGGTTACACGAACTTATTTATCATTGGGGGGAGTGGAATCACAATATTGCTGAGATAGATTGCCCTATTTAGTAAAAGTTTGTTCATTAAGCTAATTTCTTTGCTCCATAGACTATGCAGCTGCTCAATTACGTCAGTATCAACGGTTGACCAAGCAAATTAAACCTGACCTGGAAAAGTATGAAAAATTAAGAGAAGAAAGGCAAGTATTTTTTTTTTCACAGGAGGATGATGAGGATGATGATTATGTGGTAGAAGGATCTAGAACGGATATTTACAAATGAGATCATTCCCAAAGGCATATGAATTAGAATGCAGGTAGTCCATGACATAGGACGGTAATTGAGCTCGCAATTTTGATCATAAGTCATGATGGTTATAAACCAGGCTACCATGTGATTGTGCATATTGCATTGTGAATGCCTCAGTCATTAAGCAAACCCATTGTTTGTTATAGGGTGTTTTTTGCTGAAAATTAGAAATAGTGTACTGGCAAAAATATAAATCATGGCCCCATGACAACAGGACATAGCAAACGTCCATAAATGCAACTGGTGGCCCAAAATGTGACGTGTGCATGTGAGAGTGTAAGTAGCTTTTTCAGGCTACATTATAATTTTGAACAGACACTAATTGACCAGTCCTAAGTCAAGGACTACCTCTAAATAATTTTGCACAGCTGGTATTAAAGTAGAAGGGTAATGTTCCGTCTACCTGATTCAATTTTGGTTAAGGAGAATGAGAAAAGTGGAAAAGATTAGAGATATGGAATTAAGAGTACAGACTTTTAATCAGCGCTACTGTAACGGGTTAGATTGATATGTTTTTGTCCCAAATTCTTGAGCTAGAGAAATTTTACAAAATTGTTATTGTTAACTTTCATTTTCTCCTTTTAATCCTTCAGTGGTGAAGATTTTTTTTCCAACTTCAAATAGTTTACTCCATGGAACTCATGTGCCCTCCAAAGAAGGCGTTGACAAAATGGTTTCAGATCTTGAAAAACAGTAAGTGCCATATTCATAATGAACTGCACGTTTAAATTTATTAAGCATCTTGTATATGTGTTTATCATAGACCTCCTGCTGAAGTTTCATTTCAGATTGCATTATTTAAGCACTTTGTACTTAGAGTCCATCTTGGTTTTTTTTCCTATTTATTTTCCAAATAATATAGTTATCAGACAAGGCTTTGTCCCTTTTAAATGATTCTAAGTAATTATATTAACTGTAAAACCCAGAGATTGATTTGCTTTGGAGTGGATTAATAAAATGGAGTTTTTTATTCCCCTTGACCCCATTAGCTGAATATACAAGAGGAAAAAAATTCTATTACTGTCTCAAATAAAGAACATCCAGTACCTCATTAAAATATGAATTCAAGATATATATACAAACATAGGCTGAATATTTTGGTTTCTTTTTCAGAATTCACAAACGTGAAAAATACAGCCGGAGACGTTCTTACAATGATGATGCAGATATCGACTACATTAATGAGCGGAATGCCAAGTTCAATAAGAAGGCTGAGAGGTTCTATGGGAAATACACTGCAGAAATTAAACAGAATTTGGAAAGAGGGACAGCTGTATAGACCAAAATTTCAGGAGGCCGGCCTTGCTTTCTCAGTTTGGCTTCTTTAAAACCTTCATGTGTAAAATACACCTTGCAAACATGTTCTATAGTACTCCTTCTCTCAAAGGGTATGTTAGAAAAGTTTTAACGATTATGTAATTGTATTTGAAGTTATGGTTGGTGAGCCAATTGTTATTTCATTTTTTGTTTTTTTTTAATGAAGATGAAAATGTTAAATCACAAATCCAGATTTTTTTAATGTACCTGTGGTTTATTTGAAAACCATTATAATTGAGTTAGTTAATAGTTAATTTTGGTAGTTTGATTAAACTAAGAGCCATAGCATATAAATGTGTTTTTAAAACACTTTTGATATGTTTTGTCTGCTTAATGAGCATCTGGTTTATAACGCAATTAGTGGGAAGCCCCCAAAAGTAATGAAACATAATTCAGACAGATGCGCAAAACATATCCAAAGTACTCTTGGCTTTTGTACACAAAAAAAAGCTGGGTTAGAAAGCTCCTTAAATATTATCTTTAGAAACGTGTGTAATATTGTTTATACAGGTAATCTTCAACATATGACTGCTTGTTCAGGGATCTCCATAGTGCCACACTCCCCCAATTTCCCAGTGCCCACTTGCTACCCATCCTGTTTATCAGTGCCCACCCACAGCACCTTTCCATCCCCTCATAATCCTTACTTGGTACTCAGCTCTTTCCACTTAATCACCCTTAAAGTCCTCAGGTTACAGCAGCAATGGAGACTTCTGTCACTAAGTAATGCATTCATATATCATGCTTTATGACTGTCATTATTGATAATTCCACTCAACTTACTATTGTAACCAGATGATACCTTTATAACAAATTCTGTTTCATCAATATGGCATAATTGGTTGTTTTATTATTCTGTTACATCAGGTGTCAGATGTGACCAAATGATCAACTGTGCCTGGGATAATGGTGGCACACAGTATCCGCAACAATTGGCTGTTGTTCAGGGTTACCTTCCTCCTTTTAGACCTTGCAAGTTGATGTAGCCATGTAAATTTCTTTAATGTTCAGTTCTTAAAACAAAACTCTCAAAGTCTGTAAAATGTCATTGAAGCTTTTCCTCCCTCCAGATGTTCTTGTACTTGTTGGAATGAGGTGCTGCCTCAATATGCTTGCTCTTTTCTGCTTGCTGCCAGCTGAGCTCCCAAACTAGGCAGGAATCCCACCAGCATATGGTGCTTATTATAGCTTCTAGCCCTGGCAATTGAGATAACCCTCTTGCCTGCCTGAAATTGCTGTTGCCTGTAATAATTGGTACATTGCTGAAAAGGCTGGGATGGTGGTGGTTCAATTTGCTAGACAGTGTGGATGCTAGTAAGTAAACTGTCAGTGGGGGAATTTCATTTCCTCTGAAGTTTCTAGGGCTGTATACCCAATTATTTGTGGTAACATATGACTTAACTGCCTTTGGAGTTGGTTCCAAAATTGAAGGTGGTACAGAATACTTGGTTGATGCAATTTGAGTACTGTGCTGGCTTGCCTTTAGAGTTTGGGGCTAGGTTCTGGTCTCTCTTCTCCATCTTGGCTTATTGCTTGCATTCTGTCAATAGCATCTTACATCTAATGCAAGACAAAGTCTACTCCTACTCTGAGACGAGAAAATATTTCAGGCCTGGATAGAGTTTGGGAAGATCTTTATAGGTTCCTGAAGGCGAATGAATTCAATGTCTTGAAGACTTCCACTTTAATGAAGAAAGTTTCCAAACAAAGGACAAGCTTGATCACAAAATTGCCTATATATATGTTAATTTTCCAAGATTATGAAAATTAGTTAGTCATGAGGATGTGCTCAGCATGATTAAAGATAGTTTAAAAGGGCAAAATGAACATTAACCATTTTTGGAGTCATTGGGTACCTGTTTTTCCTTGCAAGTACCCAAATAAGGCATATCTACAAATTTAGTTTCATCTGTACTTTGTCCTGTTTTTATCTTTTTTGTATCTACCTTCGCGTTTATAAAATATCAGAACTGTTAATTCAGAATGCATTAGTTACCTGTGACCATATAGGTTTCTGATCAATTTTTGTGCAACAGAGTTATAAAAATCTTTAATACTCTTTGCAATAAGTTTCCTATCTTTCTCAGCATTCGGGAATATAGTTAAACATCTCCAATAAAATGTGTTCTGATTTATAACCCACTCAAGAGCATTTTTAATTTAGTACTGCAATTCTTTATTACAAAGGTTGCAAGTTTGTCTCCAGACAATATATCAATAACTTGGACCCTTTATTTACTTATGAAGGGCAACTGTACACAGGACAAAGCTATTAATTTTCATTTTATTCTTCTAACAAAGAAAAGAAACATTTCTACATACTTTCTTCCAGCATCATCTTGCAGTTGGCAATATCATTTAAGCAGATGAAACTAAATTTGTAGATATGCCTTATTTGGGTACTTGCAAGGAAAAACAGGTACCCAATGACTCCAAAAATTGTTAATGTTTATTTTGCCCTTTTAAACTCTTTGAAGACATGTGGACTGATTTGGAAGTTTCAAGTGGTACTTCTAATACATTATACTTCTGCTCTAAAGTACTCATTTTACCCCTTAACACAAAAGCAGACAGAATAATTCCAAACCAGTCTGTTCCATGGATGGCAAACATTCCAGGAGGCTCACCAATAGTTTATGGGTAATCCATCCCTGTACTCATATACTACTTGGATCTTTTATATTTCAGACAACAGAATCTAATCAAATATGATTTGCTAAAATAGCTATTTTCGCATGTCTTGTTCCTTTGAATAAAAACAGTACACTTCCAGAATATTCAAAATTTATTTGAAATTCTTTATTACAGATTTTTATGAAAATTGCAGAAAATATGCAGCTTATACAAATTCATCCTTCACTAATTTTGAATGCCATTTTTTTGTTGAATACCATTGTAATGTCATATAGTTCAAAATATCTGGCTATAGTACAATATTTACACAAGCTATGAAATTAAGTAAAAAACAATCAACAACATATTACCTAAACTTGCCCTGCCCAGCCCTTTCTGCTTGAAGCATGACTTCTTTAAATGTTTGTCAAGCTTATTCACAGCTAAATAAGAACTTTAGAGATTTTTCTTACATTTGTTGCAAGAGTAGCTTATGGACAGTTGATAATAGGCAAGGATTAAAATGAAAATACTAGAACTTCACTAATGCATCTTTTTGTTGCCTTTGTACTTACTGCAATAAGTATTCTTGTTAAAGCAAAACATTAACTACATAGGTAAAATGAATTACCAACAGGAGCCATACATAACAGTTTAAAAGTGCTTAAGATTATAAAATGAAGAAACCTTCATTTGTTCTTATGTTGCATATATTATACACTAAATCTATCAGTAAGATATTCCTGTTTGTGACATCCATTTCAGTCAAAAAGCAAAATTTACAGAAAAAATCCTCCCTGCATTCACTTGGTCTGATTCCATTTTCTATCTGCAAAACAAATTTTAGTTTCAAATGAGGTAACCTACATTTAAATCTCAAATATGAGATATATTTTGGATTTCATAATATTTCAGTTGCTATTAACCAGAACAGAACTACTAGCGTGCTCTGAAAGTTGTACTTTTAGGTAAAAAATTATGAAACTCTATTTTCTTCATTCTTAACAGGAATCCACTGGCCAACAGAGCCCCTTTTCTCTTCTCTTGCTGGGGACACTACCGGATTTTTACAAAGCAGACTTGCTGATTTCAGGGCCAGTGGCCTTGGCATTATATTCTGAAAAATAGAAAATTAGAATAAGTTAGGATTTGTCATTGTCATAATGTCAGTCATTATTTGTTCAAGCAAGTATGTTTATTCTTACAAGTAGCATAATAAAATATTGGACTTTTAGGATATTTAGGGATATTCCTACAGTATCCTAAAACTACAATTCTTCCTAAGGATATACAAAAGTACTGAGTTTCACAGAAATTACATGAATAAAATGCAAACTCACAAATCAACGCCATATGAATTTAAGTACTTTGCTTTTCTTAATATTCATAATAGCTATGAAGAAATTAAGTTTCTCCTATACTAGGAAAATACTTTGCATGGTTTTGAATTAAAGGTGACAGGATAACAACAAAATAAGGAGTTGGAAGATATCTTGGAGGGCTTCTAGTCCAAACCCCTGCTCAAGCAGGAGACCTTATTCCATCCCAGACAAGTGGTTGGAATATGACAATTCCTTGCATGATAATTTGGGAATAACTCTGCCAAAATTTAATTGGGCTGTATAAGATTGCAAAACAATCCTACACTAAAATCACTAATCAGTTTCTTGCTTTCAGACAACTGAACTTATGTTAGGACTAAGAGTAATGCCCTTCGTCAAAAATGTTGTCTCAATTCCTTTTGTCTCTTCTGTTTGTCTGTTAGAAAGAGAAGATTTACATTTTAAGTTACTGCCACCTAAATAATTCAACAAACTGTGTGGTCTAGTCTCTTGATTAACACACAAACACTAGAATTGCTAATCTGAAAATACTTCTATCAGGCTTCCAATAGATTATTGGTATTAAGAAGCAAATGTAGACAAGTGGCTGCAATTTATGCTCATCTTTGCTATTTTCAGTACATTTAGCTCAAGATTGATACCCATTCCTAAATTTTAGTTTCTTTGCAAAATGGATTAATGGAAAGGTCACACTTCATTAAGAATTACATTTTGTTATTTCTTATTAAAGAATTGAGGAAATATTTTCAAATAGGCAGTTAGTTCCTGTCTTTTAATACCTGGAATAGAACATGTAGAATATTTTAATACAACCTAACATCACAGTTTTGATTCTTAATTTGTTCAATTTTATATAAATTTTCCAACACCTCCCATGACCCAGAACCATAATCAATTACCAACAGATTTTCTTCATGAGAGCTGCAGACCATATTCATTTCTATTTTGAATTTGAATTGGCATCCTTCAGTCTCAAGAGACTATGATATCGTGTTCTGAAAAGAGGTCCTAAAAAAGCATCTAGTGTGGCTAAAAAGGCCAATCCAAGTGGCAATCCCTTCCACACTGAGGACAGATAAAAGAGTTTGTCTCCTGTCCAACCCCCGGATTTTGCTGGTTCCGGGACTGCCTCTTTGCTTCAATCTACCGAATGAGTGTCTCTTCAAATTGAAGAAGACCATGCTGTGTCTTTAGCCTCCAAGCTGAACGATCAGAGGTCAAAGGTTTCCCAGCTGTTGATTCCCAAGGCCTTTAAATCCCTCTTGCAGATGTCCTTATATCGCAGCTGTGGTCTCCCTCTAGGGTGCTTTCCCTGCACTAATTCTCCATACATGAGATCTTTCAGAATCCGACCATCAGCCATCCTCACAACATGCCCAAGCCAGCGTAGATGTCACTGTTTCAATAGTATATACATGCTAGAAATTCTAGCATGTTCCAGGACTGCGCTATTTGGAACTTTGTCATGCCAGGTGATGCCAACAATACATTGGAGACAGTGCATATGAAAGGTGTTCAACTTTCTCTCCTGCCATGCATAAATGGTCCAAGACTCGCTGCAGTACAAGAGTGTGCTCAAGACACAGACTGTATAGACCTGAATCTTTTTATGTTCCATCATCTTCTTCTTAAGACATACTCTCTTTCTAAGTCTGATTTCTGTAAGACAGAAATAAAGCATGTAAAATGTGTTGTGTGTTTGGATAATGGATTTTTGGAAAAAAATTGTTCCATGACAGTTTAAATATGTATTCTGTTTAAAATTTAAAATCCATTTGATATAGTTTGATTGGGTTAACAAGAAAAAATGGAAGGATTAAAAAATATTTAGTTTTATTAATAGGATTATTTTTTAAAAAAATCAGAAGTTGGATGATTTCAAGATTACATAGTAGTTAAGATTTGGTAACCAGAATTTGTTAACAAATTCCGCAACTCAGTTTTCAAAAACTTTATTTTTCAACTATGAAATAATGCAAGACTTTTTCAAGGGACTCTTACAAAGGTTTCATTATTTGAAAATATATTTTATGTTTACCTTAAAATCTAAGTTCTCTTTTGGATTTCCGTTTTCATTGGTTTTGGTGTCGGTTTTAAACTGGCTGGCAGGACTATTTTTTCCCCAAAGGTTTTAGCTGCATTAGCTTTTGCTATTTCAAGTAGTTATCTCTTTTCTATAGAAAGAAAGAATTTGTTTAAAATACACAAATTTCTCAGAGATCAGTTTTACCCCTGCCCCCATACTTACTAAAAGGCACCAACATTCCCTCATCAGCTTTAATTTAGTGTTCTATTATTTCTTTAAGAAACTCAATGCAATGACTTTCAAAACCAGCCAATAATTCAACAATTGCACTGTAATTTGAAGGCAGATATCTAACATCATTCACTCAATTACAAGGTATCCGATGTATTTATTTTTTTCCAAGATTTGCCATTTGTAAGATACACTGTAAGATGCTTCAAACATTGCCATTTTCATATCTGGACAAAGAATTTTCTAAAGAATTCTGGAATACTTCGACAACCCAATATTTTTCCCCCTGAATACCTTTTTCTGTCAAGCGAAGAGGTCTTCTTCAAGAGCAATTTCTCCATCTTTTATAAACTTAAGGATATACGGTTCTTCCAAACCCATAGTATCCTCAGCTTCTTGATTTACTTCTGGAGTAACACCTGTGATAGTATGATCTAATAGGAGATCTACTCCGTGATCGATATATTGGATGTGAGCTAGGATGTCTTCTGTAATATCTAAAATGGGATCTTTCCCGGTATCTGTAATTGTGTGATCTTGAATGACTCCTGGAATAAGATCTTGAGTGACTCCTGGAATAAGATCTTGAGTATCCTCTGAATACTCCTCTGGATCTCCGAGAACAAATCCTTTTAGCATGTGATCTTGATCTGCTCCTTGATCTACTCCAGCTTGTGGAGGAACATGAAATACTTGAATTGTAAGATGAATCATTAGAAGATACTGAGGAGGATCGCTTGCTACAGCTGCTCCTTGAACATGATAGAGATCTCCCTTTAGGTGAACTCAGAGTCAAATCACCCATGAATCCTATAATCTCATCTGTTGTCTTGCTCACTTTCTGCTTTTCAGAAATTTTAGAACATGTCCCTTCTGCTGTCTGCTGTCCAGTCCCAAATACTTTGGATTGAAAAAAACATGTTTTAGAAAACCTCAACACCGTAAACTTACATTTCTTCTATTACTTATGTCTTTCTGAACTGCCTTATTTCATATTCCATTTTATAAACATCATTAGAACTATTTTCCAACTTTATTCAAATCCTAGCAATAATCAAGTATTTAGGAGACAAGCCTAAGCAATTTACTCAGACACCAATTTACTCAGACACTAGTACTAACCCAAAACAACAGGATTAGAATTCTTGTAACAATGTGCCCGAAAATTAAGAGTCTATCTGCACTTAGTCAAAATGCAGCTGTTACATAACTACCATTTTAGCTTTTTAGGAACACACATCATTGCTATGGAATCCATCCTACTATAAACACAACTATAAACAAGTCTTTCCTTCTATAAATCTGCTTTTTTCCTTATTTTTACTTTCATCATCTTCAATAAATCTGATGCATATTTAGAAAGATTGTACCCTGCTCTTTTCCTCTATCTCAGAATTTCAGACAACTACAAATATCCTAGCTATAAAGCATTAACTAAACAAACCAATTCATTGCTGAAAAGAAATTACCATTAAGTGCCACAGAAATCTCTTTCTTCTTACAACTTCCATTGATTTGGTGAGGACTCCTGTAAAAGAATTTTAAGATTCACAATCAAATTTATAACTAGATCAGCTTTTCCTGATGCAAAAACATCAGTATTTTTCCTAGTGACATAATACTGAGGTTTATTTCATAGTACTGTAGTTTGCATTGAAATGCACTGTAAAATAACATACATTCGAGCACACCTTGAGGTACTATAATAAACAGTACATGGGGGGGAATCAATTATGTTCAGCCAATTCATCTATCATCCACCAGCAATATTCATTTTAACTAAATTATTAAAAGGATACCAAAATTCGCACAGTATACCAAGCCATGTTAATCACTCTGCACAACACTGAACCACAAAGCAGCCAGGAGAGAGATGCAATCCCAATCAGCACATTTCATATATTAAACTTTTGGCTAGCTAGGTGGTTCTTAATTTCCCTGTGTTAAGGTGCAGTTTAGAGTGCTGGGTCGTTAGAATTTAACCATCTCTCTCTCTCTCTCTTGCCCACAGATTAGCAATACTTACTCTATCTTTGGTTATTGTAAATATCCTCAATGCCTTTGGCTATGATTTTAAACAAACGCATTAGGGAAAAAAGACCAAGACCAGAAGGAGTTAAAAACAACGAGTAGACTGCACTGTTACAAACGCAATCCAACTTCAAGTTTATAGCCAAATAATGAAAGGACTACAACAAAGGAAAGATGGGAAGAAATTGAGACATTTTGTTTAACCACAATTTTTTAAAAATCTGTAATTTGCCCATTAAACCCCGATAGCAGCAGAAATCAGGTATAGAATTTCTGTATAAACCAAAGCAATCTGCACTTATTTTTCCGAAAACAGCTTTGAGACAGGATTTCCGAATAAAATTTTCAGAACCGAAATGAATTTTACGACCAATGGTGAGTACAGAAGGATTTTACAAAACCAATCAAGGGCAACGCGAAAAGAGTGGACTTTACGGGCACATTTTAACGAAGGAAAACCCAATACGGATTTCTACACACTTCGAGCAGCTTCGGCCGAGTTTTGCCAAGGCTGCTCAAAGGGGAACCCAGGGCAAGCTTACCTCACACACCCCGCCATAAACAACAACAGGCAATAACTAAGGGTGAGCAAAATCTCCTCTCTTCAGTACTTCGACACGATCATCTTGATACCTCCCTCAGGCCTTTAGGTCTAGCGTTAATATCTCGGGGGGGGGGAGGGAAGTGAAGTTAAATCAAGGTTAACTGTGTGAATTTAGCCTTCTTGCCGCCGCCGTCCAAAGCAGAACATTTTTTTTAAGATCCAAAAAAAAAGCCGAATAAGGACTTACTGGCTCCGCGGAGGTCCCTGAGGGGAGAGCTCGGCTTCCTTAGTCACCGCCATTAGAGCAAAAAACGCGAGACGAAGAAACGCCTGAAAGAAGAAACACTCCGAATTCCTCACGCCAACGACGAAATAGGTTAAGAAAAGCCCGCTCGGCTGCCGGTCAAGGCGCCGCTCGCGACTCCCGAGGAGAAAATAACTGGCTCTCCGTTAGTTGCAATCGCCGCCAAGGTAATCGCTCCTTCGAGCGCCCGACTACGACTGAAGGAACCAGAACCTTCCAGATTAGCCCGGCGCCCGTTGAATGACAATGGCGTTGTTGCGCATGCGTGCTACAGTGTGGGCGTGGCCTGGATTGTCACCATAGAAACAGGGTTCTGCTTCCCTCAGCTGTGCCCAGGTTGACAGGCAACAGTTTAGTGGGTTCAAAGTTACAATGGCACTGAAAGAAGTGACTTATGACCGTTTTTCACAATTATGACCATTCAGCCTCCACATAATCACATGATCAAAACTCACGATACTTGGTTTGCAGTATCCCAGGGTCACAGGATCCCCTTTTGTGACTTTCTGACAAGCAAAGTCAGTGGAGAATCCAGATTCACTTACCAACCAGGTTACTAACTTAGCAAATGGAATGATTCACTTAACAACCATGGCTAGAAAAGTCGTAAAATAGGGCAAAATTCACTTAACAAATGTTTTACTTAGCAACATAAATTTTGGGCTCAGTTGTAATTCGAGGACTACCTGTATTGTGCTGTACCAGTAGACCTCAACTTACATCAGTTCACTTAGTGACAATTCAAAGTTGAAAGCCCTGAAAAATTATGACCATTTTTCACACTTGTGACTGTTGTAGCCTCTCCATTGTCACATGATTAAAATTCAGACACTTGGCAACTGGCATGTATTTACGATACATTTGATTACTTTACCTTACAGGGAAAAAAAGTAAACCTACACAAATCGACTTGCAATCCTGTATGTACTTCCTAGAGAATTAGAAATCGAGAATCTTTCAGAAACATTCTCATGATTTGCACTCTCCACCTTGCCTTTGTTAAGGCATCATTCTTAAGCGTAAAAAGCATTCGTGAGGGCAATTGGCACTTCTTTTTAAAATGCCAGAGTTTTGCCTCCCACGCTAGATTTGACCTTGACACAGGCCCAATGTCTGATTTTTTTTCAATTTAGACCAGGGATCTCCAACCTTGGCAACTTTAAGACTTGTGGACTTCAATTCCCAGAATTCCTCAGCCAGCTGGCTGAGGAATTCTGGGAGTTGAAGTCCACAAGTCTTAAAGTAGCCAAGGATAGAGACCCCTGACATAGACCACCCTGTCCTTGAATGGCTAGGTGGCCTGGACATTAACATTTGAACCACTATAAGTCCATGTATTTGCCATACGCTAAATAAATGACCTTGACATAACAGAATAGTTGTTTCGATTTTTAAAAAGATTCAAAACACAGGCATCACCGTTTTGGGCAGAGCACCAGCGCAGCCCGCTACTCGCTAACTGCAGAAAAAACAATTACCACCCACCTGCCTTCAATCGAGGTCCTGTATACTGCACGAGTCAAAAAGAGGGCTGTGAAAATATTTACAGACCCCTCACATCCTGGACATAAACTGTTTCAACTCATACCCTCAAAACGACGCTATAGAGCACTGCACACCAGAACAACTAGACACCAGAACAGTTTTTTCCCAAAAGCCATCGCTCTGCTAAACAAATAATTCCCTCAACACCGTTCAACTATTTACAAAGTGTACTCTACTATTACTGTTAATCTTCTCATCACTCCTTATCACCCATCCCCTCCCACTTGTGACTGTAACTTTGTTGCTTGTATCCTGTTTCCTAGTATGACTTGTTGATTGTACCCTATGACTATCATTAAGTGTTGTAAATTATGATTCTTGATTCTTAACGAATGTTCCTTCTTTATGTATACTGAGAGTATTTACACCAAGACAAATTCCTTGTGTGTCCAATCATACTTGGCTAATAAAGTATTCTATTCATCCTATTCTAACCAAATCGATTCTTCCCTCCGTCGCTTGGGGCGCATGCGCAGCCCCAAAGCTCTGGCGCAAGCGGGATGTCGAGAACGCCTTGCGCACGTGAGAGCAGGAGAGGCGAGTTCGCGCTTGCGCAGACGGAGACATCCTGGATGCGGCCTTTCAAGCATACGGGTCCTTGAGCCGGCGCCGCTTTTGTTTATCTGAGGGCGAAGGCGGGGTTAGCGCTGGCGACGCCCGCAGTCAGCTGAGTGCGCGCCGGCTACCTTTTCCAAGGCGCTTGAGGGGCGGTAAGTGAACAGGGGACCCTTCGGCCTCCAGCGAAGAGTCTGGACGTGCCCGTGAGGGTCACAGCCCGTTGCTAAAGCTGACTGACGTTGGTATATCGCGGGCTGGAGAGCCTCGGGTCGCCCGAGCGATTCCCCCCCAGAAGCAGGGCCTGAGCCGTTGGAGAGCCGCGCTCCTTCGCTCTCGCGACTCGCCTAATTCTGGGATGAATGAATCCGCTTTGGGATGGGGGGGGGATTCGACTGCTGCGTAGATCCAAACGGCGTCGGCCCAAAGGCTGACTGGGGGATTCTGGGAGTTGAAGTCCACATACCTATAAACGTTATTATATTACAAAACATTGGTGTATCCTATTTTGCAATCCCAAAGAGTGTGGAAATGCTTAGGGTTAAGTAACTGGGATTTACAAGTATATGTAATCGTGATTGATTTAGTAAGGGGATTTTTTTGAGTTGACCTGACATACAAAAACTACACTAAAATGTGGCTGGCATGTTTATGATGATGTATGTTGTGTGGACCTAGAGAACAGTGGGTTGATTGGGGTAAACAGTGTGCTTTTTGGGGTAAATCCAACAGGATAGAATAGAATAGAATAGAATAGAATAGAATACTTTACTGGCCAAATGTGATTGGACACACAGGAATTTGTCTTGGTGTAAATAGTCTCAGTATACATAAAGAAAAGGTATATTCATTAAGAATCAAGAATCATGATGATAGTCATAGGGTACAATCAACAATCAAATCATACTAGGAAACAGTCAATATAAATCGTAAGGATATGAGGGACAAAGTTACAATCCTACAATCACAAGTGGGAGGGGATGGGTGATAAGGAGTGATGAGAAGATTAACAGTAATAGTAGTGCACACTTTGTAAATAGTTGAACAGTGTTGAGGAAATTATTTGTTTAGCAGAGTGATGGTTTTCGGGGGAAAAACTGTTCTTGTGTCTAGTTCTGGTGTGCAAGTGCTCTATAACGTTGTCTTGAGGGCGAGTGTGAGTTGATGTGTGAGTGATGCTCTTCTTATGGTAGGAAATGGGAGTATTTTATCCACACAAGACCACTATAGAAAAGTAAGAACTATTTTAGTAGAACTTAAAAAATGCTTTTTCAAAAAGCAACTGGACTTCGTTTTTCCTTGAAGACGTTTCGCTTCTCATCCAAGAAGCTTCTTCAGTTGCCTTCTGAAAAAAGCACCTTTGGAACAACCATGACTGGGATGACTGAGAACCTCCATAGATATTTCAGTAGACAAGTCAGACTATTTCAGTAGGCTTGATTGCTAAGCATTTGGGGCAACTTAATTTTGAACTGTGAATTCTATGAAGTTCAGCTGGGGTACTGAAGTTTCCTTCTGAAAGGATGTTTGAAAAGTGGAGCTCTAGTTATTAGTGTTTTGTGTTTGTTGAAATGTAATCATTTTGTTGATATGAAGGCCAAAATTTGTATTCATTTGAGAAAACTCCCACTGTATTAAGCAGAAGTAATCTGAAGAGTATGTGAATAGCTGTATTTGCACACTTCCTTGAATGGAGGAGTGTTTATCCTGAGTTTGCTGAAAATCTGTTCAGTAAAGGAAGTTGTAAGTGGGATATTTTCAATCATGCTTTTGTTAAGAAAAGCAGTTTGCTGATGGTAAACATTTGCTTGTTAACAGCATATTTTATAATCAAATGCATCTGGACACTAAACAGCACAGCTGAGATATGTGTTTCGCACCTCTGGATCCCTGTATGTGTGTACTTGCCTAAAGATACAAGTCACATTTTTATATGCATCTTGGATTCTAATACTTTAAAAGCAATAAATACAGTTAGCACGTTTTTAAAAATCACACATTTAAAACAAAACCAGAGAAAGAAAAATTACATTCATTTTCTCACCTAGGTTTTACAGAGGATTGAAATATGTCTGGGTTCCTTGAAAATGTCAGATGTTCCGAGTGTGTTGACTGGGGAGAAAAACGAAATACAATAGCTTCTATCGCAGCTGGTGTGCTGGTGTGTATGTGTAATTCTTATTTGCATATTAACATGCCTTACATTACATCTGGAACTTTGCACTTTGGTATGGTCCAAGGGCTAATCAATAAAGTACCAGTAAACTAAACTATACTACATAATATAAAAATGTTTATTGTTATTATGAATATTTTACATGCATAATATGAAAGAATCCATAGGTCCACCTTGAAATGTATTGATCTAATTCAGCAAAATTAGAATGCAGCTTACCTTTTAATATTCTTCTATAAAAGCATTGTTTCTTGGGGCCAACAAAGTGTTCATGTTTATTGTAATCTTTTCTCATTGTCTCTGAAATATTGTTATTTTAATGTCTGTGAGAGTAGTGATAAAAGATAAGCATTGTGTTCACGATGCTCATAATAGAAATGCGTTCAGTTTTTTACAGGGTGGTGGATTATAATAGATGCAGCAGTCAAATATCCAGGTTCAGCAGAGTTCAACCATTCATACCATGCTTGTGGAGTTATAGCTACAGTTGCATTCCTAATGTAGGTAACATTTCCATCCCAATGTTAAAACTGTTTCTTTAGAATTTGTGTTGAAACATATGTTCAAATCTAATGCCTGATATTCAGCATCTAATTGAATATTCTGTACTTTAATCAGACTGAATAAATGAAATGCTCAGTTTAACCAAGCCCTAGGTTTATTTTGTTATGGGATATACCAGTAGCTACCTTAGTGTAAATAACTTTTAGGGGCAATAGGGTGAGATTGCTTGCAGTTTAGCTAGAATATCTGGAAGATTACCTATTGCCCATGGTTGTCCCAGTTTCACATGAAAATTCCTCATTAGGGACCACATTGCCATAGTAGTGAAAAATTAGGCTCAGAAGTGTCTGAAGGCTGACTTGTGTCATGAAAATGCTAGATGTTTTTGCCTTTACCCTTCTTCCTTTTGCAACATAGGGATAATCATTTTGGTCTGCCTCATGCTGTTACTGCAAGAAAGGCAACAATATAATGCAAAGTTAATGAATATTTCAAACACTTCACTATGTCATCAGTTGCTGAATTTTCAATGCTCATGTCACATTCCATTCTGTGTTGTTTGTGTAGGATCAATGCCGTCTCCAATGGTCAGGTGCGTGGGGACAGTTATAGTGAAGGGTGTCTTGGGCAAACAGGTAAACATATTATTCCTCATTATTTATATCACAATGGAAAGAAAGCTAATGTTTTTTAAAAAATGCTTACATCCTCTTTCCCATCTATTTACAAATTCATTTTTGTCATAGATGAAAAATAATAATTCTCCTTTATTCTGTTCATTTAGTAGGTTAGGATATAATATTCCTAATTTTACTGAGAAAATTCTGTTACATTTTGAAATAATGTATCTGCCATTTTATCTTCTCATATATACTGTATTTTGATGCCCAATTCTCCTGTCTTAGCCATTTATATGCCATGCTTATTGATTTAGACCACGATTTTGTTCCCACCGCTTCTGGGAGAATTATTATTTTTAAAATGAGTCTCAATAATTAATTCTTAGGCTACCTATATCCTTACAAAGACATTTTGGTTATGCAGAAGATTGGAGATAGATCTTCCCAGCCCAGTAACAGATTCTCAAAATATGCTTTTAAGGAGATGCAATGAAAAATGCTTTTCCTAAAGGGATGTGTTTGAAAATATACTACATTTGTACATTGGAGCGGGATGGAATACATTTTACAGTTTTGATCATAGAATATTCCTAACATTCTACTGGTGTTACCATTCAAGGAAGGCAATGGTGGTACTCAAAAACTTTTACTACCAGTTCTGTGGCGTGGCTTGGTGGGCGTGGCCATGTGACTGGATGGGCGTGGCTTTTCTTTTTTGCAGTCCCCACCCATTTTTGGAAGCTTCTTAGCCTCAGAGAAGCCTTTGGGGGGGGAGGCATTTTTGCTCCCCTGAGGCTCAGGAAGGAAAAAAACAGCATGGGAGGGGCATGCAGCACTCCTCCAAGCTCCCTTTTGGGAGCTTCCTACCCTCAGAGAAGCCTCTGGGGGGGACGTTTTTGCTCCCCTAAGGCTGCTCTGGGGCTCTGAAAGGCAAAAAATGGAGGGGGGGAGCTCCTCCCTCCATTTTTTGCCTTCCTGGGCCTCAGCAAGGGGAATCCCGGCACAGCTGATCTTATCTACAGCTGATTGTTGGGAGGGGAAAAAGAAAGAAATACCTTAGGTGAATGTCAGGCAGGCGGGTGGGGTGAGTGAGCATCTGGCGGGAGGGCGACCCGATGGGGGGGCGTGGCCAGCCTGAACTTAGTACCGGTTCAGCGACCCACACCAAATTCTCTCACCCGATCCATTGCAAACCAGCTGAATACCACCACTGAAGGAAGGAAATCTGTTTGTGTCATGAATGAAGAATGTTGAACTTGTTTATTTTGAAAATAATGTGGTTATCTTTGTGTACATTAAGGTGCTCGTATCTGGCTGTTTATTGGTTTTATGTTGGCATTTGGATCTCTGATTGCATCAATGTGGGTTCTCTTTGGAGGATATGTTATTAATGGTAAGAAAACTGCATGTGAAATATTGTTGAATTGTAGTGTTCTATGGAAAAGGACTGTATCTTTTTTCTCTGTGTGAAGCTCTTCCAAAATTCCATTGGAAATAAGAAATCATGGCATTGTATAAAGCTCTTCTCTTATGTAAAGATAATTCTTTCTTGAAGCTCAATACAATTATATTTACCACTGTCTTTTTCTTTAAAAGTTTTAGGCTATGTTCACACAGACACGAAATCTAATATATTTATAGCATAAGTCACAAAGGGCTGAGTTTTAAATATGCATAAATCATATTGTGCTTTAATATGTTATATGAACATGGCTTCAGAGAATCCTGAGTTGTGAAAGCTGATCCTTAACATTTTTGTTAGAAACTATTGTATATAAGAAATATATTCTTTAGAATGTGATCGTAGGCATATTTACAGAGTTATCTTCCCTAGTAGAATGAGATTTACTTTGAGGAAATTTATTTATATTTCATCTTTCTACCATTTTAACTTGTAGCTGCTGGTTTGTTTTTCAGTGTGTAATTACTTACTGAAGTTTGAAATAGAATGCCTTGAACAATATTTTAATTTTGTCAATTAAAAAGCTAGCAAAAAGATTGTCATGATAGAAAAACAGTGTCAAATTTTGCAAGTAAATAAATTCCTAAATAAACTGTTAGATACACTCCTAAAACTGTTTGCCAAATTCTGATAAAAGTGGCAGCATCAGAAGCCATCTATTAATGCTTTTAGCATTGAGAAAATAAAGTACACTAGTGTTGGAAGATGCTAATAATAAACTTCAGGAATTTGATAAAATAATTCTTTTTTCCACAGACAAACAAGACAAACCGCCAGTTTATCCAGGAATAGCAGTCTTCTTTCAAAATGCTTTTATTTTCTTTGGGTAAGAATGCTTTCCATTCTTTATTTGGATTTATTATGTACATTATTATGCTCATCTATTATCTAGTATGATAAACTATTATATATCGACCTGGATATTTTTGGAAGCCCTATGTAAGTGGTTGTTAAAAAAGATTAGAGGCAGTGGTAAAAATGAACCAATTTATGTTAGTAATATAAATTTTAGCGGTGACATGTGGGAGCATTATCATAAAACATATAAAATTAGAATGCTTTATGCTAATTAAAATAAAATGCTTACTGAACCAACAAAACTAATCATAAAAATGTATTTATAGAGTGCCTTTTATTGAGATACATAACAACTACCCTAGTTAAAAACGTAATTTCAGAGACGGGCAATAAATATAAATCTTTACCCAATAAAAGTATAACTAAGCAAATCAAATAACATTATCAAAAAAGAACCAGCAGCAGATTCTGATGAAATAAAGTTTTTCCAATAAAGTTACGCTAAGAACATATTTTCATTCAAAGATATATTAATAAAATAAAAGCTTAGGTTACAGGACACCCCTGCTCTAAGTCATCATATGGTTTGGATCAGCATCCTGTGTCAAGAGTCCTTTGATTACAAAAAAAAAATTAAACCAATGGACAAATCAGACTACTGATTCCTTTCTACAACTGAGAATTGATTTCCTTGCAAACTCTGAAATAATATTGCATCCTGCATCTGAAATAATATTCAATCTGATTCAGAACAAGGCTGTATACCTCTTTATTTTTTCCTAGACATTTTCAAGATAAGAATAGCATATATACCTAAGAATATAAATTTAAAGAAAAAAAGGCCCTGAAATCAAAACTTTGCTGCTCAAATGGGACACAATCAAAATTAGTGTAAGGAAAGTGTGAAACCTGCTGCATGCTCAGTCAACTTTTTTTTTAAGGGGTCACCATTTATTCTTTTCAAATGTTAAAATAAGACCCATACGACTTCTGTTTAGGAGTTAGAAAACTGCAGATCAGAAAGTAGGGTCATTAAAAAAATTATTTATAAAGACAAGGAAACAAACATTTAAAGTCACATCATACAGCCAGCCTCAACCCCCTCCCCAACTGTGTTTCTAAATGCTATCTGTAATGTGAATTATTTGTATTGTTTCTTTTTGCTATGGCTTACAGGTGTTTCACTATATAAAATATACCTGAAATATGGACATGCAGCAGAGTTAGTAAAATAGCAAGTTTAGTGCGTGCTTGTAAAAAAGCTTATATTATTGGCATAAATGTCTCTCTCATTTCTTTATTTTTGAAATCAAGTATCACCCCCATTTCTTTGGACAACTAAGGATTTCTAACAAAACTAAGCTCAATTATCTGCGTAGGACCAACTGTCTGAAGGTTGCACTTATTTGCCTTACACATCATGCTAACTAAGCCATAGGTCGTTCATTTGTACAATGACCTATGGCTTAGTTCAAATTTTTGCCTTATTTCCAGAAGGTGAAGACACCACTTTAGAGATTGGCAGTATGAAACTAGTCATTTACTAATATGAATCTTAAATATACTTTTGGCTGTATTCAGGCATTGTGATGTGGATTCAATACACTTGAGGGCGGAAAAGCAAGCTTTTGGATCACATGTTTCCTTTTTGGGAGAAAAATGAGGGGGGGATTACTGCCAGCCAATGTAGGCCATAAAATGGGGAAAGTTTATCTGTGTAATGTATGTTTACCTTCATGGCCTCTTTTCTGGCTTCTCTTATTCCCTTCCCACACTGGATTGCCTTTTCAGCAATCAAAACATTCCCTTATGGTAAGGCTGTCAAACTCATAGCCCGCAGGCCAGATGCGTCATGCGTGGCCACACCCATGCCTGGTTTAGTGAAGGATATTTATTTGTTTATTTATTTATTATTTATTTATTTATTATTTAAATTTATATACCGCCCTTCTCCCAGGGGACTCAGGGCGGTGTACAGCCCATCTAAAACCCACAAATATACAAAAATTAAAAAAGTATTAAATTAATTGGCTGATAAATGAGACTAAAAAGACCCCCCCCCCTTAAAACCCCAATTTAAAATTAAATGCTATGGAGACCAAATTAAAACCATTATCTCAGCCCAGGCCGGCCTGCTCAAAGAGCCAGGTCTTCAACGCGCGCCTGAAGGCCCTCAGGTCCGTGCCGGTACGGAGCTCCGGTGGCAGAGTATTCCAGAGGGCGGGGGCACCCACAGAGAAGGCCCTACCTATATGTCACGTGAAGCTGTGATGACACGAGTTTGACACCCCCTACCTTATGGAATATTTTTGCCTACAAAGCAGTGTTTTTCCATCGCATCATCTTTAAGATGTTTGGACTTCAACTCCCAGAATTCCCCACCAAGCACACTGATTGGGGAATTCTGGGAGTTGAAGTTTACACATCTAAAGTGCTGAGATTGAGAAACACTTCTGTTAACTATGAATAGTATATTAGCAGTGGCACAGCAAAGCAGTCGAAGGTAACTGTCGAAATGGCAGGTGCTATATTAATCTGTGATTGAAGGAAATAGTTTCTGTTCTGCTCTTTTTAATATGAGGGTCCTGACATCCATGTAGCTAATAATTGTCTTTCTTTCCAACAGCGGTCTGGTGTTTAAATTTGGTCGCACTGAGGATTTGTGGCAATAAGTGACACGGAGCATCTCAACTACTATTTTTAACTCCTTTTTTGTATTATTAGTGCTCTGCTATCCGCAAAAAAAGAAAAAACTTCACATTTTAAAATCATGATACACATTTCCATTTTTATTCCTTTCAACTTAAGACTTTTCTACTCTTGGCTTTTTGACATTAAATATTGTAGCCTGTGATTAAGCTGAGATGGAAGAGAAACTCGTACTGTCCTCTTACTGAATGTTTTTGTTATACCTTAATATCACTGTATCTCTTACTGTTCCTTTATTCAAGGGTATAAGTGCTGTTTTTTTTAATGTGAAATATTTGACTGACAGTGTTTTGTGGAATGCTTGTATATGAAGGTTATTACTTATGTGCATAAAATGTAATAGAAATATACTCTTATTGTATTTCTAATGCGACTTTCTTGCAGTTTCTTGCAACATTTTTGAATTATATTGATAATGGAAGACTAGCTTTTTCCTCAAATACACACCTTGTCTTCCTTGCACAGTGTCATTTTCCAACATATTCACAAAGTGCTATTTGCAGAAGGTTGTATAAGAAATATCTTGTGCAATCTTCTGAGTTTGCAAGGAAATCAATTCTCAGTTGTAGAAAGGAATCAGTAGTCTGATTTGTCCATTGGTTTAATTTTTTTTTTGTAATCAAAGGACTCTTGACACAGGATGCTGATCCAAACCATATGATGACTTAGAGCAGGGGTGTCAAACTTGATTTTATTGAGGGCTGCATCAGGGTTGTGTTTGACTTCAGGGGGCTGGGGTAGGCGTGGCCAGCTTGACGTCACTTGAGTTTGACACCCCTGGTTTAGAGTAATACATGAACTCCATGACTGTGTAAAACACTGTATATAAACACAAAATGATATGACTGGACTCAGTTTTATATATAATATTTAATCTTCACTTTCCACTTGCATTATTTAAGCGTTTTAAAAGCCTAGAATATAAAGGAACATTTTTTAAAGAAACTCTTGGCATATATTCATTTTAGCCTTACAAGCAAGTATTTTATATTAAATGCTTACCAAATATTCTGGTAAATTTAATAAAGCAAATAAGTCTCTTTCATGCATTCTTGCTGCATCAGAGAGAAAGTCTCTTAGCTGTGTAACTTGCTGCCCTCCTGAAGATGGTGTTCAGAATCCAATAGCTAAGTGGGGGAACTAGATATAAAAAAATATTTTTTAAAAATATTATTTTCTATCTCAGTAATGCACTCTTAAATGCAACTAATTAGGATGGGTTTATATATAGTGGAGAGTTTGTTCTGCAACATTGTGAGAGATACACAAGTCATGCTTGTTTAACTAAAGTTAGTGAATCCCGCAGGTGGCTAATTCACATGGTTAGCCATAAGCATTCAGTAGCTTACAAATGAAAATACTAGGTTTCCATAACATTAACACCAAATCAAGCAAATTACATTCATGTGGGATTTGATTTGAGTTAGCCAAAAAAGTGAGAAACAAGTAGGGTGTTTGTAATATATTCATATTACATATTCATGTATTCATCAGTGAGAAAGTTTTGGTTCTGAACTTTTTAATATGGTAGCATTCAGTATGATATACTGTATATGGTTTGCTTGACTATGATTATTGATTGAATCTCATAACACACTAAGCCAAAATCAAACACTACTGTCCATTGAATGAATTAGATCTAGACATTCTGGGACTTTATTTTTTTCCTGGCTTTAGTTGAAGAACAATGTATGAGTAAAATAGTTCAAATACTAAGACATTCAGCTCAGTGTAACCCTGCTGCCAAGAAGCAAAAGGAAAAAGATCTTTATGTAAAGCAAATCTGAGTCCCAATCTTTACAAGACACAAAGCTATAAAATATAATCGTACCTCCCAATAAACTTGATCATCAAAGTACTTTGCTGCAGGTGTTTTCCATAATTTGCAAGTTAAAATGAGACCTATAAAAATAAGTTGAAACCATACCTGCATTCAAAATCTGAACAACTGCAAAAAGTTTCTACAGTTTATCCCTGTTAATGATACCCAACCAAATCACTGCATTTTGGGTCTTAGCTTCCATCTAATTCTACATGTCCATTCTCCCCAAGTGAGCCTTGCTTCATCTGGTTTCCCCCTTTTTCTAAATCTGAGCTGTAGTTCTTTTCCCCCCCAGTGTTTTCTAATCCATGAGCATTGGAGACTCCCAGATCCTGCCAAAAGTTGCCATCAATATACATTTACTCCTGTAACAGGATGGAAAATGATTAAAATACACTCTAAATTATAGTGCCACAACATTCCCCTAGCCATTTTTTAACTACAATATCCTTTTAGACTTAGAGACATGATTTTTGCCAAAATACAGCTAAGGATCTGTAAAGGTATAGCAGGATTTGAAACATAAAATAACCATATGCTTGCTGGGATCCTTAGACAAAATTTCCAGTTGTGCAAAACTTGGTTTATGAACTATCCCACTTTTTAAAACCCTAGGCTTTCTTGTCCTCATCATAAGGGATGGTGAAAACGTTTAAGAAATCCATCAGCTGAACAGTCAGTAACCAGTATAGGATGTGAGTAATTTTAATCTCTGCCACCACATCTGACAAACTTCCTTGGAAATTGAATTTCCAAGAAATCCAAATCAGAATGATATTTTTTATCAGAAATAATCTGATAAAAGTTGAAAACTTGGAATTAAAACTTAATTCAAAACTTGAATTAAAATCTGAATTCAGTGAAGCTAGCTTCACTGAATTCAGATTTTAATTCAAGTTTTAGAGAAGTGATTTGTCTCCTAAAAGTCGGACAATCTTGGAGGGCAATTGCAGACCCAATAAAACACTTGTTATTGATGTTCTACTGACTGAAGCGGTTTTGTGATACAGACCTGTAAGCAGACCACTGAACAGACTGAGGCATAGGCTCAAGCTGAGTGCACCAACTTCCATTAAAGCTGAATAACCAAATCTGTAGAGGATCATAAAGACAGAAATGTTCAAAACTGAGTAAAAGAATAGGGTAGGGGAGTCAGCTTCTGCTTTCTAAATATGATATCTGGTAATCCTTATGAACCATTTCAGTAATTCCTTGGGTATGGTACAACGAGGAGTTCTACAGGTCTGGACTATTTCCCTATAGCTGCTTAAACTGAATATTTCCTGAAACATGCCTAACTCTACTGCAGGTGTGCAAAGATAATGGAGGTCAGCTATCTTGTAGGGAAAATTAAAAATCAATAAAATAATGTCAAAAAACCCAAGCTTCATATATGAACTTTCCAAAACTTGAAGGTAGTTCTAGGCTTGTAAGAATAGAGTGACTGAGTCAAATTCACCTAAGGATTTCCATGTTTGAGAAGGAAGTTTCCAGACTGATCCAGCATAACAACAAGAATAAAAATTGGCAGGCTCAACACAAGAACAACTTTGAATAATCAGAGTTCAGATTTTTGTTCTCTTATATCCAATAGACAGAATCTTGCCAGAATAAACCAGTACTCCTGTATTTTCACCCTAATGGATATATCCTGAGAGATCTTGACTCTGTTCCAATCCAGCTCCAGGCTGTGCTGCTACTGCCCCTTTCTCCTTGGAATGTGGTCCCCCCTCCTTGAGAAACTACCATTTCACTACAGTCGATCACACCAGATTTCCTCTCTGTAGGCATTCTCCTTCACCTGATTATACAACATGTAACTGACTCTGATATCAACCAAGGATTCTTAAAATTAATCAAGGGTATTAAAAACGGACAGATTCAGCTTACATTGAGAGGTTCTTCCTGTGCTTTATTAGGATGAGAATAATGTGGATTATCCCTCCAAGCAAACTAGGCAAGCCGAAAGTATAAAAAACTCCACAAGTATCATGGATGTTGAGTGCTGGATCCAAGCGTTTCTGAGTTTGATAGGAAGAGGAATGTAGAAAAGGCAACACACAATAAGGTTTTTGACTTAGAAGCTACAGCAATCCATGTTTATTTATAAACATAGCCTACCCTCATATTAATTTTCTAGCAGTCCCAAAACAGGGCTTTAAATAGAACAGTCTGCATGCCATTTTTCATAGAAATGTGGAACGCAGAGGCCTTGGCCACGTGGACTCTGTGAGCATCTTCATAACTGTGGAAAAGACTAGCACATATCTGAAAAATTTCTTCCAGAAAGCCAAAATTCTAAAGCATCCCAGTTGCTTGTTCCATAATTAGCAACAAAAAGGTTTAAAATAGGGAGGGTTACCTGTAAACAGGCCATGCCAAGGACAGAAATTGTGCCTGCTGCCAGACCCAAAACCATTGCAATCCAAGGCTGTTGGATGTTGGAAGCGGAGAAGCCAAGGGCCACCCCACCTGCCAGCGTAGCATTCTGGATGTGAGCCTGAAAGAAGGAGGAGGGGAAGAGGGAGAAGGAGGAGAAGGAGAAGAAATCAGAGCCTGGCTTTAGGTTGCTTTCTATTCATGAAAGGCAAAATAGTCTTGGAGTATCTTGGACCTAGGATTTTATTCATGTACTTGCGACATCTCTTGCCTTTCAAGAAGTCAATGGAGCCTCCCTTTATCTTAGTGAAGGAATGTAGATTATGGGAATGGGGAAGGAATGACCAAAGAGTTAATGGGGGGAGGGGCTTTGAGAAAAGATAACACAGTCCTGAGAAAGAGAAAAACTCAAAATAATCCCAACCTAATTATCTAGCTTCACTCATTCTAAATCACGGGTTCTCAACCTTAACAATGCTAAGGTATGTGGACTCCAACTCCCAGAATTCCTCAGTCAGCATGTCTGGCTAGGGAATTCTGGGAGTTGAAGTCCACTTAGCTTAAAGTTACTGAAGTTGAGAAATGCTGTTCTACACCAGTGTTGTCCAGACCCACTGGGTGGCAACTTCTTGCCTTAACATTTGGAGGGTGACAGGATCAAGAATATTGCTCTTCTGGCTGAGAAAACAGGCGCTTCTGTCTTACCATACTGAGTTTTCCATCTTTGCTGGTTGCCACTGAGAAAGAAAAAGCGGCAATGGTGCTCGTGGCCATGACAAAGTAGGTGTTGTAGATGGCAGTCCATTTTTTGCCCTCTTCCGTGATCAGGGCAGAATTGAAGCTGGGCCAAAAGATCCAGAGAAAAAGGGTACCTGGTAAACCACAAGAGGGAAAAATGGTTAAACTCTCAAACCCATCCGAGCTCCAGTTTTCAGCATTATGGGAGGAGAGACATTGCTAGTCTATAGCAGTAAGTCTGGAGATACTTTCTTTGACAAATAATAGTTTTTGTGAGCTGCAGCCTCCTAATCAAAGTTGTTAGTTGACAAAGGTGCTATCTCTGCTTCCAGTTTTCAGCGGTCTCTTTCACCCTAGATGACCTCACTAGCAGGGGGTTGGACTAGAACAGAGGTCTCCAACCTTGGCAACTTTAAGACTTGTGGACTTCAACTAAGTCCACAAGTCTTAAAGTTGCCACGGTTGGAAACCCTTGGACTAAAAGACCTCCAAGGTCCCTTCCAACTGTTATTCTGATAAGGCCTTGCATTATGCACCATGCCTGTGGAGAATGCTAAAGCCAAGCAGATGTATCTTCTCAAACAAATCAAACCAATGTTTACAATGTGCCATTCCTTGCAACTTCTCCAAAGACATAGACTTAAAGGGAGTGTCTGATTTGATAAGGAATGGAGTCCATGTAGTCCAGAAATATGTAACTTTATAAAGCCTGTGGCTTGATTCTGCTTATCATAGCACTTCTCTCTAGCAATGTTTCCCTGTGCATCTGGAATACCATGAGCAAACTACCAGGGTTAAAGCTGGCAGCTTTGAATTAGCCAGTGGAACTGCTTGCCACCAGAAGTTATGGGCGCTCCACCACTGGAGGTTTTTAAGAAGAGATTGGACAGCCATTTGTCTGAAATGGTAAAGGATCTCCCGCTTGACCAGGGGGCTAGACTAGAACACCTCCAAGTTTCCTTCCAGCTCTATTCTTGATTGATTGATTGGTTGATTGATTGATTGATTGATTGAATTGTAGAAGACTACAGGTGTAATGGGATGTTGGGAATGATGGATTCCCAAGAGGAAGAGGCTGCATTCCAGAGGAACAAGAGTCAGCAAAGTTTAGATAGTTTGGTTGGGACGAAGAGGGTCAAGACAGCTCCTTCCTCAGGTTTCTCAAAGTATATCTTTAATTATGCAAATAGTTTGCGTTAGTTTAGCAAGATTTCTACCTATTGGTGAGGAATAGAATAGAATAGAATAGAATAGAATAGAATAGAATAGAATAGAATAGAATACTTTATTGGCCAAGTGTGATTGGACACACAAGGAATTTGTCTTGGGGTAAATACTCTCAGTATACATACAGAAAACAATAAACACCTTAGAAGAAACTCAGCGACTTTCTTGGGTTTTGGAATCTGACCTCAGGTCCACTAGATGGTAGCAAAGATTTAAGTTTTCCTGCGCGTCTTTGGTGCCATCTACTGGACACCTGGATGTTTTGCAGCCCAGGTCTGGAAGTGCTAGTATTATTGTCCCATCTTTGGGTACTTCTCTTTTTTTAAAATCTATGCTGAACACCTGATCTATCAGTCAGAGTAAGTGGCAGAACTCAAGGAGCTTTGTAACCCAATCTCCCTTTGCAATGTTGTTTGAAGAGAAATAACAGGTGCAAGTAGCTTATAATTTATGACGGACATGGAGGATTGCCTGTGTTGTTAAGTCTGGAATTTACCCTGGCAAAGACTGGGCTGTTCTATCATCTATCCTTCTATCAACCAGGGATCAAAATAGGTATTTCAAAAGATGCCTCTGGAAAATGCTGATACCAGTATATTATATTGAAATTTATCCTCTTTTCACCTGTTCCTCTATCTTGATAAGTAGTTTTGCACATCTTAGTTATTCCCCTACATTTTGGACCTCCAGGTTCCATGGGACCTTATCTGTTTGTTCCCAAGGGAAGGGAAGCAGACTGGAGAGATTCTAATAATATAGGTAGAACACAAAGGATCTGGTTGCTTGCACCCCGCCCCCCCCCCCCCCAAAAAAAGGTGACATTATTATATACTATACTATACCAACCCAAACCACCCATTTGGCAGGCTTAATACAGTATATAAATCCACTCCTTGACTTGAAGTAACTTTTGACTTAAATCAATCCCTGTATGTCAACAGGTAATTCTCACTTACCAAGCATTCATTCAGCAATCATTTTAAGTTGCAACAGCACTGAATGAGTGATACTTACAACCAGTTTTTAAAGTTCCAACTGTTGCAACACCTCTGTAAGATTGGACAACCATTTGTCTGAAATGCTGTAGGGTTTCCTGCCTGGGTTGGACTAGAAGATCTCCAAGGTTCCTTCCAACTCTGTTACTCTGTTCTGTTCTCTCCACTCCATTCTCTCCCCTCCTCTCCCCTCCCCTCTCCCCTCTCCTTCTATTCTATTCAAGGGTGATTGCAATTTGCTCACCTTCCCTACCAGCTTCCCACAAGCAAAGTCCATGGGGAAGCTGGCAGGAAAGGTTGCAGGTCGCTCTGATAAATCTCCCAATCAGCCTCCTTCTGCTCATGCATGACCTGTGCCAATCCTGCCCATGGCTTTTCCCACATCCTCTGCAGCACCCCTGCACTCCTTCACATGGAACTCCTGCCACTTGCTGCTTAAGAACCAACACATCTTGGGGTTATGATGTCACTTTGGAAGTGCTGCAATGGCTGTTGTTAAGTGATGCAATCATGAGATGTTGCATTTAAACGACCGCATCACTTAGCGATAGGAACCCTGCTCTCCATTGCCATTGTAACCCAAAGACTACTCTAAATATTAACCCAAAGTTTAAATAAAGAGCATATCCCTGGATTCTTAATGTTTATTATTAGTTTTCAAGAAGAGACATTTTTCAGTCAACACTTGTAGGCTGATAAGCTGCATGCAAGATCCAGACACCAGTTGGATGGGTGTTCCCTCTCCTAGACCTTCTAGGAAGAAGGAAGTCTGTTTATCTCTCTCTGAACAGAAAGCAATGCCTCAGAGCTCTTTCTAAGATAGGTTGCTCAGAGCAGAGTCTTAATCCTCCCCAGACAGGGCTCCCTGCCAAAATGTAAATAAATATCAACAGACTAGGGCTCTGTTTTACAGCTCCATCGGCATTCCCTTTCATGATCTGTCCATGTATCTGTAACTGTACTTGTACGGGATGCTAATCCTTAATTAAAGGAATCATGGACCAGGGTATCTGCAGAGTATGCTCAGAAAGATCAAGGTGACAACCACAATGGTCTGATCAAAGCTCCACCTGTTTTTTGTGTGTGTCATACAAAGCGTGCATAAAAACAGGCAGAACCTGGATTGCATTGGTGTGGTTAGTTGTTTTAACTTTTCTGCCCATGCCCTACAGACATCCTTGATGGGTTTAGTAACGATCTGTAGAAATAACCGATGCTAGGCCAGTTCAGAAGTTCTTTTATACTTGCTAAATTAATTAATCAATACTGTGTGACGGCTTCACCGGGCAGTTTTTTCATTGGCCAGACTGAATGCTCTGCCTTCTGCATTATTGGAAGGGAGAATCCGTAGCAGAGCAGTGGAAGAGGACTGACTGAAAGAATATGAGATGTTCAATCTGGAGAAAAGACAATTGTTTTGTTGGAAGAAATATCCAGGTCCAGTTCCAAGCTGGGAAAAAGGCCCTGGACACAAAATGGAGGCTGACTGGAAAAGTAGTGAAGCAGAACCATATAGATGGTCCTGAGCAGCTGACCACATGGAGTTGATAGTGAGGGGTTTTTATACCTTCTCTTGGGCTTTGAGCTTGAGCTTCCTGTTCCTGTGCAAGAACATGTATTCCAAGGGTCTTCAAACTTGGCAAGTTTAAGACTTGTGGACTCCTGAACTAACATGACTGGAGGAGGAATTCTGGGAGTTGAAGTCCACAAGGCTTAAAGCTGTCAAGTTTGAAGACCTCTGATGTATTCTACTGGCTGTTGTAGGGGTCATAGCTGGCTCTGTAGGTTGTCTCCCAGGTTTGGTTGAAGTTTTCTGGGGGTGGTGCAACTGAGATGATGCAGTGAAGGAGCTTGTGCTCTGAAAGGGTGTTGGGCAATTCCTATTGTGGCTGAGGGCTAATTCTACCTTTGTTCAGACCTTGCTGCAAGGAACTTTTGCCTATCTCTTTATCTCTTAAGCGCTGACAACTGCTATGGGCTGTTAGGAAAGGTGGGGGCTGCTTTCCAAGAGCATGTTTCTCCATTTCTCATCCAGGGAAATATAATATACTGCCTTCTTAATATTTCTCAAAACATTTCATTCTTCTAGGAGAAGAGTGGGTGCTAACTTTCTACAGTTTGAAGGTGTGATAACCATGTTCAGTACTTAAAGAGAAGCTGCAAAGAAGATGGCCAACTCTTTTCCATAGCCATAGAAACTAGGTTGAGAAATAACAAGCAGGTTGTAACAGATTCAATTACCCAAATCATCATTTCTCAGCTTGGCAACTCTAAGATGTTTGGAGTCCAGCTCCCAAAAAGTCAAAGCCCACATGTCTTAAAGCTGTCAAGGTTAAGAGACACCGACCCAGATTTTCTTGATGATAAGATTTGTACAACAGTAGAAAAGCTATTAACCGAGATTGTAAGTTCTCCATCCTTGAAGATTTTTTTAGAAGTGGTTAGATAGCCACTTTTCAAAAACCTTGGTTTTCTCACCCTTGCAGATCATCTCCTCCAATTCTACAGTTCTGTGATGACCAAATTTGTGCCTCTCTTCATTTTTTAACCATGCCTATGTGAGACCCATCTGAAATAACAAATACAGGTAGTCCTTGACTTACAACCACCACAACTGGGACCAGAATTTCCAGTGCTAAGGAAGGGATTATTAAGTGAGCCATGCCCAGTTTTACTATTTTGCCATGTTGTAAGCAAACCACAGCAACTGTTAAGTGAATCAGGCAGCTGTTAACTGAATCTGGATTCCCCTGTTGATGTTGCTTGACGAAAGTCAGCTGGGCAAAATCACAAATGGTGATCACATGACCCTAGGATGCTGCAGTCATTGTAAATCATGCTGGTTGCCAAGAACCAGAATGTTGATCACATGACTGTAGGGATGCTGTAGTGGTTGTAAGTGCCAGAGTTGATCATAAGTCATTTTAGGGGATTAGAGGTCTGTACGCTAAAACATATAAAGAACAGTTGCTGGAACTGGTGTCTAGTCTGATGAAAAGAAGGACTAGGGGTGACATGATAGTAGCAGTCTTCCAATATCTCAGGGGTTGCCACAAAGAGGGAGTCAAGCTATTCTCCAAAGCACCTGAGGGCAGGATAAGAAGCAATGGGGGGGAAACTAATCCAGGAGAGAAGCAGCCTAGAACTAAGGAGAAATTTCCTGACATTGAGAACAATTAATCAATGGAACAATTTGCCTCCAGAAGTTGTGGATGCTCCAACACTGGAAGTTTTTAGGAAAGATTGGATAACCATTTGTCTGAAGTGGTGTAGGGTTTCCTACCTAAGCAGGGGGTTGGACTAGAAGACCTCCAAGATCCCTTCCAACTCTGTTACTCTATTCTATTCTTCAATTTTTTCCAGTGTTGTTGGAAATTTGAATGGTTGTTAAATGAATGATAGTTGACAGCTACTTGTACACTATTTTGCAACATGCCCCTTACCTATTACTCTTATATTTCCTTTTTAAGTCAGGATTATGATCAGAGAGTGGTCCTTAGTCTTTTGCAAGCACCTGGGTTTCCATAAACAGCCTCTTGAGGATCCAAGTGCCAGGGCAATCTCAACTCTGAGAAGTGGGCCTGAATCCAGATTGGAAGAGATCTAATAAAAGCCAGGAACTGAGTCACCATCACTATCAATACACCTCTCTGGGTTAGCAGCTAAATTGCCAGAGTCATGCTGAAATAAGAGACAAAAGTCAAATGCCAACTGCTGAGCAATATGTCCTACGCTGGATGCCATACAGCTGGCCAACACAGGAACCTCCTAATTTGGTGGGCATGCGTTCGTTTCGGCCCCAGGAAGGACGCCATTTGACCTTTTCTCTTGCATAAAGCAAACTGCTTACCCAGCATCGCAAACATATCCGACATGGGCCTGGATCTTTCCTTCTCAGCTTTCCGACTCAGTGAGGAGTGATAGAGTATCCAGGAGACCATTAGGCCAAAGTAGGCCCCAAACAAGTGGGCGTGCATCACACTGGCGTGGCTCTCGATCTGTGGACAGCAAAAGCAGTCGCCATTGCCTATGTAGTCAAGATGGAGGGTGGGTTTCTACGTGTCAGCCTGCAGTGACTGAATGTAAGGCAGGAAAACCTCTGAAGGGGTGATTAATCTTTCTTTTTGGGAATTGCTCCCCTGGGCATTTTAAATTAATTCTCTGCTACAGTGTTTTTGAACCTCAGCAGTTTTAAATGGTGTGGGCTTTGACTCCCAGAATTCCCCAGCCAGCCATGATGTTTGGGGAATTCTGGGAGTCGAAGTCCACAAGGCTTAAAGCTGCTGGGTTTAACAAACAAAATAACTAAGTCAACAGTTACGGATTCTAGTCCACACTGGCTGGCTCCTTCAATATGCTAAATCATGCCCAGAGCATTTTTTTTCTTATTAGTGCAAGATTCCTGTGCTTATGACTTTGATTTTTTGGGGAGGAAAAGAAGCTAAAAATATTCCATATCTATAATAAAAAGTGTGAAAGCTCCAGCTTTTTTGTAGATATTTGTATGACACTGATGTGTAGAATAATTTGTATAATAATGATGACACAATACTGTTAAAGTCAAGATTAATGTGTGTTAAAGTTTGAAAAGAACAATAAATATAAATATATATAAAAAGAAAGCTCCAGATAGCCAGCCAATCAGTCCCTCCCACATCCAGGGTATGCCTTCCTTCTGCCCTTTCCAAAAATATGTAAGCGTTGAAAGGTAAAGGTAAATGTCACCTGCAATTCCACTGTTCCTGCCCTCTTATCATAAACTGCAGCTCACAGCTTACAAATTACAATACAGGCAGTCCTCAACTTTTAATAGTTCATTTAGTGACTGTTCCAAGTTACAACGGCACTGAAAAAAGTGACTTACAACCATTTTTCACACTTATAACCATTGTGGTATCTCCACAGTCATGAATTTTACATTTGGATGCTTGACAACCGACTCATATTTATGACAGTTGCAGTGTCCTGGGGTCATATGATCCCCTTTTGCGACCTTCTGACAAGCAAAATCAATGGGGAAACCAGATTCACTTACCAATCAGGTTACCAATTGAAGACCTGCAGAGATTCACTTCACAAATGTGGTGAGAGAAGTCGTAAAATGGGGCAAAACTCATTTAACAAATGTCTGACTTAGGAACATAAATGTTGGGCTCAATTGTGGTCGTAAGTTGAGGACTACCTGTATCCTGTTTACATTGTATGCAAAGTCAAAATCAAGTTGCCCACATGATACCTTAATCTGACTGGTCACTTACAGTATACGTGATAAGTTGCCGAAGTTGGAGACCCCTGAACTAGGCCACTGATTTGAATACATTCTGCCAAAGGGACAGCTTTGTTACCTGCAAAAGATTCACAGCCAGCCATCTGTTGATGGTGAAGACGGTCACTTCTATCATAGCCATCCAGATCAACTGCATGAGATTGGCTTTGCCAAGTATTGCTCCTGTTGAAATCAATACTGTGGTGATGCTCATAATGGCAGTTAAAATGCTGGTGGGAAGAAAGAGAGAGAAAGAAGGGGAAAAAAATCAGCAGGATGTTATGAGATGGTGAGATTCTTTTCCAATCAGATCTAGAGAGTCTTTTGCTTTCCCTACAGTGGTTTTCTCATGAGTGTCCACGGTGAGTGCATTTGAGGCAATATTTCTCAACCTGGGCACCTTTAACTTGCGTGGACTTCAATTCCCAGAATTCCTCAGCCATGGGAATTCTGGGAGTTGAAATCCAGCTTAAAAATGCTGAGATTGAGAAACACTGCCTTAACATAACATGTTCCCTTAGAAGTTTTACAGAATTAAGAGCCCTAATAACATAAGCGTTACGTAGGTTGCAAACCTGTGATAAACCTGTAACCACAATAAATCAATAAGTCCCTATATTGGTGTAACAAATGTCACAGTGCCCCTGATCAATCAGGACACTTATTTTCAAAAATGACTGCTCAACTGAAACCAAAAAAAAAGTTTTCAAAGTTAAAGTTGGGTGTAAAAAATAATTTTGGATTTGGAGGAACATTGTTCCCTCAAAGCTAGGGGGAAATGTTTAAAATGGCTTAGCTAAGTATACTCTCAGCCCCAATCCAGAGGTGGTATTCAGCAGGCTCTGACCAGGGGTGGGATTCAAATTTTTTTACTATCGGTTGTGTGGGTGTGGCTTGGTAGGTGTGGCAGGGGAAGGTTACTGCAAAATCCCATTCCCTCCCCACCCCACTAATCTGCTTTCCAGCTCCATTCTCCCATGCATGGCAATCAAAGAAGACCCAACCAATCAGCTGGGACTAGGGAGGCAGAGAACAGATGGGGGCAGGGCCAGTCAGAGGTGGGATTTGCTGGTTCTCCGAATTACTCCAAATTTCCACTACCGGTTCTCCAGAACTGGTCAGAAGCTGCTGAATACCAGCTCTGGTTCTGACCAGTTTTGTAGAACTGGTAGCAGAAATTTGGAGTAATTCGGAGAACCAGCAAATCCCACCTTTGACTGGCCCCGCCCCCATCTCTTCTCTGCCTCCCAAGTCCCAACTGATTGGTTGGGTCTTCTTTGGTTGCCCTGCATGGAAGAATGGAGCTGGAAAGCAGGTTAGTGGGGTGGGGAGGGAATTGGGATTTCGCAGTATCCTTCCCCTGCCACACTCACCAAGCACGCAACACCCACAGAACCAGTAGTAAATTTTTTGGAATCCCACCACTGCTCCAATCCACAAGCAGCTAACTCATTCTAAATCTTACATTTGGTTCTTGACTATGAAAGAGCTCATTTTGTCTTATGATGCTTAAGATGAGATCATTAAATGGAGAAAAAAGAACAGTTTATAGGCATTGTTGGTATTGTTTTGAACAGAGAGGAATTTGACTTTTCTTTTTTTTACAAGCGTCAAAAAAGGCTTATGGCACTGATGAGATGCAAATAGTAGGAGATGCCTTCATGGTGATGTGCACATACATTAATCCGTTCACCCGCGCATTCTAGGGCAAATGCATGAGTATAATCTATCCGGGAAGAAGATGGAGTGCCTCATTAAAAGGGAGACAGGGTCATTAATTTTGCAATCATAAATAATATGGGCACCTGTGCAAAGCTAATATTTAATCAGACCTATTGCCTCTTGGGTTCAACGATTTGGAAGGAAGCCATCCTTTGGAGGTGGGGAAAACAGTGATGGCCTTTGCAGAGGGGCAATTAGAGGCACAGGAACTTATGGTGACAGTTCACAGTGGGCTTCTCCTACCCAGGGATGTCCACAGGGAGAGTGTCAAAAAGCAAGATAGGGGCTACAGCCATGCAACTGAAACCCACTCCCCTTTTATAGGCATAGGAGGGTTATGGATGTAAAAGGGAGCAGGGCTTCAATCACATGCTTGTGGCTATTATCCTTTTTTGACCCTCTCCTTTGGACCTCCTGTTTCTCCCACCAACCTGACATCTGTAACATCTCAGTTCATCTCAAAAGTCCAGCCAGGACGCTCTGGGTCTCCTTGATCTATAAAGTAAAGGTAAAGGATTTCCCTGCTCAATCGCGTCCGATTCTAGAGGGCAGTGCTCATCTGTTTCTTATCTAAGAGAGCCAACACTGTCCAAAAACATTTCCATGGTCATGTGGTCAGCACGACTGTACCAGTGGCGGGATTCAATTTTTTTTACTACCAGTTCTGTGGGCGTGGCTTGGTGGGCATGGCTTGGTGGGTGTGGCAGGGGAAGGATACTATAAAATCTCCATTCCCTCCCCATCCCACTAACCTGCTTTCCAGCTCCGTTCTCCTGTGCAGGGCAACAAAAGAAGACCCAGCCAATCAGCTGGGACTCAATGGGAGGCAGAGAATAGAAGAGAGTGGGGCCAGTCAGATGCTGGTTCTTCAAACTACTCCAAATTTCCCCTACCAGTTCTCCAGAGCTGATCAGAATCTGCTGAATACTCTACGCCGAGGCACATGGAATGCTGTTACTTTCCCACCAAAGTGGTACCTATTTACCTACTTGCATTTGTATGCTATCAAACTGCTAGATATATAGGAGCTGGGGCAAGTAACTGGAGCTCACCTCATTGTGCAGCATTCTCGGGTCTCAAACCTAGGCTGTCAGTTTTCCAGCTGGCCTGTATTCCTCCAGGTTTCCTTGATCTGTATTCATCCATAAATTCATTCTGTCTCTCTATCCCCCATTTTGTTTTTGTTTTTTTAACCCCTCTTAAAATGTGCACTTTTGCAGGAAGCTTGAAATGCATTTATAGCTTAACACACATGTCTTTAAACACATTGTGCTGAGTCTCTTCAGAGCTGATAACTGAAGAAAATAGATAAGAGGTTGCTAAATACTGATCTTTACCTATCAGGATTCTGCAAGTTGAAATCTCCAGTTGACAATGACTGAATGCTGAAGCCTTCTATCTCTTCCCGCTAATCCTGCTGCAATTTTAAACTCAACAGAAGTCCCACTGACCTGAGGGGGGCTTATATTCGGAACAATTAGGTTGTTTAGACATTCTTAAAGAAGTAACTGTAACTGAAGGCCACGCTCATCCTGCTGTTATGTAAGATCCCACCTAGCTTTTTGCCGCTGCTACATCTTTCCCCAAATTTGGAAATATTCTGTTTATTTTAGAAATGTGACTCAGTGAAAACATGGGGGAGAATGCAGATTTGCTCAGTCTGTGATGTAATGTTTTCAAACAAAAACACAACAACATATTTGCTCAATGTAAAAGATTAACTGAAGTTAGCATTTCTCTATACACAATAACTTTAATGTCTACAATTAAATTCCATGTTTGCTGTGAATACATTGGTGTGTTAACTTGGATATCGGTTGTTAGTCTTTAAAAATATCCTTGCTGGATTCTTTTATAGAAGATACTTAAGCTTAGCACTGTATTTGTCAAGATCAAGTTCACTAAGAGTCAGAACCAATTAATTTCCCAAGATTATTCTCTAGACTGACTGGCTCCTTTGCCTCTCTGTAATTCAATCCTTGGAGGTATTCTTCAGGGACCGCCACAAGGGAAGAAGCAGGCAGGTTCAAAAAACAGTCAAGTTGGTGACAGGCAGGCAGGGCTTGATTGCATGATTATGGCCACCATCTGGATTTTTTTAAAGCCCCCACAAACACCTTCCCTGGGAGATGAATCAGAGCAAATCTGTTTCCTTACTCAAGCTACTGAGGACAGAAATGGCTTGGAAGAAACCAAAGACATTGAATCAAGGTCCCTCCAATGCCATCCTCAGTTCTGTATCTGTGTTAAGCATTTCAGACTCAATCCTTGATCACAGTTACATTCACTATCTGCGATGGGATATAATCTAAGTCCCAGGAGGGAGGGGATCTTTCTAGAGAGCAAAGAGACAGTGGACTTTGGAATACCTGGCCATCAAGGAGAGGGTGAAGACAGACCCTCCCTAGTAACTCACAGACGTGGTATTCAGCAGTTTCTGATCAGTTCTGGAGAACTGATAATGGAAATTTTGAGTAATTCAAAGAACCAGCAAATCCTGCCTCCATCTATTCTCTGCCTCCTGGATTGGCTGGGTCTTCTTTTGTTGCCCTGCACAGGAGAACAGAGCTGGAAAGCAGGTTAGTGGGGTGGGGAGGGAATGGGGATTTTACAATATCCTTCCCCTGCCACGCCCACCAAGCCACGCCACGTGACGCCCACCAAGCCACACCACACCTACCAAGCCATGCCCATAGAACCCATAGTAATTTTTTTTGAATCCCACCACTGAATGTCTAATAGTTATGCAGATAGTTGCTTCCACCTAGCAAGATTTCTGTTAAGCAAGGAACCAAGAATGGCATGTGGAGTTACTTCTCTGCAGTTTCTTGTGTTCACCTATTGAAGGAAATCTTACCGCCCTAAAGTGACTATCTGCATAGCTATCAGATGAACTCTTTGTGAGTTGTTAGGGAGGTTTCTGCCTTCCCTCTCTTCCTGCCTGCCAGACATTTCAAACTCCACTGTCTCTCTGCCCTGTAAGAAAGGGCCCTTCTTTCCTACGATTCTGGACTAACATTCTACCACACCATTCTTATAACACCGAGCTTTCGTGCTACCCAATTCAGAAGCACCCACAAGATACAAGAAAGGAAAAATCAAGATAGTGGCTACAACGGTGAGATTGGAACTCTGCCTGTTTTTTTTTTTAATGTATGTTACACATAACAAACAGGTGGAGCTTTGATTGCACTGTTGCAGCCATTTTTAACCCCCTCACTTTTTCTTTTTACCATTCCCTGCAGACAATGATCAAGAGCAGGAAACCTGCTGGAGTTCTCATCTATTGGAACTGGCTCAGCTGCAGAACGTAGAAAGCAATGCACAAGGTGTAATTCTCCAGACCTGAGCAGCCTGTGGAAGTTCCCACTGAAATCACTGGGTTTTTTAATTAAGAGTTTTATCTTGCTTTTATAGGTAACTCGAGGCAGTGAGCATACCCAACGCTCCTTTCTCCCATTTTCCCTTCACCCTATGAGATGAAGTAGACAGAATTCCTAGCAGAAAACCAAGCTCCATGCCCTTTGACCTCTACCTTTGCAGATTTATTCTTATTTTCCCAGCGGAGAAGTGAAAGAGGAATCCATCGACAATCACTGCCCACTGTACTCCAAGGGCAGCAAGGAGAAGGTTGAATCCGACGCTGCTGAAGCCGTATCTGTGCAGGAAGGCCAGAAAATAGGCGAACCCCAAAATCACCATGAGGTTGACATCTTGAAATACTGTAGGGAACACAGAAGACTTGTGTCAAGGAGGCCTGGTGAGGAGCCCCATCCAGGAAACCCAGCTGTAGTCACCACATCATACTGAGCCTTAATGAGGTTTGTTTGATTTCAACTCAGCTTGCTGTGTAATCCTAGCCATAGTGGTTTATTCACAAATCATGGTTTAGAGCAGAAGTGGGGAGCATTGGCCCCTTTACAACTTGGCTGGCTCAGGAATTCTGGGAGTTGAAGTTCACAGGTCGTAAAGGGACCATCATTCCCCACCCCAGCTTAGAGTGATGCATCAATCCAATCACTGATTGGTGCTATCTGTCACTTGGATGTTAAACCAAAGGACACATGGACTTCAAAGTTTTGGATCCTAGGCACCCCATATAATAGGTAGAAAGGGCCTCCCTCTGCACATATATGTTCAGGAAAGACAAGGAATGTACTGCTCTCTGCCCTTTATATATATGCACATATTTATAAATGCATACACATCACTCCCTCCCATACCTCCTTCTTCGTTCAAAAAAGAAGGCTCTGTGCTATAAGCCATAATGTGTTGTAACCATGATTCATGGAGATCCTAGTGGCCCAATTTGCACATGCTGCTAAGTCATAAAGCATGGTTCTCAAACTGCAATGGGAGATTTCAAAATGTTCAGTGTTTGCTTAACTTCAGCAACTTCTAGATATCTGAACTTTTATTTATTTAAAACATTTATATAGCCACCCATCTGATAACTAACTTCTTAACAAGGAGTTGAAAAGGTAATTCTGGGTGGAGAGCAGAGGGGGTCTTCAGCAGGTTCTGACCAGTTCTGGAGAACCAGTAGTGGAAATTTTGAGTAGTTCGGAAAACCGGCAAATGCAACCTCTGATCGGAGATTTTACAGTATCCTTCCCCTGCCACGGCCACCAAGCCACGCCCACAGAACCGGTAGTAAAAAAATTTGAATCCCACCACTGGTGGAGAGATCCAGGTGTTTGGAAGTTGCCAAGAATGGGAAATTTAATCAAAACCAGACAAAACCATATCATGACTTATCAAAGTGAGTGAACTCAGCTGCAAAAAGGCTTGCTTCCCCCAGCAAAATCACCTGATGCTATCCATCAAATGGCTTTTGCTAAGCATCACTTTTATGGAAAGAGTAAAGATGAGCCTTTCTACAAGGTGCCTTCCCCAGAAATGCTGCTGCTACTGCTGCTATTACTATAGAGAATCTCCATAGGCATTTACTACTGCAAGTAGTCCTCAACGTATGACCACAATTGAGCCCAACATTTCTGCTAAATGAGAAAGTTGTTAAGTGAGTTTTGCTCCATTTTACAAACTTTTCTGGCCACCTTTGTTAAGTGAATCACTGCAGTTGTTAAATTAGTAACACCGTTGTTAAGTGAATCTGACTTTCCCATTGACTTTGCTGGTCAGAAGGTCGCAAAAGTTGATCGCACAACCCTGGGAAATACTGCAGCTGTCATAAATATGAACCAGTTGTCAAGCATCTGAATGTAAATCACATGACCATGGATTTGCTGCAATGGTCATAAGTGTGAAAAATGGTCACACGTTATTTTCTTTTTTAGTGCCGTGGTAACTTCAAATGGTCACTAAACAAACTGTTGTAAGTTGAGGACTACCTGTACTATCCCAAAGGATCAAAGGGTCTTCAGAGCTGAAGAAGCTTCTTGGATGAGAAGCAAAACGTCTTCAAAGAAAAACCAGAAAGTCCAGCTGCCCCTTGAAAAATCACTTTTGGGTCAACCATGACCTGGATGACTGAGAATCTCCATAGATATACTATGATATACTATCATTGTCTGAAATCATTATTTTACTGTAGTTAGTTCCAGATCTGAGTTGCAAGGTAACAGAAAGCCAATAGATGGCAGCAAAGCATTAAGAGGATTTGCTGCCATCTAATGACTATTGCTGTCCATTCAAATTGTAGTACATCTGATATTTGCTGTCCATTCAAATTGTAGTACATCCCTTATATATTTATTTCTCACAGGCCTTTTTGTGCTGCTGTATTTCAAAGCAGCTCCATTAGAACAAGCAAGTTTCTCTGAGCATGGAGGCATTGCATCTGGCTCCCTCTCTCCAATGACCTGATGTTAAAACCACTACTTCTCCTTTAGCAACAGTTAATTTGGTCACCTCAGAAGCTTCCTAATCTTGACTGGAGCTTTTGGGGTCTTCAGCTCAGTCACAGGTAGAGAATTGAATGTAAAAGATGTCCCAGGATGCTAAACATCATCTTGACATTTTTGATCACACAACAAACGCCCCTAAGGTACTTTGTGCTCCAGATCTATACCCTACTATGTTAACCAAGCGCAAGAGAAAATGCTTTAACACAACCAGACTACTGAGCCCTACAAAACTCCTTTTAGGCAAAGGGTTGTATTTGACTTTAAATAGCAGACAGGACACAGAATAAGAACCAAAACTAGATAAAAATTAAAGTAAATACAATTCAATTAATGCTAGTTAGATCTGATGATGAAGGCACCAGACCAGAAACCAGAAGACTGTGAGTTCTAGTACGGGATTAGGCATGAAAGCCAGTTGAATGCCTTTGGACCAGTTCTTCTCTCTCAGCCCAACCCACCTCACAGGGTTGTTGTGGAGGGGAAAATAGGAGGAAGGAGTATTGTTATTTTGAATTATTCATAAAAAAATACAAAGGTGAGATATAAGTAAATAGTAATTTCACCCTTCATTTTAAAAAGTAGAATCTGTCAGCAATTTGGCAGAAGGTCGGGGTGGGGCCATATCTGAAGTTTTTGGGGAGCAGAGGCTACCCTCAAATTTGAACCATGCATCTCTAGATTGTGCTCTTCAGGGACTCAACTATGCATCTCCTTCAATTTTATCTAAAGATGAAGGAGATGTCCCAAAGGTGCTTTTTCAAGAGGCAACTTTTTTTTTGAAGATATTTCGCTTCTCATCCAAGAAGCTTCTTCAGCTAGTGGGGAATGGAAGGATCTGGAAAGAAACATCTTCAAAAGAAAAAACAAAGTCCAATTGCCTCCTGAAAAAGCACCTTTGGGACAACTGTGACCTGGATGACTGAGAATCTCTACAGACATGAAGGAAATGTGTATTATATCTGTTTCATTATACCAGAGGTCTCCAAACTTGGCAACATTAAGACTTGTGGACTTCAACTCCCAGCATAGCTGGCTGGAGAATTCTGGGAGTTGAAGTCCACAAGTCTTAAAGTTGCCAAGTTTGGGGACCCCTGCACTATATACCCTCTCCTCCCAACTGGAGCTGTACCAATTAACAGTGTTGAATTCCTCACAGCTGAGAAGCTGCAAGATGCAACACAACTGGCAGAGCCTTTCCGGAGAAGGAACTTCCCTGTGGTACCAGCCTTCCAATGCCACAGAAGACAAGTCTTCAACCCCGACAGCAAGCCACCTTACCTGGGTAGTCTCTGGCAAGATTTTGACTGTGGTCATAAGAAACGAAGAAGCCAAATATAAGGATTAAAGCAGCTTCCAAAAGAAGAAGGAGCACAGAGAGACGAATCCGGAGATTAGGAAGATAATGGGAAGACATCGTGGTTTAAAAGAAAGGCAGCCAAACAAGGACCAGGCAAGCATGAATACAGTGCCTTAGGTTCAAACATTCCAGGGGTCTCCACTGGAAAAGAAAAAAAGAAAGAAAAGAGAAAGCTGTGAAGGAGATAAGAGTTCTTAGAAGAAATTAGCAAAGCACATAACCCTTATCTAAGGCAGGCCAGGAGACCTGTGCTGACAGATGCTTGATTTGTATTGAGCAAGCTGGTTGTCTGCAACCATAAGAGTCATACCAAAATATGTACTATTGAAAACCTCCCAGAAGTAGACACTGACATGTTTTCATCAGCTTTGCAAGCCTGACATAAGGTGCACTTATTTGAACTCAGAGGAGACAAGAAGGACGATGCTGTAATTGCATGTTCCTAGCTAATTCCTCCCAGGAACAACAGCAAAGTTCTAAACTGATGTGTGTTTAAGCAGGTCTCACCTAACCAAGAAGAACTCAGCAAGTAGCTATGGATAGTTTTCTTTTTCCAACCTATATACAGATAGTCCTTGACTTACACAGTGCATTTAGTGACCATTCAAAGTTGTAACAGCACTGAAAAAAGTGGCATGACTGATTTTCAGAGTTATGGCCTTTTGATCATGTGATCAAAATTCAGATGTTTGGCAACTGGTTCATGGTTGCAGTGTCCCGGGGTCAAGTGATCCCCTTTTGTGACCTTCTGACAAGTAAAGTCAATGGGGAAGCCAGATTCATTTAACAACCATATAACTGACAAATGTCTCGCTTAGCAACCTAAGTTTTGAGTTCAATTGTGGTCATAAGCTGAGGACTACCTATACAAGTGGTATGAGCCAGTCATTATAAATTATATGGACTTGCATAAATTCTGGTTACAGATAGTTGTTTAGTGACCAGTTAAGGTTGGCAAGCTGGTTGTTAAGTAAGTGATTATACAAAACCATAACTGTGCTCACAGTGCTATTTTAGCTTTACTTTGCTTTACAGACTTGCAAAGGTGTAAACATGAAGATTAGTCCCAAGGTTACTTTTTCATCAACATTGTAACTGCAAATGATCACCTGTAGTGCATTTTTCAACTTAAAGGCACTCTCCAGATTCTGCCCTTCTTTTAACTAGCCTTTACTTGGCTCTTGAAGGAGCCTTGTTGACAGGCTTCAAGCAATCTAAAATAAAGCCAGTGGAATGGTAGCAGTAGCCAAAGGGAAATAAACCCCACAAGATGAAAGACATCATTGCAGAAAATCATACAGTTCATCTTCCTTGGATCAAAAACTTTTATTATTGACTACATGTCTTTTTCATATTCAGTTTCTGCAAAGTTAATTCTTTCAGTGATGATAATCAGTTTACATCTGTTATGTCCTCATATATGGGAGTTTCCTCATAGATAACACTCATATTTTACTCTTTCATGATGGAGTAAGCTCAGAGTAACATTCTTGCCATGCTTACTTGTAGCTTTTTGTTGCAGCATCAGGGGAAAGCCATTATGTCCTTTTCTGCATGAGCAACCAGTCCATGGAACTCCATGTCACAGTAGTTCGAGTTTCTTCCTTTGGAATTTTTTAGCCTCTCACAAGCCCACTTTATGTTAATTTATTGGACTGTTTCTGCAGTATATTTCATAAGCCACTTTATTATTTAGCTGTAAATGCAAAACAATGCCTTGCTTTTTCATAGCCAGTGTATTTTTCTTAACACCATCCCAATCCTATAAATGGTTGATTCAGAAGTAAACCCCACAAGCAGATAAACTTTTTCTTCCCAGGAGTAAACTTCTGAGTAACAAATACGTTTACACCAAGATAACTCCTTCTCTCAAACCTGATCCAACTTAGTTCCCAATAAAACAGTTCAGGATGAAGGAAGAGAAATGCGTATTTTGAAAAAGAGGAATATAATTATGTGAACACCAAAGGAATGGCAAAATTTGACAGGTAAGCAACCCTCTTCCAGTGTACAATAGATACCCAGCCACCTTAACAAAAGGGTACAGAGGGGGAACGCCCACCCCCATTGGCCAAGACTCGATTTCCCAGGGCACTTTGCACGCTTATTACGCCTAGTCCCACTTAGTGTAGAACTCTATTGGTCGTCTTCAGTGCCCTTTCTTATCGAGCGCCATTTTTATTGGCGCAATACATCATCACTTTTTTAAGTGGGCGGATCCGTCCGCGACCTGTTTTAGAAAGTAGCGGGAGCATTATTCTTTGCCTCTTCTTGTCTACGGGCCACGGATGACGGGAGGAGTTTATTGGTCAGCACTTACGTCAATTAATTGTAGAGGGCCGTACCCTAATCCCAAACCAAAGGTTGAGATCAAAGAGAATGGGGGGGGGGAAAACACCTTTCTTTCTCTCCTATTGGGAAATATTGAGACTGCCCCGCCCCTCTACTTTAACTCCGCCCCAGGATTGGACATGCTCCTCTTCAATCCTTTCTGTCACGGACTTTCAGGCCGGTGGTTCGCGCGACTGGGCGGTCCTTGTTATCTTAGGAAAGGACGGTCGGTCGCTGCCGCTCCGCTCGATTGGCCAGCTCGCCCGTCTCTCTTCTCTCTCGCCTCGCGCTGATTGATTCTTCCCAGCATCGCCCTCATGTTTGGCCCTTAGCGGATTGGCCTCGGCTTGAAAGGAGGCGGGGCGAGGCGTGGAGCCTGCGCGCGGGGCCGCGGCGGCGGGGAGGGACGGATCTGAAATTATTTTTTATTTCTTTGTTTCCGAGAGGGAAAAAAGAGGGGAGGGAGGAAGGGGCGGGGAGACAGAGCGCCGGAGCACCAAACGGGAGCGGGAGTCTTTCCGGGCCTCCGCGCGGAGCTTTGGCGGACCGACGCGCTCGGATGTTGTCGCCGTGACCCGGGCGGGGCAGGAGGAGCAGCCGCCGCCGCCGCCAGCAGGCCAGGTTGGGACTCCCCCCCCGAGCCGGGCGGGAGGATGAAGCGCCGGAGCGCCGACTGCAGCAAACTCCGGCGGCCGCTGAAGCGGAACCGCATCACGGAGGGCATCTACGGCAGGTAGGGCCGCACCTGCCTCACCCGCCGGCCCCGCCCCGGCCTGTCAGCGGCGCCGAGGAGCCGCCCCGTCCCCGTCCCGGCCGACGCGTTCCCCTCAGGCGGGGCTGGACCCAGCCGCTGCCCCCGGGCCTGCCGCCGCCCTCCTCGACTCCCCTCAGGCCCGCGCTGGGCTCTCCTCAGACCCTTTCCAAAAAACCCCGGCGGCTCCCTGGATCCGTGGCGCGCTCGGAGCCGCCTCCCCGACCCGCCGGGCTTCCCTTCCCAGCCGGCGTCGCCTTCAGCTGGCCCGGAGGGTCGTTTCGGCGGCCTCAACACCCCCCCCCCCCCCCGGGCCTCTTCATAAGAAGGGGAGGGAAGCATGGGAGTTGTAGTGCTTGGGGGGGAGGTGGCCGTCCCCCACTAACTTCCCCTCCCCCCCAGTGCCAAAGCTTCTGGAAAGGAGCCTTGGGAGGAAATGGGGGCTCCTTTCAGTTTTCCTTTCCTTTCCAAACTCCAGTCTGCTCCCAGCAAGGCGTCCTCCGGCTTTTAGGGCTGCAGCTGGCCTGATCCACAGGATTGCTGGCTTGGTGCGATTGGTTTTGTAGTCCTGTGCCTCTGGAGAGCACCTGGGTGGGGGGATAATAGTTGGCCTGGAGGGAATAAGATGTTTGTGACCCACCTTGGATAAAGCGGCAAAGCAGTGTTTTAGGTCAGAAGTCCCTTTCGCATATAACTGTCTTCCAGGTTTTAAACCCTTTTTTTAGGGGGAGGTTCTTCTACCTTACAAGCTACTTTAAGCCACAATTCTGAGAGCAGCTTTTTAAAGAGTCTTCAGTGAACAGTGTGGTCTGTGGACAGGAATTCTTTTCCTAAAGCCCCATTTCTGCCTCCCTTGTATATGCACCTTCTGCCCTTCAAGCTTGGACACCTGCACCCAATAGAAGTCTTTTCTCCTGGGTCTACTGCTCCTGTAGTTCTTGTATTCTTCAGTGTTTCTCAACCTTGGCAACTTTTTAAGGTGTGTGGGATTCCAACTCCCCAAATTCCCCAGCCAACGTAATTGGCTGGGGAATTCTGAGAGTTGAAATGAACCCAGCTTAAAGTTGGCCAGGTTGAGAAACACTGCTTTAACGGTAGAAGACAAGTAACTTGTGATCTTCTGCAAGAATCTTGTGTGAAGTCATTCCTTTCCTGTGGTTGGTCCTCCATCTAGTTACACCACACCTACACCAGGAATCTTGCCCTGAGAGCCTGTCTTTCCCCTAGAACAGCCTTCCCTAATAGTGATGTCCCACATGGTTACAGTCCATGGTTGCTTAGGCCTCATCAGATTGTTCTGGTGCTCTCAAATCTATGTTGTAAGCTTTCTGTGTTGTAAGCTGCCCAGAAGCGTTAGGTACGAGATGGGGCAGCAAATGAATTTTATAAATAAACAAACTCTACCAATCCAACAATTCAAGGAGAGAAGCAACTTAGAAATAAGGAGAAATTTCCTGACAGTTGGAACAATTAATCAGTGGAACAATTTGCCTCCAGAAGTTGTGGATGCTCCAACACTGGAAGTTTTTAAGATGAGATTGGATAACCATTTGTCTGAAGTAGTGTAGGGTTTCCTGCCTAAGCAGGGGGTTGGACTAGAAGACCTCCAAGGTCTCTTCCAACTCTGTTATTCTATTCTATTCTATTCTATTCTAACAATTAGAAGCCATCTGTAGTTTCCCTCTCATAAAGAACATTTTCTAGAATCCCCCATGTTACTTTTAGATTCTTCACAACTATTCCATTTGGCAACCTTTTCAGGGATTATTTTGTTTTCCTACTCATTTATTCATAACATCATCCAGTGAAACAGTCACCTCTTGAAAGGATGAACAAGAGAGAGAGGTAACTTTGGCCAATACTCTTGGCTCCCTTGGCTTCTCTAGTCCTCAAATCCAGAGGACACTCGTTTTCTTGCTTCTGCTCTACATTGACAGAGTTTTCTGTAGTTCTGATTCTGTAATTTTTTTATCCTATCTTTGTACTTGTGGTCCTATGGTGTTAACTCTTTTCTGTAGATGTTGTTTAAGAACTTCTTCCCATAACCCTTCTCTACATTAATGAGCCTGGCTTTGCCTTTTCATTCCTCCCATTATACTATACTGAGCTACTCTAGTGCCCGCCCTCCCAATGCCATTAGTTTTCCTTGTCAATGAACCTTGATAATGACGACTCATTTATTATAATCATCTGCTTTTTACTATTTCCTCAGAAATTATATCCCCCAGTCCTTCTCTGTAACAGTTTTACACATCCTATGTTTTTTCTATGCTTGTGTTTATTTCTTGTGTTTACTTCCCTACCCCTTTATTATTTGCCACAGTCCCTTACCCAAAAGTCTTTTTTTTTGGCTTTATAGTTTTAAATGATGGGCTTTTCCTTTTTGTAACTACTGTGACTTTTCTGGAGACTTTTAACTTCAGACTTCCTTCCCAAGTCGGGGAATCACAATTGAGTTTTTCAATTTTCCATGTCTGTTTTTTCCTGCATTATTTTCTTTTTTGGTACTATATCAAAAATGGTTTGTATTCTTTGTTGAGAAAGATATTAAAGAATTGGAATTTTCTATGGGGATTTAGTTTTTGCACATTATACACAGTAGTATTTTTAAGTAATTATCATTAGCTGAACACAATATTTCATTCACCTCTTCTAATCATGAATTTCAATAGTTTCTCAGTGAAGTTACTGCACAATTTACAGAAAATGCTATATTGCTGTCAGTTTATATAACTACAAAGGGCCTAATAGATACAAAGTTTAAATTATAGATACAAAGATAAATTATACTTGAGTTGTTTTCACAATGACTGGGAAAGGAAAAGAGATCACAATATCAATGAATACTCACTGCTATGTGAGTTTTGTTTTCAGAGAAGTCACACATTAATAACTATCATAAAGAATAACTTAGAATGAGACCCAGCTGTGAAAATCTATATTCCCCCAAACGAAATTTGCCCACTTGAATTGAAGTTCTGTTATGTAATATTGTATAGCTAACTGCTTAAGAATAGCAGTTATTATTTTCCAGGCTCATTTATATATTTTTCACATGTTTCTGGTGCGTGCTCTATATATAATAGTGAGTGGTACTCTTTAAATGTATAGGAAAACAGTTTACAGGGCAGACGTTATCAGTACATGTATTCTCCCAATTATTTCTTACACAAAACAAAATTTTACAAAAACAATCTGAGGCTTTTTAAAAGATTGCTAGGAGAAAAACCAAGCCTAACCAGATCTTTCACAGAAGCAAACAGAGGTCTGGCCTAGTTATTTTCCGGCTATCAAAATGGACAGGGCCCAGTTCTTCATTGACTGATCCATTCATTGATCCATTCATTAGCCCAGTCAAGATCAAATAAAATTATCAACTGCTTGCTTTGAAAAATTATGATTCCAAATAGAGGCCAGCTCTAGTTACTGGTATCTCCTGACTAGTTCTCTTCTCTGATTGCTCATTTATGTTTATAATACTATGATAATCTTTTCCTATAAAGAAGTAGGTATGGCCCTTCCAGCAACAGAATTAATACCAATCTGCATGTCTGTAAATCTAACCTATGATGGTTATTTTTGTCACATACTGTTAAGAATGAGCATACCATTATTTAAGTCCCCTATTCTCTTAGATGGTAATGTTTTGGAATGACAGACTTAAAGTATAGCTTTTTTAAAAATCTTGAGTGGCAGAAGACTTGCTTGGGCACATACAGGACTCATGTTCCCTGCAGATGCCAGCAAAGACAATGTCAGAGTGTACACTTGCTATATACAGTACGTGCTGCAAACCATGTTCAGTTTGGTCCTAGAGATCACGACCCAACCTTCAGCCCAGATCTTGTTGTGCTTCTTTGCCAGGCCACAGAGATGGGGTGACTTGGTAATCCTGTTTTTTTTCTTTCAAACATGGGGCTAAAAATGGCAAGATTTAAGTTCTGCTTCCCCATTGAACATTGATTGGTAGATGTTTCAGACATATGATTAATTTATTAGGTTGATGCATGAGCTTATCTTTGTACCAGATCCCTGTGCTTCCTTAAGCTTAATATGGCAGAGTATTACCATTAACTTCTAGTTGAAGTGCTAAAGCTGCATTGGGTATAAATCAGGTTTCAACAGCTTTGTGTAGAATTACACTACCAGACTTCCAACTATCATATGGAAGTCAACATTTCTGGAGGGTACTAATCACCTCTTATTGGCATGTTAGTTTAAATCTTAGTTCAGCTATAAAGTCGGGAAGTGACTCTAAAGCATTATCTCAGCATTCTCAGTGGAAGACTTGTAATAAATAATAAATGTGATAATACTGATCTATTTTAGAAAGCTGTTATAAGCTTACTGAAAATGGATGTGATCTTACATAAATGTTGAATACTGGTTGAAAATATTTCTACAATTCCATGTTTTGCTAGAGCTAGCATAATTACAGAATTGTCATATTGATATCAAAAAATTTGAAAAACTTGAGAAATTTTATGCTAAATTAATCTCTGTAAATATTGTGATGGGCTTCAAGTAGCTAATCGGATTGGATGCACTGTGGAGTAACTTGTCTGATAGCCATAAGCAATCCTGGATTTCCTACAAGCAATGTGATCATTTCATTGCTGCGGATGGAAGAATGAGGGGTTAGAAGGGGCATTTTTTTACCATTTTAAAGAGACAAATAATTTACATGTTAAGCCAAAAAGAATGGCTTCTTTTCATGGCTAACACAACTTACTAGTTTTCTTAGATTAGTAAATGTATGTGTATGGATTACTATTTTCTAGACATTTTTAAAAAATCAGATTACCATACCTATCTATTTATAGTCTAAAGTCATAGTAAAATAATGGTGGATGCCTCCATGTGCTTTTGTGGCATTGTTATAAAAGTGGTTTGCCATTGCCTTACATGAGAATGTTTTGAGAAGAAATATTCTTCATGAAAGTAGAAGTAGGTAGAAGAGTAGAAGAACAAAAAGCACATTCCTTATGTAACATTACCAAATACCTCTTGTGTTGTCAAACAATGCTGTATTGTAATCTCCTACTTACTTTATGTTTATCCCAAAACTCACCTTTTCTGGAAAGGCTATGGATTCTATTTTGATTCTTACTAGTAGAACTAAGCCAAAGCCTTACATGATTTCTATCTTTAGATTACTCCCTCTCACTTCCACTCCATTTTTCAATTTCTCTGCTTTTTATAGTGGGATATATTGATAGATTGTATTATATAGATAAATAAATCATTAATAAAGACTAGATGGGGTAGTCATTGAAAGGAGATCTCTCTTGGGGGGGGGAGGGGGGAGATCCAGTTGATGCCAGCCAAACAAATGGAGTATGTCATGCTACCTTGGCACTCTTCTGCAGCAGCCAAATGGATGTACATAGCAGTGGTATTAATTTTGAATTGCTGAAAACCTATTCCTAAGCCTACCCCCATTCCAAAACATACTCAGTACAAGTCCTTTGCTATGTGATTGGCCAGATCGGGATCTCTGACTGCTGCTTAAGAAAAATAAATGGAAGGCTCTTTGGCATATAGACCTGTTGCTCAGGGTTGTGTGCAAAATGTTTCTCTTTTTTTTCTCCTCTGAGAAAAAGTATTGATATATCAGTCATATATATAATACGAATGCATATTATTTGTTATTCAGCAATTCATTTTTAAACGGTATTACCATAGTTTAGTCAGGATTTCTCCCCCAGAATAATTTCCACTAAAAAAATTGAAATGATAATTTTGGTACCAAGCAAGCAAATGCATTCTTGAACAAGGATTAGGGCCTGAAATAGCTGTGGCTCAAATAAATGTTGTACATATTTGGAGGCTATTTTTGCTGCAAAGGGCTAGGGGAACAATCATTACCAGATTTTTAAATTGTATTATTCCATCATTTCTGATACAGTCCTGTATTCATTTTTTTGGCAGGAGGAGGGTCTTTGTATTTTTATATAGAGGTCAGATATCAGATCAGTTAACTTATCTCATTGTTTCTCAAATTAAGGAGAACCAAAAGTTGGTTGTGCTCATGGCTTCATCTTTGGACTCATAGACCTGCTTTAAAAAACACTTTGCTATGAAAATTTTATCGTTTGATTGGGGGGGGGGGGTTGCATCAGAAAGTGTAAGTGGTGAGACTTAGCAGTATCTAAATTGGAAAGGCATCATCACACTTATACGTAGCAGGAGATTGTTCCAGCAAGGACTACTTGGTATCAGATGAGTTCGGCTTTGATTTTGCATGAAATGTTCATGTTGTACCTGTGCCCAAGCTATCGTGTTCATACACAATTCTGAATAACAAAGAGGCAGATCCGTTAAATCGGGAAAAATGAGAGAGATGGGTGGTTAAGAAATACAAAATATAAATAAATACAGTCAAAGCTATGGAATCAGCACTATATTGTAAAAAAAAAACCAACTCAAAGTTATAAGTCATATTATACATATTAAAGTCTAAAGCTTATCCACAACCATTTCAAAGACTGATTACGCTCCTGATAATGATAGCTTTTTTTGGCACAAAAATACTAAACGATGCACCTCAAATGGATAGTCCAAAAGGTTATATGTGTGAGGTTTTGAACCTGGTTTTCTGAAAACAGCAAAGAATAATAGTGTTAGAAAAACAAGGACAGTTACAGATCTGATCTTACATCATGTCCATAGACTCTTCTGTGTTAAAGTACTGGTAACCACTAGGCATGTTACAACAGTTATGTTGCAATTATTGCAACAATTGTATTTCCAATTGTTGTTTAATTTTTACTTTCTAAGTATCAAATACAATATACGCTTTAAATGTGAAGAATAATTATAAAGGTATTTTATGCTAAGACTTAACCTTGCTTAAGGATGATACTTAATGCTATCTGCAGCAAAGCCACTAAATTCTGGGTCTATTTTTTTTTTAAGGTGGAGTTTTCTTGATGTTCGTTTGGCACAGGGTTATTTCTTCAATATAAGAAAATGGGAGGAATTATTGAGTTTAGCTATATGGCTAAACGATTCTTGAAGAGAAATAGCAAATGTTCAGAAAGAACTGTGGAGCAGATTGTTGAAAATCATAGGCTGTGATAATGTACTGATTCTATTTATAGTACATTTGGCCTCTATGTAGTGGGTAGTAGGTAGAAGCAAATGAATGTAGAATAGTTATTACCGTCTTGTGAAAAACCTGTTGTGGATAATATTAAAGCATTGGGATTCCTGCACTGATCTCAATGTAGAGTGCAGTTCTGAGTCTTTCAAAGTAAACTGCTTTATAATTTAATTTGGATTAATATGCTTTTCAGTATAAGAGCCTACCCAAGTTGGGTCAGAGAATCAAGAAATCAGCTTAGTGCTGCAAATCTGGAAATCAGGTGCCACTTTGGAGAGATGCCACACTAAATTTTCCTAGTTCTAAAGGGAGGAATGGCCCAGCCAGACTGTGTGATAACACATAATTTTTTGGAGGAGGGCCTTCTTGGCAAGAAGATTGAGGAAAATCTAAGTGGTTGGCTTGAAAAAGTCTTGCACAGCTGGTGATATTTTCTTACTCCTGGTTTGGCCATTTTTGGTCATCTCTGATTCCATGGGTAGAATAAAGTGCATAAGTTGCTGCATGACAATCACTTGCTAAATAATATGTTGTTGTTTTTTTAAAAAAATCTTTTTTGTATGTTGATTGCTTGAGCTAGTGTTTTGGTTTATCTTAAGCACTGAAATATACATATATCTACTCTACAACAGTACTTTTAAATGTGCTGGCTGAAGAATTATGGGAGTTGAAGTCCACACATCTTAAAGATGCTGAGGCTGAGAAACCCTGCTCTAAAGTATTCATCTAGGTGGATGAAGTAAATGCAGTTTAGAAATGATAAAACGTTCCTTTTTGAGTAGAGCTAAAATGTTATGGGAACATTCTCCTGAATTTACAAGACAATTCTAGAGCATGTTAGTCTTGCAAGTTGCATCTCGACTGCTTTGTTACGGAAGAAATAGTAATGGGGTGCCAGAGTTTTGATTCTTATCTTCAGTTATTTCAATCCTGTGTGTGTCTTCAAAAGTAAAGAATCACACTACTTTACCTGAACTGTTACATTTTTTTATGCTGTACTTCTGTCAAGAAAACAACATCAACATGGTCATGTAGGCCTCAGAGATAAAGTACAGCAAGGGAGCCTTATTTTTTGTTTTTACCAATAGCTTTTGTAAGTATATCTTGCTGACATGTTGTAAGTTGCTTTTTAAAAGAAGGGTTGAGCAATGGAAATACAGGCAGTCCTCAGCTTATGACCACAACTGAGCCCAAACTTTCTGTTGCTAAGTGACACAGTTGTTGTGAATTTTCCCCATTTTACAACCTTGCTTGCCACAGTTGTTGTGAATCACTGCAGTTGTTAAGTTAGTAACACAGTTAAATGAATCTGGCTTTCCCATTGATTTTGCTTGTCAGAAGGTGGCAGAAGTTGATCACATGACCATGGGGATTCTGCAGTGGTTGTAAGTGTAAAAAACAATCATAAGTCACTTTTTTCAGTGCTGTTGTGACTTGAACAATCACTAATGGAAAACATAAGTTGAGAAGACATAACCTGCATATTTTTTAATTTTTATATCACCTATCCTGGCTTTGTAAGTTACAGTTTTAGGAAAAAGCTACAAGTAATCTTATTCAGAGTTTGAATATTGTCAATTGAGATAAGGAATACTTCTGACTTGCCTTAGAGAAGCAGCAGATTTGATGTACTCATACTGTAGCTGCACTTTAAATGCAGGCCACATAGTAAGCAAAGTAGTATGGTGAACTTGTGATGAGAACCATAAGAGAATCCTTCTTTCCTTGTCACAACTGAACAATGCCCACAAGAATCTCTGTGTAATGAATAGTTTGTTCCTAAGGAATCTCTTTATAGCAGAGCAAATAGGAATGATAAGATCTTATGTTTGGCAGTCAGAAAGTAGACCGAGAGTTCCAAATTCTTCTAGTAGAATTTACGAAATTGCATATTTATATGTTTTCTAATAACATACATGCAAAAATGAAACAACAGAAAAACAAGTAAAAACACTGCATTTAAAGAAGATTGTATAAGATTTTGAAATAGTTTGTTAAGGTGGTGTTTCTTTGGTAGCACATATAGGATTGATGATCCTGGCTTCAATTGTGCTGATAAATAACCTCTTGTACAATGATGATTATACAGTAGTTAATGCCTCCATTTTCTTCAACTTCTAAACATTCCCTATTCTTGGGAGAGGGTGGGGAGGGCAGAAATTTCTTTGGTGAAAGAATGGGGGTCTATTTTCCAATGATTCATGGTTGCTTACATTATGTTGTAGGTCAAGGATGAAAAACTTTTGGTCTATGAGGAATTGAACAGGTTCCTGCCTCTTTTATATCCTGGTGCAAGTTTTCCCCATAGAGAAAAATGTGGACCAAAGTAGATATGTCCTTGTAAACACACCAATTTAGAATCTGTGTAATGGTGTAATGATCAGGGTCCACGACAATTTGCCACAGCCAACTTGCAATGGCCAACTCACCACAGGACAACTCGCTGTGGAACAAGAGTTACACTAATATCAAAGAAATGGTGGAATAGTACAATTAAAGAATGGATGTAAAAAGAGGGACAAAATGAAATCTGAATGACAAAAATTAAAATATTTTTTATTTATTTTAAATAATTAAATTGAATTAATTGTGAGTTGTGGTGAATTAATTGTAGTGAGCTGTCCTGCAGTGAGTTGGCATAGCAATTTGTCCCACAGCAAGTTGGCCATGATGAGTTGGCCACAACTAGTTGGCTATGGAGAGTTGGCTGTGGTGAGTTGTTCCATTTTGTCTTTCAGACAAGTTGGGATTTTCAACCTACTTATGCCCTGAAAGAATGCCATCTGGAGGATAATACACCATGTGTCTTTCATGATTGCATTATTGTTGGAGAATAATTCCCTAAAATGTCTAAATTTGCTTTCTTAATGCCACATCTGATATGCAGTTGTGCACTGGAACGAGCTTATAAACAACCACACCCTTGTGGGAATTAAGAATTGCCTCCAGGAAGACCCGAGAGGAGCCTGACAAAAGCTTGCTCAGTATCCAGCTCCCCCTGTGGCCACAAATAACTATCATGTGTGAAAGGAAGTGGTGGATTAAAAAATGCTAATAGATAGTAACATCTGTGCCTTACTGGCAAATCTGCTTTGATGTGAGATTACTGCTTCTTTTGTTCAGTAGCTTTATACTGCAGAAACTTTAGTGACTAATAATACATAATGCAGTGAATATTGGTAAATACTCAAAGTTCCTTTCATGGATTAGCTTTTATATTAGATTATTCCACTCCCACCACATCTTTGCATTTATTTAAAACCTGACATATAATTACATTCTTCTTGCTTGTTGCAGAACCTTCGTGGCAAAACTGCAATTTATTTGATTTTTGTTGAGTAGAACATAATTATTTCCATTTCTTTGTCAAATAGACAAATTTGTTTTAGAGTGGCTTAATGCCATTTGATATGTATCTCTCCTTGGCTCTTTATTCTTCCTTGATTGTAATTTTTAATGTTTATATTTGAACAATGTCTTGGGATCCTTAACTTTTGATTTCAAATATGATGAATGGTTCTGTTGTATATCTTTCTGTTATTGTACAGGTAGTAGTGCTTAATGACTACCTCTGTCAGGTTTAATTTTGAAAGAAGTTGAGATTTCATTTCCATTTCTTGGGTTATTCCTCTGTCATAAATTATGAAATATATATTGCAGATCATTGGACAATTTGCTTGCTTCACAAATGAAGCATCCCTCCCTCTAACAGTAGCATTTTCCATGGAGCCTAGAAAATCTAGGTAGAATGTCATTGCAGCAGTTCCAAAGAGCTCTGGTTGCTTCTTGGCAGAGGGTAGTTTGTCCATAAGCAAAGAATCTTGTTAAATAATTTTGCTTGAGCATGTTAGAAAGTTCCATGCTGTGGCTTACTCATTTTAATTATTTCCTTTATGTAAACCTGTCTGTCAGTTACTTATTCTGTTCCAGTGTTTTTCACACTCAACAACTTTAAAATTTATGGATTTCAACTGCCAAGCCTGCTGAATTGGGAATTCTGGGAATTGAAGTCTATATATCATAAAATTTTGGAGGTTGGTAACACTGTTGTATAAGGAGAAAGTGTGGATATTAATTTATTAATTAGTATGTTACATATGTGGTGAATATCTCAGTTTTCTTCCCATTGGTGAGCTTCTTTGAGGAGGCACTTGAACCTCCTGGGCCTCTGCAAACCTAGCTTAACTACAGGTAATCCTCAACATACAACCACAATTGAACCCAAAATTTATGTTGCTAAGAGAAAAATTTATTAAGTGAATTTTGCCCCATTTTATGACTTTCTTGCCACAGTTAAGTTAATCACTGCAGTTATTAAATTAATTAACATGGTTGTTAAGTGAATCTGGTTTTCCCATTGATTTTGCTTGTTAGAAGGTTGCAAAAGGTGATCACTTGACCCTGGGTCACTGCAACTATCATAAATAAATGTGAGTCAGCAGTCAAGCATCCAAATGTAAATCATGTGACCGTGGGGATGCTACAACAATCATAAGTGTGAAAAATGGTCATAAGTCATTTTTTTCAGTGTTGTGACTTTGAACAGTCACTAAGCGAACTATTGTAATTTGAGGACTACCTGTTACATTCTTTTTGGTAAAATAGGCCTGTCTTTCCCACAGAAGTTGTGGGAGGGAGTGGTACTTTTATTGGTGTTTCTATCTTTCCATCAATCATTAACTAAAACAGACACACATATTCATTCATATCACTGTGAGCATGTTTGGATAATATGACAAGCCATTTTGTGGCTTATTGGCAAACAAACAGAATAGCTAATAGATTGTGGGGGACTGGGTGCGTGGTTTAATTTGTCATTCAGAAAAACATACTAATAGCAAAGAACAGCCAGAAAGCAAGATGAGAGGATTGCACATTACTGAGATAGAGCAACATAATCTTGTCGCTCTTTTGATGATAGAAAATGCCTGGAAATTCTTAGGAAAAATCTTAACTTCTTAACTTCTGTCCAAAACCTTATTAGCTAGTCCAGTCTTGTAACCAAATCCACAAACATTTGTTAACTTGCAAAATCCTTCACCAGCTTTCTGGGGGCTGGCAGAGGAGATTCTTGATATGTTTCTATCTTTGATATAGGAAAAGCTCTTTCCTTTGGCAGCTCACTTATTTCTCTGCTCATTAAAGAGAAGGATAGCTCTTTCATCCATTCTCTGCCACCTGTTCACTCATGTATATAGAATTACCTGAACTTTTTTTTTTTTGGTACCTTCAGGTCATTCCTGACTTCTGTCAACTGCCTGGACAAGTCTATGCAGTTTTCTTGGCAACATTTTTAGAAGTAGTTTATCATTGTCTTTTTCTTAGTGTTGAAAAACAGGGACTGGTCTAAAGTCACTGTACAAAGAGGATTTCATGCTAGAAGGGCAGGACTAGAACTTGTCTCCCATTATGTAGCCAGATGCTTTAAACCAGAGGTCTCCAAACTTGGCAACTTTAAGACTTGTGGACTTCAACTCCCAGAATTCTCCAGCCAGGAGTTGAAGTCCACAAGTCTTAAAGTTGCCAAGTTTTGAGACCTCTGCCTTAAACCATTACACCAAACTGGCTCTCTCTCCATGCACTTACCCACATCAACTTCTTCACTTTGATTATCAGGCTAATGTTTTTAAATCTGGATGTATAGTCAATCTTTATATGAAATAACTTGGTCAATTAACATGACATCAAACTAAAGATGAAATCAAAATTGGAACTGAACAAGTTTTGGCCGTGTTCAAATTTTCCCAGTGCTATGCCCCTGGTGGAGACTGACTCTGAGGGAAAGGAGGAACAGCCGACAAGGAGTGGAAGTGTGGCTCCCGAGGTTGTGGAAGAGGCTGGGGAAAGGCAGAGGCTGGCTGGGCAGTCAGAGGAGGACCCAGGCCCATCCCCTCTCCATCCTAGGGCACGCAGGGAGGAGAAGATAAGGGAGAGATGTGGTCTACTGGGGAGGAAGAGGGCCTTGATCCTCTTCATGGTCTGCAGCTGTGACAACTGGATAAGAGGACGGACATGCGTACGGGCGAGTGCTGGAAACAAAGCATGGAAATATCTCTAGTTTATTGTTCCTCTCTGAGTTTGGCGTCCTTCCCAGTATGTGTTCTGATATCTGTGGATGTCTTCAAACCCTTACCTTGCCGGGTTGTGTTGTTTTTTACTCTTTATAATTTAAATGGCATTTCCTCCTCCTTGTAACTGCTTGTGTGGGAGTTTTTTGTCTCCAGTCAAGGATATTTGGAGCTTGGAAGCAAAGTGAAGGAATAAAAGGGGCTTCACTTGTTTTTTGTGACTGTGTTTATTTTGTATCCCACTCTGGGTCATCACACATAGAATATATTCATCTCCTTTTCAATAATACAATTGAGCGAGTCCATAAGTATTTCATGAGAAGAGTACTACATTCCTCTGTTCGTAACAGAATACCCTATATCACCAGGCTTGAAATTTTGAGCCTGGACAACCTAGAACTATGCTGCCTATGGTTGGACTCAACTGTAGTACACAAAATTATCTGCTACAATGTCCTACCTGTACTACCAGTCAATGACTACTTCAGCTTCAACCGCAACAATACAAGAGCACACAACAGATACAAACTCAATATATACCGCTCCAAACTTGATTGCAGAAAGTATAACTTTAGCAACAGAGTGGTCAATGCCTAGAATGCACTACTTGACTCTATTGTTACATCCTCTAACCCCCACTTCTTTAACCTCAAACTATTGACCTCACCCCATTCCTAAGAGGTCTGTAAGGGGCGTGCATAAGTGCACAATCGTGCCTACCATCCCTGTCCTATTGTCCCCATTTATTTGTACCTATTTCCTGTATTCTTACTCATGTTTATACTTATACCTATTATCTTGTAAGCGATTGACAAATAAAATAAATAAAATAAAATAAAGGATGAGTGTTTCTAATAATAATGAACAAATATTTATTAAGATAATAAATTGACCATATTGGAGATTCAGTAATGTTTTTATAATTAAGTAAGTGCATTAATAGAAACAACTTCAAATTATGGAATTTTTCTACCTTAAAAATAGAGTGGCTAGATTTTGTTAACTTAGAAGTGTACTTCCTCATGGCATTTCAATAATGTTAGATATGTTTTTATACTGTTTTCCATTCAGGTGCATTTTAAAACAATTTGCAATGAAGGTAATGAATATTAAAATAGAACATTATACTATTTTGTCTTAAAGATTGGAAATGAACTTCATGACAATGTAATAAAAAGTAAATGCAAAGATCAGGAGTAGTATTGTTTTTTTATGTACAACTTTTCTGCTTCCTGATGTAGTTGGTTTTTAAAAATTAATTAGACTTACTATTGGGAATATTTATTTGCTACTGAATGTAATACCCCTTATTGTAGTAGATAATATAACATACTCTGAAATTTTTGTTCCTTGGAGACTGTCCTGAGTCAAAGTTTCTCAACATCAACAACTTCTAAGATGTGCAGATTTCAGTGCTTAGAATGCCAGCTGAGGAATTCTGGGAATTGAAATTCACACATCTTAAAGCTGCTGAAACCAAGAAACATTGTCCTAAGCACTTTTGAGAAAAATTACCTTTCTGATACTGATTAGATGTTATGGGCAAACTAAGTTAGAATAGGTAAAGTTTGTACAATAATACAAACTTCACATTTATTCTTTCTGATATTATAATATATCTGGCTTAAGATCAATCATTTTAATAAAAATGAAGAAAATTAACTGCAGTCTAATCTATCCATCAGAAGCTTACCTTAATATTTACTAATAGATCATAGCCTTACAGCTCTTCTTTCTGCAATGAGAGGGTACAGCTTTTCAATTTCAGCTTTTCATGTGTTCTAAAGGAAGAAAGTTTAAATCCAGATACTTTGACTATGTTTTGAAGAGGAATTGCACTGAGTACTATTTCTAGGAACTCTGTCTCTATAACAAGAGTTTACAATATCAAGTTTGTAATTCAGCAATAATTCCAATATAGGCGAAATGTTTTATCTTGCCAAATAAGCCCTAGAACAAAATTTGCAGGTTTTTAAATTATTTTTATTAGATAATAGTTTCCTATATTAGAACATGAGCATGCCAGATTGGAAAGCTTTGCTGGATTAATTCTAATATAATGCCCAGACAGACAGTTAGGCAGAAACTTTGTTTCCAACATTGACCGATTAAAATACATTCAGTAAAACAAAGCAAAATTGACCCCTAATTTTAAGGATTGTTGGCAACTGTTTATGGGCAAAGCTTAGATATAATGTAGCAGAATTTTGCTACTTTTAGAGAAATAGATTTGTCCTGGTTATCTAACAAACAATGCAAGTTAAAAATATTGGTGTGCCCAGGAAATTTAGTTTAAAAGGGGGTAATCAACAGGTGGTGAATGTCCCTGTAGAACTGACAATACAAAATAACATGTGCCGTGGTTTCTATGGCACCTGTGTCACAGGGGCAGTATCAAGTTTCAAAAGGGGTTTTCTCATATTTCCCTTCCAAAACAACTGGAGAAAATATACCCCAATCAAGGAATTATCAAGACAAACAAGTTGACAGTAAACAACCTCCTATTCAAGGAGTCACCAACATTCCCACCAGCACTGACAAGGCAAGCCGCTAGTATATAAACAGAGAGCGTTCCCTTCTAGTACTGATGATATTACTTAGTTAGGTAATGAAATGTCTGCAAGAAAGTAACAAAGCTCAGACCACCAAGGACCCCACAGAAAATATTAAATTGGGCTAAGATAAGGCTTACCTGAATTTGGGGACTGCGATATGATATAAATATGAAGGTGGTTTAGGGGCTTAGTTTATAATAATGATAAATATACAATTAAATTACAATCCTATATCTAAGATCCTTTGCTTTAATATTGATCTAGTTTGATCTAGCTGTAAAGTTAACATGGCATCACTGGAAAAAACATTTTATAATGTCAAGGCATGGTTTGGGGGGTTACATGAATGCCATGCTCTTCCTCACTCCTCTAGTTTGCGTTAATTCCTGATTTTCAGGTCTCTTGGTTCTTACAGATCTCAGACTGCAATCTCAGTTACGGTTTGTTAAAGAGAGGAAATTGCATGAGGATAGAGAACATTAATGCTTGATGTTTGATTGGATCTGCTAATGCTAAGTGCTACATTTATGATTCGGTATTGTTATTACAGCATGTTTTTTTGCTGGTTTTGTGTCTTGACCTGAGTTCACAAATTGAGTGAGATGATATTTTTTGAGATGTAAATGGATAGGTTAAAAATCTTAACTTCATCATTCCCCTGACGGTGATTTCATAGGACAGCATTGTGGCACAGAAAAAGAACTGAAAAAAAGGAAATTCCTGATTTCCTTCTGGGATTATGGATTGTATTTCTTTTCTAATGCCTTTTTTATATTTCTTGAAAGAGTTAAACTACCATCACTTTCCTTGCAAAAGCAGGAGATTTCCTTCCATTTTCTCTTCATTTCTGACATTCTCACATTTCCTTCTCCTAGTTTCCTTTACTCTGTTTTGGTTTAAGGTACAGTATATAGAGGCAAACAGTACTTTATCAGGCTCTTTGGCTTCTCCTCTTTTTTCTCCTGTGCAAATTTCTTCTCACTTTTCAGCTTTGCTTTTGCTATGAAAATGCATTTTGTTTCTTTGTTTGTTTATTGAACTTATATTGCTGCCTATTCCTCCATGGCGACTCAAGGCGGCTTACAGAATATAAAACCACAATGCCAGTTACTGGTATTACCCTCATAAATTGTTCTAACTTATCACTATAAAGGCAAACCTGATACATAGGATCTCCCTTTGTTATGGTGTAATCTGCATTGTGCAGAAAGTCTACTCTGGGTATTTAAACATGTTTGCGATAGTATTTTCTCTCTTTTTGGACAAATACAATATAAGAAACATAAATGTTTATAATTTTATCGATTTCTTTCAATTTACAAATATAGTTATTTTTTAAAAGAAATTACTTCATTGTATTTCTAAGTATTTATTGATCTTCATTTTCAAGGTATGATTACTTTAGAAGTGAAGAAAATGCATGGACCCAATATTCTTTAATTCATTAATTTAAAAGATCAGTAATATTAAGTTTGCAGTAACTCATTAACATTTAAGTTTGCCTTAATTTATTTAATCAGCTGCTTTACTAGATCGGGGCCTATCTCTGAAGATTGTAGTTAGGAACAGAAGTCTGAAGCATTTGCTGTTGTATAAATGTCTAGTGATATATACATATACTATGTAGTATACTATAGTGTTTATTATATAGTAAATATTTGGACAGTCATGAGCAATTGGATCAGTAATTCTAATCGTTAGATAAATTATTATTCTGTTAAGGATTCCAGCATTTACAGAAAGTAAAAAACTATGAAAAAGAGTTTCATCTATTATTCAAGGATAATCAGCATTTGAATAGTCAGGAAAACTTGTTTTATAACAGATAAATACTTTAAAATATTTTATTCAGCTTTTAAAATTGACAACATTGTTTTATGGGGAAGCCTATTTGAATAATCACATGATCCATTAAAAAAAAGAACCAGACGTCTAGCAATTTCTCAAAGCTGTCACAATCTTGAGGTTCGGACTCCTGTCCTTCAGTGGCAGGAACAGTTCGCCAAACAGTTCTTGTTTTGGTTCACAAATTCAATATTTCTGTGTTAACTTTCAACAAATTGCAAATCCATGCAAACCACCACTTAATTGAGCTATTATACAAAAAATGGTTTGCTATGAGATGGTTTCTGTGAGATCCACCTGGCTGTGCTTTGCTGTGTACTCAGACGCTGCCTTTTACAGGGCTAAGTCACCAGCAATAGCTTGCTTTCTGTTGTATGTAAATTAGATCAGTAAGTGCCCCTGAACTGTTAACGGTTAGAAGGCTGTAGAAGACAAGTGGAGTAGGATGAAGGCTACTGAGCTAAACAAATCATGTATCCTGTAATAATGTCTCCCTCTTGACTAAATTGAGTCTCAATTACCAGTAAATGGCTTTTAACCAATCTTGTACTGCACCCCCAACCACTGATCAATATCATGCAGTATAGGACCTCTTTTTAATTTGATGGAAATCAGAAGGAGAACAAATACCCAGTATCATTTTTATGACAATGGCACTTTAGCCCAAATATCCAGGTAACAATGTCAAATGATTTAATGTATGAGTATTAAAAAGGTATTTGTCAGATTCCAAAATTCCGTTGTATTAAGTAATCAAATAGAATTCCTCCATTTAGTCAGAAAATAAAACGTATTTCTGTAAGACTATTCTCATTCCCAACCTGTGCAGCGTAACAGGAAACAGCAAAATCATTGGTATCAAAGATTGCTGTTAGTTGTTGCAAAAATGAATAACCCGAGACTAACACATGTTCAGTGAAAAGCATGGCCTCAAGGCCTTGCCCAAATTTATCACCAGTTTGTAACTTTTCATTTAAACCAGGGGAAAAATATTAAATTTTATCAGGTGTGATGTAAAGTAATCACTTTTTAATTAAGGTAGATGCCACATTTATTATGATCTGATCATTTGTCCCAGTTTAGCCTATTTTTGGAATCCCCAAAATACTACTCAAAAATCAAATGTGGCTCTTGCTCTGAAAATGTTTCTTTGCTAGGAAAATTTACAAGACTGCATTCCCACTGTTCTGGTGACAGAAGTCATTTCCCAAGGTGAATGTTACAGCTTCAATTCCAGAACTATGCTTGCAACCAAGATGGGTCATAAAAATCATAAATTCAGTAACAATATTCACTAGCTCCCTGGGGTGAACTTGGAAGGTGAGCTTTGAGAAAAATATGTGATACTTAGTAAGTAATTCAGAAATTAGTACAATGTTAGGGGAAATTGTTAAGGGAACTGAAGTTTTACAAGTAGCTGCCGATCCTTTGAACTATTGATACTACAAAAGAATCAATTCACATAATTTTGTAGTAGAAACTGGCAGTTTTTGACACAGAAAAAAATGTGAATTTAGGCATCTACAAATAAAGATGCACCCAGGTCTGATGAAATCAATACTGTTGGACAGATACATTGGCAAAGATAAAGGCTCGCTTCCAACATCAACAGGGCTAAGTTCTTCCTGCCAATGAGAATGAAAAAGCAAATTTTCCCTTTGTAAGTTACATACTGTAAATCAGAGACTCTGTAAATCACATATAAATCAGAAACATCTTACAAATAAGCCAAATATTGGAAGCCAAGGGCATACCACACATTCTAACTTCAATTTGTTAGAAAAATAAACCAATGCTAGCAGGCACATTTTTAAAAAATCCTTAATCAGAAAAGCAAGTAGAAACAGCCAAGCAGTAGGCAATGCCATGATGTGGAAACCTAACCCCCCCAGATAATAGCTTTTACTCAAAAAGGATGTTTGCTTTTAACAGACTCACCTCGGTGTAGTTTTGTTGATTCTTCAGTATCAAATAGAGTATTTCTGATGCTTGCTACTAATTATCTGAGCATTTATTGCAACTGGGATATATATTATATGCCACTAAACCATATAATTTCCTTCTGTTTGAGTATAATCTGTATTTTGCATGGACTGCAACCGGAACAAAATTTCAGTGTTTCTGCATCTTTGTGCAGAAGGCAAATAAAATGAGCATTGCAGATTGATATCACAGGATCATAATTCAGACTACAACTATGGCAGACATGCTTCATTTTGAAAGATGAAAGTGCTGCATGTTGAAGTTATCCTTCGAAGCAAGAAACAGAACACAGGCACTTTTTAGAAGTTTTATTCCATTAGCTCTTTAAATGTCCCTTCTCTACCAACTGTCCATGTACTTTTGTTGGCTTTTGTATAACACAGTGTAGATTATGCTTGCAAATTTCAGTTATGTAACTTTTTTTGTTTTTACTTGAACTTCTGTGTTTATTAATACAGACTCATATGTGCTTATTTTGAATAAGAAATGAAATTGCCTTACTAGTTTTGTTACATGCAAAATTAATGGCTTTTTCCCCTCTTTCCTTTCAGTACTTTCCTGTATCTGAAGTTCCTGGTAGTTTGGGCTCTCGTGTTGGTGGCTGACTTTGTTTTGGAATTCAGATTTGAATATTTGTGGCCATTCTGGCTTTTCATCCGGAGTGTTTATGATTCCTTCAGATACCAGGGACTGGTATGTATAAAAATAGAAAAAGTATTTATCTGCTGTTTATTGTTATTACTAGCATTAGCATTAGTAGCTCTCTAATGTATTTCTCAGTTGGAGTCCTGTTTGATATATAGCTCTGAAAAAGTTATTTGCAAAAAGAGGAGGATTGCTTGTCTCTATTTTCAGCTGCAGAACATCCCCTTCTGTACCCTGGGTGCTGCTTTAATAGGGTCCCTTGATGTTCAGAAGCAATTTTTTTCCAAGGCTTGAGGAACTTGAAGGGAGAAAGGACTTCTGGTGTAAGCAGCTCTTTGGATTGCAGGCTTTGGATCTAACAGATATTTTGAGAACACTAAGTAACATGAGACAAAAGGACGGGAAGAATACAGACAGACTGTCTCTCAATATCCGATAGTCATTTGTCTCATAGTTACCAAACATGGTTAATACTGGATTAGAATGGTTATTATAAGCAAAGAAATAACCTTTTGTATGTTGCAGCAATCCTGACAATACCCTTAAAAGCACCGCAGCAAAAACATTTTAAAAGCACATCTCTTCGGCCAGATTTCTAATAATAGAATAACAGAATAGTTTTAATTCTGGGGAATTAAAAAAAAAGTTAGCAACCGCGAAGATTTTATTGGGTGGAAAGATATAAATCAAATATATGCATTCTGATATAGCAAGAAACTCTATGCCACTGGATTATATTTATATTATATAGATAATATTTAATCTGTTTTGATAAGCAGCATAAGAATTTAAAAATAATCAATATGAATTTATCAAACTAGCATACTCTGGTTCAAATTGCTACTTACAATGCAGAGTAAATTTATCTAGCAATTGCCTTTGTGTTCTGAAAAATAGAAACAGTTCCTCCATTCATACAGAGCAGTGTTTCTCAATCTTAGCAACTTTAAGGTCTGTGGACTTCAACTCCCAGAATTCCCCAGCCAGCATGGTTGCCAAGGTTGAGAAACAACACCCCTTTGAATTCATGTATAACTCATGTACATTATTTTCATGCAAGAGCCCTGATAGATAAACTTTGTGGAATTCTAGTACTGTAGGTTGAAGGGTGCTTATAGTCATTGGCTGAAACAAATTTGAATTAAAGACAACCATGCTACTTCAGCAAGTCATTTGGTAAATTATACTGAAGCAAACATTCAGAATTCCATGTGAGAGAAAATTAGGGGCATGACCAGTATTTACAAAAAGGAAATTCTTTTCTATAAAGTTGCAATAAAATATTACCCATGAAATTATTAATAATTAGGGGGAAATTGCTGTTATGTGGCTTTCTTGGATTGAATCTTTGTAAGGATGGACTATAGACAGACAGACAGACAGATGCAATTGCAATGCCTTCAGTGAAATCTATTCACTATCTTAAAACAAAATCTAATGGACTTTCTCGTTTTTCTCTTCTCCCCAACCCTTTGATTCTCTTTAGGCGTTTTCAGTATTTTTCGTTTGTGTAGCATTCACATCAAATATCATCTGTCTGCTATTCATACCAATACAGTGGTTGTTTTTTGCTGCCAGCACATATGTTTGGGTACAGTATGTCTGGCATACAGGTAAGTCTTCCTATTTATTTCACTGCCTGTTAAATCTGAGAACAAGTTGTAAAATAATAACCGTCCTGTTTTTGTCTAAAAAAAATCACATGTGGTCCCTGTTAAATTGGCCTCCCGTTTGCCAATGACACCAGGTTTACTTTTGAAATCTCATTACAGGTAGTCCATTTAATGACCGTTCAAAGTTATAAATGGCGCTAGAAAAGTAACTGTTTTTCACACTGCAGCATCCTGTAGTCACATGATCAAAATTCAGACATTTGGCAACCAGCTCGTATTTATGATGGTTGCAGTGTCCTGGGGTCATGTGATCTCCTTTTATGACCTTCTGACGAACAAAGTCACTGGGTAAACCAGATTCACTTAACAACCCCGTTACTAATTTAAGATGTACAGCGATTCACTTAACAAATGAGGTGAGAAAAACCGTGAAATGAAGCAAACACATTTAGCAAATTTCTCTTTTAACAATAGAAATTTTGGGCTCAGTTGTGGTCATATGTTGAGGACTACCTGTACAGGTATTTCACAATCTAAAATATAGAAGTTCTCTTCCAAATTATGCATGAGATGGTAGACTTGTTCATGCATCTTATTTCTTTGTAAAATATCTTTAGTGAATGCACGTAATAGTGCTTCAGGATAGCTATCAAGGAGTCACTATTCATCCATGCTTTGGCAATAATTAACTATATCATCGAAACACCCTACCTCGTAATCCACCCTGTAACTTGCAAGAGCAAAAGGAACAGGAGCCTACGGTCTTCAAATTTAAAATGTTGATTGAGAATGTCAGATCTCATGTTTTGGGATTCAGCCTAATGAATTGGAAACTGGGGGGGAAACTCCAAAGTGTCTTGATGTTTAGAATTCTGGCAGGTTACTGGCTTTGTTTTTCTTCTTATCTTTAGGTAGTAAAGTTCATTATTAACCTTACAGTAAACCATGCTTTTGACCTCCAGAAAAGTTGGAAAAAAACTCTCCCTAATTCCTAGCAGGCAAGGCCAAGGCTGGCTGGGTGTTATAGGGGTTATATTATAGCATATATGATGACAGATCCCAGCAATGTAGGACATAAGCTTTGCCGTAGAGAGGTTCAGAAGACTTGTTTTGAATTAATGATAATTAGTTGTATTGTATTGTACTGAGCTGATAAGGAGAGAGCCAGTGGTGTAGTGGCAATTACAACTGCCTCACATGTAATACTTCCCTGGTTCGAATCCCAGTAAGGGTATGGCTAGCTGAAGAGAGCTAACTAGCTCGAAATAGATCTATACTAGTCTCCCTTATTTATTATTTAAAATTATCAGCTTAAAAACCTTACACATATATATATATATATATATATATATATATATATAAAATAAATAATAAAAAAATAATAATAAAGATGAAGATGCTCTTCAGCTGACTTATTGCAGAGCTTGTGCTGAAAGGATGTCATTGCCCAAGATCAGCCCACTGGCTTCTGGGCCCACGGGAGGACTGGAAACTTGGTTTCCCTAATCTCAGTCCAACATCCTAACCTCCATGTTATTTTGGGTCTCTGTACAACGAAGAGTAATGGATGTTAGCTTTGCACAGTCATAGCATAGGTTTTTCCACTTCATAATTACACATGCTATTTTAAGAAGTCTAATTTTCTTTTTTCTTTTGCTTTTTTTAATGTTGATGCTTGGCTTGTTTTCTGTCTCCAACAGAGAGAGGCGTGTGTTTACCAACAGTATCACTATGGATACTGTTTGTTTATATTGAAGCAGCAATCAGATTTAAGGATCTCAAAAACTTTCACGTAGACCTTTGTCGACCTTTTGCTGCACACTGGTAAGTGTACATTCCAGTATTTTTCTTCTCTTAAGCAATGCTTTGAAATACAGGTAGTCCTTGACTTACAACAGCCCGTTTAGTAACCATTCAAAGTTATAATGGCATGGTAAAGAGTGACTTATGACCATTTTTCTCACTTACGACTATCCATCATGGTCACATGATCAAAATTCGACCGCTTGACTACTGGCATGTATTTATGATAGTTGCAGGAGTCACGTGATTCCCTTTTGCAAGCTTCTGACAGACAATGGGAAAGTAGCTTCATTTAACGACTGTGTTACTAATTTAACAATTGCCATGATTCACTTAACTGTGGCAAGAAATAACATAAAATGGGGCAAAATTAACTTAACAGCTGTCTTGCTTAATAACAGAAATGTTGGGCTCAATTGGGATCATACTTCAAGGACTACCTGTAAGAACATAAGGATGCCCTGTTAGATTGGACCCCTAGCCCATCTATAGGCTAGTCCTCAACTTACAACCATTTGTTTAACAACCATTCAAGGTTACACTGGCACTGAGAAAACTGATTTATGACTGGTCCTCATACTTACAACCAGCATAGTATCCCCAGAATCACATGATCAAAATTTGGTGCTTGGCAACCAGCATTTATGATGGCTGCAATGTCCTGAAGTCACATGTTCACCATTTGCAAACTTCCCAGCTGACTTTGAACAAGCAATTGTGGGAAACTGGATTTGCATTATTCCCTGGCCCTCAGTGACACAATATCATTCAAACCAGTTTCTCATATTTCCTTAAAAGACAATTAGATATTTAAATTACTTGAAGGTGCCAAAATTTAAAAGAGATTTGTGTACTCTAGGATGAATGTCATGTTACCTGTGGTAATAAAAAATAAAATCAGGAGCTGCATTTTTTTTTTCTTCATCAGGTGCAGAATTGGTATAGGATTTAAATTGGAACTAGGTGGGAAAAGCGAGATACCAGGTTTCATTATACAAATATAAATTCCATAATAAGTCAGATTACAAGTACCGTATCAAATTATTATGGTTGGACACAGTCAGCCAGTTTAAACTAGATTTGACATTTTTACCCATCTATTGAGTCCTTCGCAAGGACCTGGGATAGCAGATGTTGTTTGAATCAAATTAAGATGATTAAACTATTGATTGAAATTAGAAATTATGGTGTATTAAAAACCATTGTGTTTGCTGAGTGTGTTTCCATGTGTTAACCATGGCTGTACTGAAAGGGAAATTTAAGCAATGCCATATGCAGATCAGACTTAATGTACAGGATGGGAGCACAGCTCACCATTTTTTTATATCATGATTTTTTTTTATATCTAAGCAACTTTTATAATTCCCCTTTTAATCAAGTTCCCAGACCACATAGCTGTATTTTATCATTACTATTTGTAGTCTGACTAGAAGGACACAATCTCTTTAAATATTGCTACAGTTTGCTTATAGAACAGGAGAAGAGTTGGTTTCTTTGTATTTTTATTGTTTTATTGTTTATCTGCATTATGCTTTATTGCCTTCTAGATTTTGCTTTTAGACTTTTAATTGTTTTGCATTTTTACATTTTTGAAAACTGAGATTTTCTGGTCATTGACCATGATTTTTTAAAAAAAAAATCATTTCATTTCACTGCCTGCTAAAATCTCCCTTCAGATTGTTGTCAGCATTTGTTAGCTAACTGATTCTGCATTTTTTATGTTTTTGGAGTGCTACAAGAATACATTTTCAGTTAAAATAGTTTATATTACTACAAGTTGGTTCTACTGTTTCATTACAAAGCTTGTGATGTTCTTGTAATCAAATTATTTTTCTCCTTGTTAGTTAACTAAATGTTAGCTCTGAGCAGTTTTTCCTTTTAACTTCATATTTATGTTTTGTGGATGAAAATAAGTGTTGGGTGATTCACAAAAGGGAGTGTTCTCAAATCAAATCTTTATTAGAGTCATAGACCAGCATTAAAATGGTGTTCAGCCATGGTGATAGTGACTTCTGAAAGTTGTATTTAACTCTGGATATGATTACAGGTAGTTTTTTACTTACAACCATTCATTTAATGACTGCTTGAAGTTATAATGGCACTGAAAAAAGTGATTTATGATCAATTTCCACATGACTGTTGCAATATCTCCATGGTCATGTGATCAAAATTCAGGTGTTTGGCAACTAGCATGCATTTACGATGGTTGCAGTATCCCAGAGGTCATGTGATCACCTTTTCCAAACTTCTGACAGGCAAAATCATTGGGGAAGCCAGATTTACTTAATAACCATGTTACTAACTTAACAACAGTGGCAAGAAAGGTCATAAAATGGGGCAAAATTTCATAGAGGTTTATTTATTTATTAGGTATCTCTCCCCCTCCCCTCCATTATTATATTATAGATAACTTAAAGTGGTCAGCATACATAACATTCATTCTGCCTTCTATTTTCTCCACAACAGCCACCCTGTGAGAGAGAGGGACCAGCCCAAAATCACCTAGCCAATTTTTCATGCCTAAGATGACAGTAGAACTCACAGACTCCTGGTTTCTAGACCAGCACTCTAACCACTGTACCAAACTGGCGCTCTAGGTTATGCTGAGATTGTATAAGTCTCAAAAAAGTTCAGCTTCCAAACATTCAACAGAGCAAAATGTGTAGCTGCAGAACTTTAGTTTTTACTCTAAAATGTATTATTTTAATTCATAAATAATAAATGTAGAAAATTAATGTATTATTCTGTGTGTTTTAAAACACCCAGTGGGGAAAATTATAAAATCTTTCAACAATTTCAACTGCACCTTCCCAATATTTAAAAATGAATTCTGTTTCTCATAACAGTGGAGACTTGGCAGCCAAGTTAAACAGCAGCCATGCCAAGCTCCTATGGAAGATGCACTTGAACTGGATGGCTGAAAAGTGATTGAATATCTTTGCCTTTTTTCCTCTGTAGACAGGTGTGCTTCTAAGGATAATTCTTTGATAACTCCATTGTGATTTCCCTTTGTCATATTCTAGATTATTATATTAATTTGCTTGGATAGTTCTGTCTTAATTAGTAAAGTCTGTCTTGTTTTTTTCCCCTCAAGTATTGGATACCCTGTTGTGACTTTGGGCTTTGGCTTCAAAAGTTATGTCAGCTATAAAATGCGATTACGAAAACAAAAGGAAGTGCAGAAAGAAAATGAATTTTACATGCAACTCCTTCAGCAAGCATTACCCCCTGAACAACAGATGCTACAAAGGCAAGAAAGAGAAGCAGAAGAAGGTAGGTTCTTAACACAGGCCTTGGATAGAAGTAATGGTTTTCACCAAAGGTGCTTTTTTCAAGAGAGGCAACTGGACTGTCTGGTTTTTCTTTGAAGACATTTCGCTTCTCATCCAAGAAGCTTCTTCAGCTTCTTCTTGGATGAGAAGCGAAATGTCTTCAAAGAAAAACCAGAGTCCAGTTGTCCCTTGAAAAAAGCACCTTTGGGACAACCATGACCTGGGTGACAGAGAATCTCCCTAGACTTAATGGTTTGCAGATTTGGAACCCATCTTATGAATCAATGGTTCATTCCCCTCTTCTCTTTAAATTCAAGCCATGGCTTCTTTAATCAGGGTACCACAGCATAGTTTATACAGTTTAAGGATTTTTCCCTGTGTAGTCTGTAAGTATATGTGCAGAATTTCTTTGGAGAATTCCGTTTGCTCACTCTACAAAAAACACATGTGTTGAATCTTTGATCATGCCACAGGATAGGTAAAGGTACATTATTCATTTTTCCTAGGAGAGAAGACTTCCTTCTCTCTATTTGTCTCTCCCTTTTTCCCCCTTCAGCTGACAGGCTTTTAAAGGAATGAGATTACCTATGAGTAAACTTCCTATTTCTGGAATTCTCTAGATAGTGATTAATTTTACAATAGTGTGTGCATGCTCCTTTGTCTAGTATTTTGTGCAGTTATCTAAATAATTTAGGTCACAACATTATTTACTATGATAATGTTACTATTGATCTCCGAAATCTTGTACCATTGCTGATTCTGTTACTCTGGTAACTTATCTGTTAATTATTTACTTATTAAACAAATTTATTTGATTGCCCAACTCATATGTGGTGACTCCAGGTGGAATACAGCAATAAAAAGCCATAATTTAAATCCACCCAGTTCCTCTCTTCCCCACCCACCCCCAACTTAGCTACAGTTAGAATCAACCAAACACATGTTTACAGCAGGTTCTTCAGCAGTTTCTAATCCAAACATCCTTGGAAGATGGAACATGCTAGACTTGTCCAGGTTTAGTATGTGTCATATTAACCACTGCAGTGGTTAGAATGCAATACTGCAAGCTACTTTCTGCTGACTGCCGGCTGACTGCAATTTGGCAGTTTGAATCTCCGGCTCAAGGTTGACTCAGCCTTCCATTCTTCCAAGGTCAGTAAATGAGGACCCAGATTGTTGGGGGCATTATGCTGACTCTGTAAACCACTTAGATAGGGCTATAAAGCACTGTGAAGTGATTATATAAGTCTAAGTTCTCTTGCTATTGCTATTGTTGCTAGTGGCTAGGTCTTCCAAATTGTCTTCTCAAATTTAGAAACTCTTCCTCCCCCCTCTATTCTGTTCACTAGGAGATTTTATATTGCTAGATCAGGGGTGTCAAACCCGTGTCATGGCGGTGTCACATGACATATCAGGACTTTTCCCCCTTCGCTAAACCAGGCGTGGGCGTGGTTAGCACATGACGCATCCGGCCCACGGGCCGTGAGTTGGACAGCCCTGTGCTAAATGGTCTTAATTCGGAGTTTCCTCTTTTTTCACTTGTTTGAACTCCATGTCCTTTCACTGCTGGGAAATTATGCCCAAATTATGTTCAAATACATATCATATCTTAGCAATTGATATCTCTACTCCAGATTTAAGTATTACCATGGTACACAATCAGTAGGTAAATCTTTCCAGTCAGTGGGTTGCATTGCTCCCTTTTTTCCTGCTCAGTTTGCAAAGTCACAGAAGAGGGACAAAGCTGATTCCAAACCACTTTTGCAAATGTGATTTCATCTGCTTCTCTTTTTCTAGATTCTTAAGCATAAACGATAAGAGTTTCATATAGTGGTTAAGGACCAGGCTAGAAAATGAGTGCGTGTGAATTCTAACCCCACCAATAGGCACAGAGCTAGTTGGGTGATTTTGGGCCAGTCATTCTCTCTCAGCCTAGGAAGAAGGCAATGAGAAACCACTTCAGAAAATGCTGCCAAAAATGTTCAGGGCCCAGGAGTCAAGACTGACTGGAAGATACTAAAGAGAGAGGGGTGGGGTTGAGCAGGAGAGAACGTTTTATTTATATATTTGCAGAATATTTTACCAGTGTTCAAGAATAACAGTGTTGTTATTGTTAATAAAGACTGATGTATTTCCTTACACAGATTTGTGTAAGGAAATATTTTCTTTGTAAATATACTGTTTATTGGTCAAATTGTTTTCTGTGTGATCTTTTTTTTTTAATTCAGCAGAATATGTGTTTCTAAATGCCACAGATCTGCACACAGGCCACATTGTGTAAATTCCAGCTTTGATGTCCAGGTTTCAGTCAGGAGATTTTCACACTTGTGTGCAAGGATAGGAACACTGTTACAAGGATAAACACACACACACACACACACACCAATTCAAAAAAAAAAAAAAAGGGAGGCGATCATTCTAAAGGGGGACAGGAAAGAAATAAGGTCCCTGATTCCTAGTGTTTGGAATGAGAGGTATGAAAGCCACAGACAGTTCACATTCTGTGTGTCACCAGTGAATAGGGGGAAAAAATCAATGACATTTAGAGTTCTCTATTTCTCAGGAAAAATTAAAGACTAGTAAATCCTTTTTTAAACACATGGAGAGCATGTACATTTTATGACTTAATAACCTTTCATGGTAAATTGTTTGATATTTATACATTAATCATATTCAGTGTACTAATTGAATGATGATTGTGTATGCTCTTTGATAGTACAGAATGAAAAGAAATTTGGAAATAAATATCTGAACATAAATTAATGACCTGATCCTGTGTTGGGTATGTGGAGAGATTCATTACTTTCACTGGACTTTGCAGTAATTAATAATTCTTAACTTGGGACTATTGACCTATAAAAGTTATGTTCCATATTATGAAACGTGAAGGTAGAAGAAAAATTGAAGCAATTTTTAAATTCAAAACAAGCAACTTTGCACTGGATTTTAAACAATGAACTAGTCATGTAGGTCATATTTAGTATTATCATACTATGAAGAATAAAGGCTGAAATGTCTGTGAATATACCCATATTGAATATTTTGCTACTGGAGTATATAGTTTGTTGTAAGATGCTGTGTAGCCTCTTTGTAACTGATTGTCCTATGTTTATACAGACAATACTCTAATAAAGTAAAATTAGCCTTGTTGGAGGTGATTTGAAAAGTATTTCTTAATCATAATTACAGAGTACGGGATATGGGTTAAAAAATAAATTCAGTTGAAATGATAAGCTTAGGCAATTAATCAGATAATTGCCTAATCTGGTATTAATCAGACTCCTATAGCATTTTATGCCTTTGATTTAAATCAGATAATAAAATTATGTTATAGCAGGGGCAAGTACACGTTCCTTATTTTCTAAAATCTTCTGCAGTTACTTGATTATTTCTCTTAGTAATTTAAACATGGTTTGGTTCATTAAAATAACGTCCTAAAACTTTTAATATTTGAAAATCACGTTCAAAAATGTTTCTTGCTATTAAATAGAGAAACTAGAGGAAGTTTGGCTGGGAACAGGATCTGGCTTTAGAACTGTAACTTGCTTACCCAAGTTCCAGGATTATATTTATTTGGACATAAAATCTCAACTAAAATTGATGTATTTTTGTTTCAACATTATTATTTCTATTATTGTTGTTATTTTATATTCATACAAAGTAGCAGCTGGACATTTCTTAAATTGGTTTACATTTTCTCTGTATTTAGAAAGAGGATTAGATGATTTTTTTAAAAATCATTTTCAATTTTATTGAAATGCCCTGGTTGATGCAACACAGGAATCCATTAATTTGGAAACTATTGGGAAATTTAATTTATTTTTTGCAGTGTAACTGAAGGAAAAACGTTTTATTTGATATAGGGGAATAATAGAAGTAATGTAATTTGATTGTAAAAGGAATATTGAGAGTAAACGCTACTTCTGACTTAAATTTTAAATGTTGTCTTTTTCTTCTTTCTTCCTTCCTCCCTTCCTTCGTTCTGGATATTTCAGCAGCCAAAGGATTGTCTGAGATGGATTCCTCAATACTTTTGCAACACAATGGTGGCATTCCAGCTAATAAAAAAATATCTACAACATTACCGGAACTAGAATACAGAGAAAAGGGGAAAGAAAAAGACAAGGATGCCAAAAAACATAACCTTGGAATAAATAACAATATTTTGCAACCTGTAGACTCTAAAATACAGGAAATTGAATATATGGAGAACCATATCAACAGTAAAAGATTAAATAATGATCTTGTGGGAAGTACAGAAAACCTCTTAAAAGAGGACTCATGCACTGCCTCATCCAAAAATTACAAAAATGCTAGTGGAGTTGTGAACTCCTCACCTCACAACCACAGTGCAACTAATGGAAGCATCCCTTCCTCATCAGCTAAGAATGAGAAAAAACAGAAGTGCACTAGCAAGAGCCCAAGCACACATAAAGACTTAATGGAAAATTGTATCCCCAATAACCAGCTAAGCAAACCAGATGCACTGGTAAGGTAAGTTTGATATGTTACTGATCTGTCTTCACCACAACACCCTTACCTATTTACTGTTTGTTTACCAGTAAGTGAAAGTGCTCTGTTTTGAGGGGGAAAACGTACGTTAGGAGAGGCGCATGCTATGTATTTAGACATGTCCATAGTCAAGATGTGGTTCTGTTAGCTTTGATGGGCTATACAGGAAGCCCTTGATTTACAACAGTTTCCTTAGTGACCATTTGAAGTTACCAACAGCACTGAAAAAAAGTGACTTGCAGTCGTTTTTCACACTATTTTTGCAGCATCCCCGTGGCCATGTGATCAAAATTCAGACGCTTGGCAACTGGCTCATATTTATGACAATTGTGTAGTCCCAGGGTCATGTGATCATCTTTTGCGACCTTCTGACAAGCAAAGTCAGTGGGGAAGCCAGATTCACTTAACAACCATGTTAATAACTTAACAACTGCAGTGATTCACTTAATAACTGTTGCAAGAAAGTTAATAAAACAGGACAAAATTCACTTGACTGTCTCACTTAGCCACAGAAATTTTGGCCTCAATTTTGGTTGTAAGCTGAGGGCTATCTGTATTCATGCAGTCCAGTAGTCAGATTGGCATAACAGGATAGGATATACAAGCTTTAGTTTGGCACATGATTAATTATAGTTTACTTAGTGCAGAATTTTTTGAGTTGGTGTTTTATTGCTAAGAATAAATAAGCAGATGATTACAATTGTCAATCATAGTGGCCTTGACGTTCAGGCTCATGCAGGAGAGGTTTTTGAGAGCCTGTACAAATTAATTGGCTTCTACTAAATAAGATGATCTTTTGAAGTCTGGCTAAAACATGAAAAAGAGAGGTAAAGAAAAAATGCATGTTTAAAATTTGGCATGAAGAAAAATGATGAAAAGGTTCACCACAAGATTTTGGAACTGATCTGTTTGTGAACATTCCATAAATTTTCACAAATTCAGTTCTTCCATCTTACCCTTCACTGATGGAGGTGAATATACTGTCATATACCACTGATTGCACACAGGATCTCTTTTGAGTAGTTCAACCCCTGTAGATTTCATGGACATGTAATTTGTTTTTGAAGCTTTGTAGAAATTGTCATTGCTTTCTTCCAGCATAGTTATTGGCACTTCTAGTGTAGCTGACAGCCCTGGTATCCACCAAGAAGATTAAGGTTTCTTTTCATTTCTCTGCAAAATACCAAAGTGCATTCAATTTGAATCAGCTCTGACCACCCATGTATGTTTAATTTGCTACTATTATGTGCTGTATATGTAAAAGCTGTTCCTCAACTTGATATCTTCCAGATGTGTTCAGAATATTAGTCCCAAAATTCCTGCCCGACATGGGAAATTTGAAGGTTGTAGTCTTGGCTTTGGAAAGCTTTGGGCTGAGTTACAAACAACAATTTTATTATTTTGATGTTATCAGCTAAAATGTAAATATGTTGCTTTAAAACCATTATCTAAGATATTGCAGAATTATTTGCCTAGGCTTAGTATTTCTTTGATGGGGAAGATAGAGTGTGGAGCCAGGGATCCTGATGTTGCTAGAGTAAATTAATATTCTAGGCTTATTTTCACCTGATAGCCATTCTGGACATGAGACTAAAAGGGTAGACCTTAGTAAAATATCCTTAGATGAGTTTTATTATTATGATTTAAAAATCGTAGTATATACCAGTCTCATTTTATCATGGAAGAAGAGAAGAATATAAATGATTTTAAATAAATATTTTGCTTTTCAGTAGCAAATGGGATCTGTCATAAAAAAAAAGAATCACTCTAATGTGGATTGTTCTTAGTGTTCCTTTTAAACAGTCTTGTTTCCTTCTTAGATAATTATTCTCTTCCCCATTTTATATCTTCTCTGCCCAGTTTTTAGTCACCATTCTGTGGCCACTGGTCATTCTTGGTCCTTACTGTAATTATTATTCATGGATTATTCATGGTTTTAAAAAACGATGTCGACTGGGATTCCTGAAATCTGCTGATGTCTTGCATGTGATGGTGCTGATTTCTCCATTTAATTTTTCTGGTTTCTCAAACACTGACTGGGGAATTCTAGGAATAGAAGTTTAACTAATCAGAGATGGAAGAAAAGATTATAATTAAAAATCTGGGCAATAACCTTTCAGAGTGACTGTGTGAGTATGCACACATCAGATGGATGGTACTTGAGGTCAAGATCATAATCACGTAAATATCAAAGTGGAGGCCATGTTGTAGATGTTTATGATGTGAAAATCTGAACAATGAACTACAGATAGTCCTTGAATTACAACTATTCATTTAGTGACCGTTTGAAGTTACAATGGCACTGAAAAAAGTGATTTATGACCATTTTTCACACATATGATCATTGCAGCATTCCCATGGTCACATGATTTACATTCGGATATTTGACCACTGACTCATATTTATGATGGTTGCAGTATCCGCTTTTGTGACCTTCTAAGAAGCAAAATCAATGGGGAAGCCAGATTCACTTAACAACCGCGTTACTAATTTAAGAACTGCAGTGATTCACTTAACAATGCAGTGAGAAAAGTTGTAAAATGAGGCAAAGCTCACTTAGCAACAAAAATTTTGGGCTCATTTGTGGTCATAAGTTGACCATAAGTTGAGGACTACCTCAGGTGAGACATTCAAACCAACTGTAGCATATTTCACCAAATCTTAAGATTGTGTCAATGGAACTAACTCCTATGTCAGATCTGCCTACTCCTTCTGTCCTCTTATTATTGGGATCAGTAATGTTATCCTCAGCATCAGAGAAATAGATTTATTGTCACGTAGAAGCAACCATAATCATGTGAAGAGTCTCAAATTGAAGTTTTATTGCTAGTTACAAGAATCTTGCCAGACTGACTTCATTCCCCTGGGAACGGTCGGGTAAGGCTTCAGGGATTCTGGGCGTAGTCAGGCCTTTGCCATTTTCTGAAATTCCAGGACTCTAAATTCGACTCCCTCTTAATGCCTCCTTCCAGTCTAGCTGGAGGTTCCTGCACATTTATTCAGTTTATTCAGTCTTTGAAATTTATTCAGTCTATGAAATATATCAGTCCTTCACTCATCTCTAATAAAACATTTACGTTTACAAACGTAGACATTTGGAACCCAAGACTGAGGCACAGAACAAGATTTCAGAAATCGATCACCTTGCAGGAATTTTGCCTAACAGGTAAGCTCCACTAACCTACGCAGGCATAAATTCTAGCAATTGGAACTGTCGCATAATTGGAAAGCACCCATTTTTCAGGGAATGCCCAAGTTAACGGCCATTCACATTAAGAGTGTCTGTACAATTTTTTGTAAATAAATTTCTCTGGTTGATATACAGGTAGTCCTCAACTTACAAATAGTTCATTTAGTGACTGTCCCAAGTTACAACAGCACTATAAAAAGACGTAGGACTACTTTTCACACTTATGACCATTGTAGCATCCCCGTGGTCATGTGATCAAAATTCAGACGCTTGGCAACTGATTCATATTTATGACGGCTGCAGTGTCCTGAGGTCATGGGATCACCTTTCGTGACCTGACATACACAGTCAATGCCAGATTCACTTAACAAAGTGAATCTGGCATTGACACCAAGCCAGATTCACTTAACAACCTTGTTACTAACTTAACAGTTGCAGTGATTCACTTAACAAGTAAAGTCATAAAATGGAGCAAAACTCACTTAACAAATGTCTCACGTAGCAGCAGAATTTTTGGGCTCAGTTGTGGTTGTAAGTCAAAGATTACCTATATTTTCTCAGCCAGAGATCTAGCTTTTCATTTTATTATAAAGCTATCAGTAGATAAGCTCAGTTCTGTTCCCCATTTTCCCTCACCTTACAAGTCTTTTCATTCTTTTAGGAAGGTCTTCTAGATAAAGCATGAATTCTCAAACATTTTATTGTCAGCAGTGATTTATACTACCACTTTTTTAGGTTTGCTAATTTTGTGTGGACCCATATCCAAGCCTTGGATGTATTATTTCAATTTTACACACCTTCGTGATTTTTCTTTGTGCAAAGAGAAGTGACACAGAAGTTAACTGAGTCTTGTGGCATTTTAAAGAATAATACATTTGTGTAATTTGTTGCGTATCACTCCCCCACTCCCCCCCCCCCCCCCAATAATGTATATAAGAAATAGTTCTGGGTATGGCTTATAGCAGGAGTGGGCAATTAGGGCTCCTTTACGACCTGTGGACTTCAACTCACAAAATTCCATGCTGGCTCCGGATTTCAAAGGGGTCATAATTGCCTGCCCCTGGCAAATAGCATAGGCATACACAGCTTCTGAGAAAGAGAAGAAACTAGTAAAAAAGATAAGAAATAATAATAAACATCCCAAGAGTAGTAGTGAGTAATAAATACTAAAAAGTTACTATTATGGAGTTATTGATGCTCTCTGAACCTTGTTATTTGCTTACGGATGTTTCATTATCTGACTAGGTAATGAATCTCTTCTGTTGAATCTTTAATTCAATTATCTTTCCTTATTTTATTCAATTAAATTCTCTTCAGTTCAGCTCTCTAATCTCTTATTGAAATTTATTGCTGATAGTTTTTTATATGACCTTTACAAAAAACAATAATGCGCAGCATTTAAAAACATATTAAAGCAACATGCTGGCATATTAAAACAGTTATGGCAGTATAAAAATAGGTATTTTAATTCCTTTCTGAAGGAAAATAAATTCCAGATTACTCTCAGCCTTGAAAAGAAATCAGGAGCTACATACATATGTCTATCAGGAGCTCACATCAAGTTTTTGCCGCTACTTTTATTATTTTTTTTTACAAAATGACAATCTATTTCTATTGACCAGCAGTTCTAATTGCCAATTTATGGAATTTCAGTAAATTAATAAAGAACAGTAGCAAGAGGTGTTCCAAAAAGGTATCCAAATAAGCAGTTTTGGCAAGCATGAATGTTTTTTCATCTCATAAATGGCAAGGAATAATTGTTTGCAAGTGCTACTTTATATTTTTATATGATTGGGAGTTCCTTTGTCAGATATGGGATGAAAGTCAGATATGGGGAGAGTTTTCATTTTAGCATATTATGTTGATACCAGATTTTTGAAGCAATTCACACATTTCAAGTGAACAAATACAAGTCATTAGTATATTCTAAATAAGAACTCAAAACATTTAGTCACCAATGAGGGAAACACTTTTGAAACTAACCTTTAGATGTCCTCTCAATATGAGTTTATACAGGCAAGCATGAGACATAACAGCTGGACTCACAAGCAGCTGGCTTATTAAGAAAGCTATAATTGTTTATATTCACACATCACCAATCCTTTAATCATAAAGAATTTACAAATCACAGTGGCTGGCTTCATATTAAACTCTAAGACATAACCAAATACTATACCTTGTTACAGCGAATGAGTTCAGCTTAAATTCTGTCTTTGGTGATTACAAACTGAAATTTGTACTCATTAGAGATCTGTTAAGAAACCTTTTCCTTCCTTTGGTAGCAGGTCAGCATATTTTTTTATCAGCGCAACTTTCCTTGAGTATTTTTGTTCATTTTTGATTTATTTTTATATTAATCTGGCATGATTCCAAACAGGTAAACTGAGGGATTTGTAGAAGAGAATTAATAGAAGGATCCTTAACCTCACCCATTAATTATCCTTAGCAAAAGTCTACCCTGTAACTGGTTTCATAGTCTAATAAAATAAATCTCTCCGTTTGCAGGGAAGAGTTTGTTGACTCTTCTTTGCTCCTGCAAGTAAGACTACCAACTTCCACCAAATATATTTGTGGTGGAAATGTGGTGTGTATCAAGATTGTGCAGTCATTCCAGTTGCACATCTTGGCTGTCACCATTTACTTCTGTATCTGCATTACCTATGACTGTCACTATGGTGTCAAAATAGACATCAACATCTTGTCCAACTCCCTTACCCCAAAACAAAAAAGAAAAGGACACTAGAAATTAAAGTCAACATATATTTCATACCAAAGGATCCTCAACTCTAGTGTGTGCTTTTAATTTGGGAGACTGTACAAAAGATTAAGTTTATGCTTTCTGTGACCAAGAACATGAGACAAAGAAAGAAGAATAACATGGTGCTTTTTTAATAACATGGTGCTTAAGAATGAGACACTAAGAATTGTAAGCACATTTTTTCAGTACATCTGGGTTACCAAATTTGACCATTCCTCACACACCCCTTTTAGGTTCAGGATTTTAAGTCCAGAGGGGTAGTTTCTTTCCAGCAACACCAAATTAACTTTTCAGCAACACCTGAAGTTCAGAAAGTTCAACGCTTTTATCTACTGTCTAGAGTTAGTATTAAGATTATATTCCTATCCACTACAGCAGGAATATTACATACAGGTAATGTTAATGATCGTGCCCACAGAGAGAGAACCAGTATGATGGACTAGTCCTACAGTGAAGTGGCAATTTCCAGGAAGGAGGGAGTACATTCCAGAAGGTGGGGGGGGAGGAGGAAGACGAGACAGCACAGCCTATAGCTGGATTGGAGACAGAGGAAGAGAGTCACGATAGCAACTCCGTAGAGTATATCTGTTAGAGTGAGAGTAGTAAGGGTTAATCTGGGAAGGTGGGCTTTGAATCTTGCCAGACTAAACTCTTACTACTATATGTATCCAGCATATTTAATTTTCTCCCCATTTAATTGTCATCCAGAATGTGCTTTATGCATATTTCATTATTATTGTAAGATGGGTGATGAACAATGGAATGATATTAATTATGAAAATTATGTGTAGCTATCCTTTGTGAGCATTATTTTAGTTAGGGTTATGTGCATACATTCTGCTCAGATAATGAAAGCAGATCAAAGCCATTAAAACACACAAAAAAACCAATGGATAACACCATTTCACAACAGTAAAACAAAAGAAAAAAATTCAACTCCATCTCATAGGCTTTCTAATATAAAATAGATTTCATCTGATACTTATGAAGTGGTAAATAGGGCAAAACAATTTTCTCCAGAAAGCATTTTCAGTAATTTCCATCATTGAAAAGATAAAAATAGAAGTCTTACTTTCCCCTTATTTTTGGCCTTTTTGATAGAAGAGAATTCACACAATTTCAGCAGAAGTTGTCAACCTATTCTCAAAAATACTCTCAAAGTTTAACTATAGAAATATAACTTTTTAAGAAGAAAATTGAAACTCTTCTCACCATTATAGTTGACAGTCCTATGGATTTGTGAGCATCGATGCAGCCCTATCAATTGATACATTGACATGCTGAAGTTGTTCAAATCGTTTGTGTATCTCAGTGCAGAAGGCAGGCCAGAGTTACAATCACAAATAACAGTTGTCCTCAGGACCTCTGTATTTTAGAAGCTTGTATAGATAGCCTTCAACTTATGAGCATTCTTTAGCAGATGGGACCCATAGCATGCTCTCTGTGGTGGTATGGTGGGATGGGTAGATGTAATCAAGGAGAGACAGTCCCTCAAATAACCTGACCCCACTTCACGCAGATATCAGGCATCAAATTAGCAACTTGAACTGGGCAAGGAAACAGGTTGTTAACCATTACAGCTTGCAGAGCAGAGGTGCAGTGTGTGTTATTCTGGAAACGCATGTAATGGTTTGGATCAGCTGAAGTTTTCAGATACTCTTCAAAGGGCAGCCCCCATGTAGACTCTTACTGTAATCCAACCAGGAAGTGACTAGGGCACGTGTGACTGAATGACAGTTCCTCAGTCCAGGCGCTTTTAAATTTTATATCCTTTTTTAATGTTTTTAATATTTCATTTGTACACCGCCCAGAGTCCTTCTGTGAAGGAGATGGGTGGTTTAAAAATTTGATAGATAAATACTGGCACAAACGGCACACAGTGTGCAGCTCAGCAAAGCCTCTCCTAGTAGGTTAGGAGACTCCATCCCCAGATTGTGCATGGAGTCTATTTGGGGAAGTGCAACCCCATCCAGCATTAAAGATGATATTGTCCTAGAATCAAACCCAAAGCCACTCAGTCTTTCCAGGATTTAGCTGTAAGTGGGAGTCTGGAACATCACAGCCTTCAGGCACCAAGATAAGACATCCATTGTGTAACTTAATATGCCATGGGCAGAGATGTTTGATTGGGTATCATCAGCGTACTGATAATACTTCATCCTGTGGCAATGAGCACTGACTCCTGTGGCACCTTACACAGTGAAAATGGTGAGGAGGCTTCTAGAACTCTGAATTATAGTTCCTAAACTTTACATCTCACTATTGCTATCCTAACTATTAGATGAAATTCATTCCATTATAACAATATGAACAAGAGGCTTAAGAGCCATGACTAGGGCAATTTGGAATACAATTGAAGATACTTTTCTAGGTTTAATCTTTGATCTTTATATCCCCCCCTAGTCATTCCAACAGAGTAAAAACTGTCAATTTCTCAGTGGGAAGTCAGTTGATATCTGCCTTGTGATCATAACAGACCTGTCCGATATTAAGAGTCTTGGCATCTGACCTTGGTCCTCTTAGTGCCCACAAAGCTACAGTTTTGTGCAATGGATGTTCCCTGTTGGTTTATATAGTTAATCTATACTGCTATAGGTTGAAATAAAGGAGATTATGCTAGTTCAGGAGTCCCTAAACAGTTTGCTGACCTTGTCATGAGTTTAGACTGTTCATTGACCCCCAGAATTTATTATATGAAAATAATTTAATAAATATTACTTTAACTAATAGTACTACAAATAACAACAATATCAACCACTTGATATTGACCACTTTGGAGACCCTTGCACTAGCTGAAGCAGACTCATGGTCTCCATCTAGAGGTTGGCAATTCAGATACAACCCTATTAATTATAGGACTACTCTGAGAGTAGTCACAACTGGAGTAACACTCCCATTGTAGCCAGTAATGGATGTACTGTAGAAAATTGAATCTTTTTTAATATGCATGGTGCTTCAAAATGTATGTAGAACATTTAATCATTTGTTGCTTTCACAATCTAATGATAACAATAACTATCCAATAATAATTCCCTACCAAATTATTTAAATCTCTCTTGTTCCTGAAAGCTCTCCTAATTCTCAGCTACCACTTGATAGTTCTGCTCTCTTGTCAGGATGCTGACTCATGAAAGCCAACATCCATAGTATATATGGAGGTTTTTCTCCTGCAAACTTTTATGTTGAAGGCACAAATGTCAGAGAGCGATGGACTTCATTTTGTTGGAGTGCCAAGTTTAATTGAGGTGCCCCGATTTTAAGAATATTTGAAGTTCATAAAGTATTCCTTGAATACAGTTCCTGGTAATTATGGGTACACCTCTATATATTTTTCTTGGCAATGCCACTGAAGTGTGTGCTGTTGTTTTCTCCTAAGCTATTTTCAGAATTCCTTTTCTCCTAAACTATTTTCAGAATTCCCAGTCTAGTCTAGCTCTGGGATTGTCATGGTTTTCTCTAGTCTACTGCTTATTTTTTTTCAAGATTGGTTATGACTATGTCTTTGGAGGTGCCTGAACAGGACTACAATATCTCCTGTTAACCAGAGGAAGCAATGCACGTAATATAGACTTTTCCAATATTCTTGAATATTCTAGTTACAACACTTGGAAAGTGCCAAGCTCAGGTCTATACATCTGCTTAGATCTTGTAAGCCAGCTATACTTATGGATCTCTTTCCACATTCAGTTCAAAGCATGAAGTTTAAGTTAACAAACTCTAAATAGCTGTTTGAAAGACTGCATTTGAAATTAAAAATCCTTAAAGGGGGGAACATGTTTTATTTATTTATTTTTATTTATTTGATTTGTCAGTTGCTTACAAGATAATAGGTATAAGAATAAACATAGTTTTGAATACATGAGATAGATACTTATAAGAAAAATAAAAAGAAACAATAGGACAGGGACAGTAGGCCCATTGGTGCGCTTATGCATGCCCCCTACAGGCCTCTTAGGAAGGAGGTGAGGTCAATAGTAGACAGTCTAAGGTTAAGGTTTTTGGGATTTGGGGAAGAAACCACAGAGTCAGGTAGAGTATTCCAGACATTGACCACTCTGTTGCTGAAGTCGTATTTTCTGCAATCAGGTTTGGTGCGGTTAACCTTGAGTTTGTATCTATTGTGTGCTCTTGTATTGTTATGATTGAAGCTGAAGTATTCATTTGCAGGTAGGACATTGCAATGTATGATTTTATATACTATATTTAGATCGGACCGAAGGCGGCGTAGTTCCAGATTTTCCAGGTCTAGAGTTTCAAGTCTGGTGGCATAAGGTATTCTGCAATGAGCAGAGGAGCGGAGAACTCTTTTTGTGAAATATTTCTGGACTTTCTCAATTGTGTTAATATCAGATACATGATATGGGTTCTAGACTGATGAGCTGTATTCGAGTATTGGTCTAGCAAATGTTAATAGTGTGATATTACCAGAGAAGAAGCTGCGTAGGATTAGATTAACAATTCTTAATGTCTTTTTGGCTATGTAGTTACAGTGGGCTCTAGCACTTAGATCATTAGAGATGAGTACTCCAAGGTCCTTGACAGAGTTTGGATCCTCAATAAGGTCTTTACTATTTAGCTTGTATTTTATTTTGTAGAAGAAGTCTACCAATATTTTAAGGGCTGCCACAAAGAAAAAGGGGCACTCTATTCTTCAAAACAGCTGAGGGCAGGACAAGAAATAATAACAGATGAAAAATTATCAGTGTGTGATCCAACTTAGAATTAAGGAGAACTTTCCTGACCATTAGAACAATTAATCAGTAAAACAGCTTGCCACCAGAAGTTGTGGGTACTCCATCACTGGAGGTTTTCAAGAAGAGATTAGACAATCATTTATCCGGAAAGGTGTGAGCATGGGGTTGGACTAGAAGACCTCCAAGATCCCCTTTCACCTCTGTTGTTCTGTTTAAAAAAGCCCTCTTGATCTTGCACCATAAGAGACAAGATTGGTGTGAATGAAAGAAATGAACTTGCAAGCTTGGAACTCCCTACCTAGGCTGGTTTTCCTGCTGTTCTTCTTTTCATTGAAGCAAGCATTTGGGATTTAAGTTACTTTGTTGGCTATTAAATTTTTTTGTTTGGTTTTGTTTTTATTAATACAGTTTCAATTGTGTTTCAATTGTGTTTAATCATATTGATTTGTTTCATTCTTCTTCTGTATCTTTTTTGTTGCCTTGAAATTTTTGCTAGAAAAAAAAATGATATGCTACTATTATGTTCATTTGGAAGATTCTAGTGGTTTTAAATACACAGCTTTTTAATATGAAACAAGCTTTGTTATTTCTAAATATGACCATGATGTTGTCTAATCAGGTGGAGATTAAAATTAACCCTCTTAAACTGCAATTTATTTCTTGTAGAGGGTTGCTCTAAGCAAATATGAGGATGAGAGGGAAGGAGAAAAATATAGATAATTGTATTTTAGCTTTAAAAGAAACATTATTAATTAAATAAATCTGCCTGAGTCATGTATAATGGGATGTATATTACTAGCAATTGGTTGATTGCCTTAATATCTCTTTAAAAATGTGATTTGAGTGCATTTTATCTCTTCCATACAACCAAGAGTGCAGAATGTTGTGGATGAGGTTTCCAGATATGATGCTATTGGGAAAATAATTGTGGGGTGCTTTTGGAACAATAAGTCTGCATGCCATTGTAACAGGTGGTTGGTGTTGACAATATTGAAACTGGAGAACCTACTTTAAAGATCATGTGTACCCAGACAAATTCTAACCAGTTTTGTTGGAGAAAGTAATGTACATTAATCTTTGCTGTGAATTTACCATGCTACTGAAGAAGAGCTGAAGATCTTTTGGTGCAGTAATGGTGTTTATGATGCAGCTGATTAAAGCCTTCCAGAAGTCTAGTTGCTGATGCTGCCGTGCAGGAAAGTGAAAATTGAAACAGAAAAGACAAAATTACAGTGGGAACAAGGATCACAAGGAACAAGAACAAGGAAAGCTCAACACTTTGAAATATTAAATGAATCAACCACACATTGACATCTTAGGCATCAGCAAATTGAAAGGGACTGACATAGCGTATTTTCAATCAAAAAATAATACTGCTTATTGTTGAGGAACAATAGAATAGGCAATAGAAAAGGAATGGCATTTCATTCCTAGTCAGGAGGTGCAGAGCAAACACCGTATGTGGTTCCAGTGCAGCCAGTGACAAATAATAGGAATTAGACTTCATAAATCTTCCTTTAATAAGGCTGCATGCTTGAACTGTGATGCAGAATATGAGCAGGTTAACAAGCCTGATTGTCATGTTTAGTCTGATATCAGTTGAACAAACATACAAGAAGATGTCTGTAACAGACTCAATAAGAAGTCTAGACAGTCTTTAATAAAAGAGTTCTGCAAGCTTGATTGTGCTTTAATCCCCTTCTATTATATCCCCATGGATCAGGAAGGAGCCTACCTGAGTTTCATTCTTTCATTCCAAATTAAGGAATATTTCATTCCTCTTGCCTATATAAAAGTTCTTGCCATTTCCCTCAAGGCCATTTCCCTACTCACATTACCATATTTTGGACACATACATCCAGCCCTTGGTCCCTAGCATTGGGGAAGACGGAAGGAAAGAGAAGAAGGAGCAATCAGCACTGTGATCAAGCAGCAGTGGGCATACCACCAAGAGATCTAAAAAGCCAGGTTATCCTGGAGAACTTCTGTCTGTCTGGTCATTAGGAAGACACCAGCGTAATCATCAGTAATCACATGTCTCTTCTATTGTGACACTTCTAGTGAGACTCATTTCCAATTTAGCTTCAGAAGCTCTCTGCTTCATAGCACTACTTGGATACCAGAAAGGGAACAGTCTCTTGGTGGTCAGACCATGATGTGAAATCCATGTTTTTAGAACCAACTTCAGCTTTTTAGAACATACTTTGGAGATGATGGATCTCATGCTTCAACCTGTTGAGAATCCACGCTACCAGTTATTGGAAGCTACGCTCTGTTTTGCCACTCAAATTACAATCTACTACAGATAGTCCTCGACTTACTGAGCCCAAAATTTCTGTTGGCTAAGTGAGTTTTGCCTCATTTTATAGCTTTTCTTGCTACAGTTGTTAAATGAATCACTGCAGCTGTTAAGATAGCAACACAGTTGTTTAGTGAATCTGGCTTCCCCCATTGACTTTGTTTGTCAGAAGGTCGCAAAAGTTGATCACATGACCCCAGGACACTATAACCTTCATAAATATGAACCACTTGCCAACCATCCAAATTTTAATCATGTCACCATGAGGATGCTGCAACAGTTGTAGATGGGAAAAATGGTCATAAAACGCTTTTTTTCAGGGATGTTCTTATTTTGAACAGTCACTAAATGGATTGTTGTAAGTCAAGGACTACTTGTACTTAACTTACTTCACTTGTGATGGGAACCATTGCAATATATCCTATATGAAACTTAGTACAGGTAGTCCTTGACTTACAAGAGTTCATTTAGTTACCGTTCGAAATAACAACTGCACTGAAAAAAGCATCTTATGATTGTTTTTCACAATTACAACGTTGGCAGCATCCTCATGGTCACGTGATCAAAATGCAAACATTTGGCAACTGACTGACTCATGTGATGGTTGCAGTGTCCCAGGATCACCTTTTTGACAAGCACAGTAGATGGGGAAGCTAGATTCATTCAACAACTCTGTTACTAACTTAGCAAGTGCAGTAATTCACTTAACAGCTGTGGCAAGAAAGGTCACAAAATGGGGCAAGATGCACGTAACAACTGTCCTTGATTAGCCAAGGAAATTTTGGGCTTAATTGTGGTCGTAAGCCAAGGACTACCTGTGGATATCAGAAAAAAAAAATAGAAGTCAAAGGTGCAAAAAGAAAAGGAGAGGAAAAAAGTCGCCCCTATCTTTAGTAATGTTTTTGTGTTTGACTTTCCAAGAAAAGTTCTATTGCAAAAGTCTGAACGCCAAGAGACGATGCGTTCTCAGGTCTTACTAGTGAATATAATCTAAAAGGCACTTCTGTTCTCTGTGCCAGGTTGGAACAAGATATTAAGAAGTTAAAGGCTGATCTACAGGCCAGCAGGCAAATCGAACAAGAGCTGCGTAGTCAGATCAGTTCTCTGACTAGCACAGAGAGGGGCATCCGATCGGAAATTGGACAGCTCCGACAAGAAAACGAGCTGCTTCAGAATAAGTAAGTTTACCCATCTATTAATCTCACAATATATAATGAGAACTGGGCCTTTTTTTTTTACTGCTACTGCTTTTTTTACTCTTGTATTTTTGTTCCGGGGGGGCTGGGCGGGTGCAGGAACTAAAACACTTTCAAGAATCTGGATCTTGACAAAATTAAGTGGTTTTGAGCGCCATCCATTTTGGTCAGAAAGATTAAAGCTGTCTCTCGCTTAGCGTTTCGCTGGCTGTTCCGTAGTCCTCAAGTGGGAAGCTAATGCATCAGCTGTAAAAGACTTAATGGTCGAGGTTTTGGGATTTAAGGACTATGAGCTAAATACTTGAGAGTTTTTTCAGAGATAGGAGTGCTATATTAATTAGGGACTGACACTCAGTGAGCTGAATAAACGCACCGTGAAAATATAAAAAGTGAGCCTGATTCTTTTTCCCGGAATAATAGTTAATTCAGACAGAAAGTTAAAGGTCATATTGTAGCAGAAACATTCACCCAGATTTAGTTCTGCTACAATATGGATTCTTTTGTGAGAGGCAAGACATTCCCTCTTGAAATTCTACGCTAAACTGCTTGGCGTAGACAAACCTAACCCGAATCTACAGTGAATGGATAATCATTCGCTCCTTTTTGTGAATATATGCATGTATGCATCTTTGTTGGGTCTATTTGTACCTTGAATTTTCCTTTACAGATCTATAGCAAGTAGACTGGAATGAGTGGGAAGCGTATCCATCTACATCCCTCCCCTCATGTAGGAGAAGGAGTGGCAGAGCCCGAGGGCAAAGTCAAAACTGGGATCAGCCTAGAATCCCTACGTAGCCACAGGTGAAATAAGCCCAGCCTCCCTAGAATTCTGTTGACCATAACTTCATGCAGGTACTAACCATTAGTTGAGAAGATTCCTGTGCATAGGCATGATTAGCAATAAATCCATTTAATTGGATCTTCACAGTGTGGACTTAGTTTTTCATGCCTGACATTAATTTTTTCAACTAACAGTTAGCACCTGCGTGGAGTTGGATAAGACTCAACAGAATTCAAGGGAGGTTGGATTTTGTTTGCTTGTGGTTATGCAGGGGTTCTAGTCTAATCCCTCTTTTAACTCGGCCCCCTGGTCCTGCCCCATTCCCAATTTTAAACATTTCCAGTGTAGCGCTCTCTGAAAGGGAATACTGTACCAAAAAAGTGAATTGGTTATATTCCTCAGCAAGCCCATTGCAAGCTTGGTACCTGTGTTAGGGTAATAGAACCATCAAATAATTCAAGCCCATTAAAACATGTTCTTGGCTTATCACATATTTCAAAATCTCATAAAAGACAGCAACATTTCTCAACCTCAGCCATTTTATGAGGTATGGACTTCAACTCCCAGAATTCCACAGCCAGGCTAGCAATTCCCCATGCTGGCTGGGGAATTCTGGGAATAGAAGTCCATACCTCATAAAATGGCTGAGGTTGAGGAACACTGACTTACAGGATAGGTGAGTAAATGAATACTGAATCAGTTATATTCACATTCAGATAGTCCTCGACTTACGACTACAATTGAGCCCAAAATGTAGGTTGCTAAATGAGACAGTTGTTTTTGCCCCGTTTTACAACCTTTCTTAGCAGAGCCGTTAAGTGAATTATTGCACCTGTTAAGTTAGTAACACGGTTGTTAAGTGAATCTGGCTTCCCCATTGACTAAGCTTGTCAGAAGGTCACAAAAGGGGATCACATCATCCCCGGACACTTTAACCGTCATAAATATGAGTCAATTGCCAAGCATCCAGATTTTGATCACATGGCCATGGGGATGCTGCAATGGTCATAAGTCACTTCTTTGATGATGTAACCTTGAACAGTCACTAAATGAGCTATTGTAAGTCGAGGACTATCTGCATATGTGTGATTGTCTTCTCGTAGACTAAGTCCCTAGTTATTTTCACTTGGTCCTCAGTTCATTAAATAGATAATAATATCCTAACAGTATTATAGTGAGAAAGGACTTTCAGACTCCCCTCTGCAGTGCAGAAGTCTGAAATAAAGATTTCCTGACAGCTTGATGAATGGCTGTCCAGTTTCTGTTTGAAACTGGACAGCCGATAACCTAGTCTCTTTCTTTCTAAGTCATTGATGTCACTGTTGACTTGCTTTGAACTGTTAGGCAGTTCTTCTAAATCAACTCCTGAAAAACGTGTTGTGAATTTTGGCGTTGAATGTGTTGAGGAAATGTTTGCACAGCAGTAGCATCACATTCGTGTCATCATGTAAAACAACTCTGAAAAAGGGATGCAGGTCAGCATTAGAACCCTAGAAGTTTCAACCTCAATCAGTTGAAAGAATTTATCTGAGATTCTTTATAAGTAATTCAAGATAAACATAGGGAAAAAGCCCTTTCTATTCAAAGCTGGTTGGGTGGATGAGTGGTTTTCTTGCCGTTTTGTACACAAATATTACGGGCTTTATCCTTTTTTTCAGACTGCATAATGCTGTGCAAATGAAACAGAAAGATAAGCAGACCATCAGCCAATTGGAGAAAAAGCTAAAAGCAGAGCAAGAAGCACGGACCTTTGTAGAAAAGCAGTTGATGGAAGAAAAAAAAAGGAAGAAGTTGGAGGAAGCAACAGCTGCTCGGGCTGTTGCATTTGCCGCTGCTACCAGGTACTTGGTTCCTGCAGCTTCTTTACTTCTGGGCCGGTGTTGGTCAAACTTCGCAACTTTAAGACACGTGGACTTCAACTGCTGGGGAGTTCTGGGAGTTGAAGGCTGTTGAGAGTGTGGTAGCACGACAGCTCCCGCAGCACCTGGATGAAGCTGTCTACTTAGATCCACGCCAATCAGGTTTCAGGCCCGGGTACAGCACAGAAACGGCGCTGGTCACGTTGGTGGATGATCTCTGGAGGGCCTGTGACAGGGGTTGTTCCTCTGTCCTATTAGATCTCTCGGCGGCTTTCGATACTGTCGACCACAGTATCCTATTGCGGCGGCTGGGGGTGGGAGGCACCGTATTACGATGGTTCTCCTTCCTCTCCGACCGCTCGCAATTTGTGTTGGCAGGGGGGCAGAGATCGGCCCTGAAGCCCCTGACTTGCAGGGTTCCTCAGGGGTCAGTGCTCTCGCCCCTGCTGTTCAACATTTATGTAAAGCCGCTGGGTGAGATCATCCGTGGCTTTGGGATAGAGTTTCACCGGTACGCTGATGACACTCAGTGTACATTTCTACCCCAGGCCATCCCGACAAAGCCGTAGAAGTGATGACCCAGTGCCTGGAGGCTGTGCGGGGTTGGATGGGGCGAAACAGGCTTCAGCTCAACCCAGCCAAGACCGAGTGGCTGTGCTTTCCGGCACCCCGATATAGCCAGTTAACCCCATCACTGGCCGTGGGGGGTGGAATTCTTGCCCCCATGGAGAGGGCACGCAATCTGGGTGTTCTCCTGGACATACAGCTGTCATTAGAAGAACATATAGCGGCTGTCTCCAGGGGGGCTTTTTGTCAGGTCCGTAGGATCTACCAGTTGCGGCCCTTTCTGGATCGGGGTGCACTTTGCACGGTCACATCCGCCCTTGTCATCTCCCGTCTAGACTACTGCAATGCTCTCTACATGGGGCTCCCCTTGAAGAGCATCCGGAGGTTCCAGCGGTGCAGAATGCGGCTGCGCGGGTGGTTTTGGGGGCTTCTCGGAGCTCCCATGTTACACCACTTCTGCGCGAGCTGCATTGGCTCCCGGTGGTCTTCCGGGTGCGATTCAAGGTGCTAGTGGTCATCTTTAAAGTGCTTCATGGCTTGGGACCTGGGTACTTACAGGACTGCCTACTGCCACCATCAACCTCCCGTTGGCCAGTGCGCTCCCATAGAGCGGGCCTCCTCGGGGTACCGCCAGCTGGACAGTGCCGGCTGGCGACCCCGAGGGTATGGGCCTTCTCTGTGGGAGCACCCTCCCTCTGGAACGAATTACCCCCGGAGATGAGGACTATCCCTGACCTACTAGCCTTCCGGCACGTGCTGAAGACCCACCTATTCCATCAAGCCGGTCTGGCCTAGAGTTATTGGTAGGGTTTTTAATTGATTTTAATTGGGTTTTAACTTTTTTAACTTTTTAATCTCACAGTTTGTTTTATCCTCAGCCACTTATTTAATTCTTTTTAATTGTATTTTAAATATTGTACTGAATCGTTTTTATTCGGCTGTAAACCGCCCCGAGTCCGGCTGGGAGATGGGAGCAGTATATAAAATCTGCAAAAAAAAAAAAAGTCCACGTGTCTTAAAGTTGCCAAGATTGGGAACCCCTGCTCTAGACCCAAAGATCTGCTCTAGACCCAAAGATCTGCTCTAGACCCAAAGATCTGGAAGGAAAGAATGGTGAAAAAAAGACTTAATGATTTGTCAAACATTTGCTAGAACAATAATGGTGAGAAAGACTCCCGTCTTTCTCCAATTAATATTTTGATTGCTCAAGGCATGCCTGTCATGATCAAATTAGCCAGTTATATATGAGTTCAGGAAAAAACCTAAACGATTGGAAAATTGATGATTGTGTTTCTGATTGTGTTGTAAATTTCCTTGATCATATTTGCCTTTATTCACCATTTACAATAATTCGATTGTCTTTTTTAAAGGAAGCAGTCAATTACGTGACATAGGAGCAAGGCTTTGTGCTGTTTCATGCAATTCATTTGTATTTTGATATATGATGTGTACAAATGTTTATGCCATAATATAAAAATGATACTCCAAGAAAATAACATTCTGGCTTATAACATTTCAGGCTGTATGTTTTGGGCGGGGGAGTGGTTTCTCTACCAAGACAATAAAACTTCTTTGTATGAATGAAATAGTACAGGTGGTCTCAACCTATGATCATATTTGAGCCTGGCAATTATGTTCATACATGTCACCATGTCACATGTAACCAGACCAAGATGATTATGGGAGTTATATGGCACCCCTCATTAAGTGAATCTCTTGTTCTCTATGGGCTGGTTTTTGGCAGAAACCAGAAGTAAACATCAGTTTCTGGCAAAAAAAAAATCACAAATCAATCACATGACTGCAGGACTATAAATGAATGCAGTGCCAAGTGTCCAAAATGCAGTCACGTGACGATAGTGAGGGGTGATGTTAGAACTTTGAACCTGGGCCATAAGATTTGGGAGAGTTTTGTCCGAACGTCAGATGGTTGATAAGTGACTGATCATAAGTTGAAGATTACCTGTAAAGCTCAACTAGTATGACCTGACAAGTTAGTCCTTTGTGTGCTCAGAGCATGTTGTTCTCATCGAAACATGCGAAGTCGTTCCTCTATAGAACCTGAAGTTTAACAGTCCAGAAAATGCCTTATTACTGTATACGAGAGCCTATAAATTTGCTCTCTTATCAGTGGCAGGATGGATGAATCCCGAGAGGGTATGCAAAAGATTTAATCTGAACTTATCTGATGCTAAAGTTTTTCAGCCACTGCTGAAGTATTAAATATGACTAAAAATGTATGTGCGCATTTAGAATCTTCGTTGTAGCATTTTCTATCCCAGATATTAAACTGAGAAGGGAAGGTTACAAATATCAGGTAAATACATGTAAAAGTTCCCCTTCTCCTGTTGTTCAAAGAGCAGTTTCTGATTTTTTTTAGGAAACAAAACCTCATTTTGGAAGCCTACAGCTTCAAACCTAACAGAGGATTATATGGTTCACAAATTATGTTTTCTTTTGCACTGCTATTCAGCTGTTTTATAAAAAGAGCCCATACAATTGCATCCTTTTTTCCACACATCTTGCTATTTTAATATATTCATGAAATTAGTGGAAACCCAGACTGAAAGCTTGCCCTCTTCTCTCTTTCCCCTTATTTTGTTTGCCAGAGGAGAATGCACTGAGACATTACGAAATCGCATCAGAGATCTGGAGACAGAGTGCAAAAAGCTAACTATTGATATAAAGGTGAAAGAAGATCAGATACGAGATCTAGAAATGAAAGTTCAGGTAAGGAGAAAGTAAGAAAATATTCTGTGATTCTGTCTCTCAGCCAATATTCTAGGGTTATCTTTCAAATTATGAAAATGTTTGCAAGATTTGAAAGATACACCAGGATTTTACTTTTTTCTTACTCTAAATCAGCTTGAGAAGCTACAATCCCATCACACATAGATTGGTAATGGTGGGAATGATGGAAACTATAGTGTGAACACACTTCCTAGGTGCCAGTTTGGGGAAGAGTGTCTGAACCTGAGAGCTGCCTTTTTCTTTTCCATGCCTTTTCCAGCAAGAATATTTGCTTATTGAGAAGCATTTCTTAACCTACACATCCCTGTTTGGGTAATAACAATCTACAAATGAGATCTAACGTATTTCCTTAAAGTTCAAAATTAATTTCAAAATTAATCCCGTCCAAAAAGTTTTCTTGATGTATGTTCACCGCCCCGAGTCCCTTTGGGAGAGGGGGCGGTATATAAATTTAAATAAATAAATAATAAATAAATATTCCAAAACTAAAGTTATGTTCACAAAATGTGCTACATCCTGGCGTATTATATAATGTGTGAATCCTGCCTAAATAGATACCTTGGTGGGTGCAAAAGGAATGAAGACCATAATCTAATTGACACCATAATTGCAGGAAAATGTGTAAACTGTGCTTAAGAAAAAATAAACTTTTAGAAACATTTTCAGAGTCTGGAACCCATTGTTTACAAGCCTCACAGCAGTTTCACATTGTGATGACCCAGGATGGGATACAAAACAAACACAGTCACAGAGAACTTTTATTCCTTCACTTTGCTTCCAAGCTCCTAATATCTTTGACAGAAGACAAAAACCTCCCACACAAACAGTTACACGGAAGAAGGAAAAAAAGCAACACAAACCAGGCAAGATAAGGGCTGGAGGATGTCCACAGATAACACACACTGGGAAGGATGCCAAACTCAGAGAGGAACCATAAGCTAGAGATATTTTCACGCTTTGTTTCCAGCATTTCCAGTACGCAGGTCCAAACTCTTATTCAGTTGTCACACCTGCAGCCATGAAGAGGATGAAGGCCCTCTCCTCCTAAGGAGACCACATCTCTCCCTTATGCTCTCCTCCCTGCATGCCCTAGGATGGATAGGGGATGGGCCTGGGTCCTCCTCTGACTGCTCAGCCGGCCTCTGCCCTTCCCCAGCCTCCTCCACAACCTCTGGAGCCACACTTCCACTCCTTGTCAGCTGTTCCTCCTCTCCCTCAGAGTCAGTCTCCACCAGGGGCATGACACACATTTTTGATGAGGCAGTATTTCCAGGGGAGAATGGGGAGGGAAGGTTAGCAATTTTACCTTATTTCCTAAGGGCTGTGAAAACAAAGGAAGCAAGATATAAACGTTAAGGAGGAGGGAGAGCCAGATTTCAGTCCCCCTTTAGGAACAGAAGCTGGCTGGGTGACTTTGGGCCATTCACTCCCCCTCAACTCAAAATCAGCATCAGGATCTGTGACAAGCTGCCTGAGAAACAAAATCCCTTATGGCATCTTGCACTAATAGCTTTGTTGTAAGAACTAGGCAAGCACAGTGCAAAAACAGTCTATGGGAGAGCAATTGGGGACTGAAAGCTGTCCAGCAGATCTGGAGGACACCAGAAAAGGCAGCTATCAAGTGTACTTGAACAACTAATCATTGCATTTATTTGCCCACTTATTTAAGAAAAAAAAAAAAACACTTCGTTCAGAGCCTTCAATTTAAATAGAACAGGGGTGGGGAGAATCTATAACTGTTTTGAATAACCTTTGTTTTTTTTGTTGTTCTTGAGAATTTAACATCCTGTGAATTTCCAATGAAATATCTTCACTTTTTGAAAGAACTCTGTATGTCCTATAGATGAACTAGTCAAATTAGCTAAGGAAACCAAGGGTCAGTATAGGAAGGAAGTCATTATAGCTATTGTCACGAATTATTTTGAAATGAGATTAAAGACATTTCTGGAGAATAGCGTTACCAACCAGGCTTATATGCTAACTGTAGAATTTATTGGAATAATATTTTGGGGAAAATATGCATTCTGCTTATTTCCACCATGTAGGCTTCTCAGAGACATTCTAGATGCCAACTGCAAATGACAAGAATGGCGTGTGAATGAGCAGGACATTTATGCTTTTACTTTAACTTGAAGCCTGAGCAACACAAATCAATGTGTGCCTTGTCAACTGTAGGATAATTATTATCCTATATGCCTCATCTGATAATATGTCTCCCCTCCCCAAAGTCAACATTGCAACTCAACATTCAGAATGTTGCATTCAACATTCAGTGGTACCTAGAAGAATATATCACAACCTTTTCAAAGCTCTTGGCAAAGAAATAATATATACATACTACTAAGACGCTTATGTCACTAGAATAGACTATAATTCTTTATTTATTGGCCAAGTGTGATTGGACACACAAGGAATTTGTCTTGGTGCAAATGCTCTCAGTGTATATAAAAGAAAAGATACATTTGTCAAGAGTTAAGAATCATAAGGTACAACACTTAATGATAGTCGTAGGGTACAATAAGCAATCAAATCAGCAATCAAAACAGTCCATATAAATCATAAGGATACAGTCAACAAGGTTACAGTCATGCAGTCATAAGTAGGAGGAGATGGGTGAAAGGAAGGAAGGGAGGAGTAATAGTAATAGTAATGCAGACTTAGTAAATAGTTTGACAGTGTTGAGGGAATTATTTGTAATTATTATTAGTACTATACAGGTAGTCCTCAACGTACGACCACAACTGAGCCCAAAATTTATGTTGCTAATTAAGAAATGTGTAAAGTGAGTTTTGCCCCGTTTTTCTTTTGTTAAGTGAATCATGCACTTGTTAAATTAGTAACATGGTTGTCAAGTGAATTGGCTTCCTCGTTGGCTTTGCTTGTCAGAAGGTTGCAAAAGTTGATTGTATGGCCCCGGGACACTGCAACCGTCATAAATGTGAGTCAGTTGTCAAGCATCCAAATGTAAATCACGTGATCATGGGGATGCTGCAAAAGTCATAAGTGTGAAAAATGGCCATAAGTCGCTTTTTTCAGTACTGTTGTAACTTTGAATGGCCACTAAATGAACTGTTGTAAGTCGAGGACTACCTGTAACCTTTAACTGGGCGAAATGGTACATCGTAGGGCAAAACTTTTTCATCCATGGTACCTCAAATGTACAGAATGCTGGGAATCCATTTACTCCCATGGGAATGGGACATTTTGGGACACTTTTGCCCTTTTGGCATTGCCACGTTGTTGCTCTTCAGCAGTGCTGCCACGCTGCAGCAGTGACGTGATCCTCACTTACAACATTTCCTGACAGCATCCCCAAAATCACTGGGGAAGCCAGCAGGAGAAAATCAGTGGGGATTTCATGACTGCCGTGGGTAATGAAATATATCTGAAAGGATGACCCAACAAGTTGTCTAGCGACAGCTTAAACATTTCCATTTCCAATCCATATGAACTACTTCGGTGTTCAAACGTGGCTTAAATGTGAGCGTGTTTGTACCACCGGACTCTTGGTGACTACACAGAATTTTTTCGCAACACTAGAAAGGTGGTTTTCCAAGATTTTGTTTACTTTTTTTTTTTTAGTTTTTAAAAAAACTTTACTAAATACAAAAGATTAAAATGTACAAATACAAAAATAAAAGATACAAAATTGTACAAATAAACATCACGACAATTTTTTGTTTGTCTTTCTAATCTAGTCTGTAGCCCTGATGAACCTTTTCAGGATTTAGCCGATTATAATGAATAACATGGAAGCCAGAGGGTACTCCCAAGCGCCCAGAGCCACGTGTTTGCCCCAGTTTCTGCCCCCCCTCCCCACCTCCTTGTTTTTACTCCCCCTTATATCTCGTAATAGTGGCTGCGCTTGTAACGATCCTGCTTTAATTCCTTTGAAAGGAATGGCGGAAATACAAAGAGAATGAAAAGGACACAGAGGTCTTAATGTCGGCCCTTTCAGCCATGCAGGAGAAGACGCAGCACTTGGAAAACAGCCTGAGCGCAGAGACAAGGATCAAACTGGACCTCTTTTCTGCATTAGGAGATGCCAAAAGACAGCTGGAAATAGCTCAAGGTAAGTGGGGGGCCCCGGGCTTGACTGGTAGTAAATCTCGGGGTGCCTTTGATGCATTGTAAGAACCCAAAGTTCAGGTAGTCCTCATTTAGTGACCACAATTGGGACCAGCAAGTCAGCCATTAAGCGAAGCAATTGCAAAGGGAAACCATGAATGTGCTTACGATCTTCCTTTAGCTTTCCTTGGTTTTTCGTGTGAAGGTCATAAATGCAATCATTTTCATCACCATCATAATTGTGTGTATGGTTGCTAAACAAATTAGCCTCTAAACGAGGACTGCCTGTAATCCCAAAAAGAAGAAGGAACCATGCCCACCCAGTGACATGGCCAAGCCCGCCTAGCCATGCCCAGAGAACCAGCAGTAAAAATATTGCATCCCACCCCTGCTGTAATCCTTGTAGAAGCTTCATAGCTTTGAATATCATCATGTGATCTGTGACGGCATTTCCTTGTGTTTTCAAACCCATTTCTGGAAAGTTTACATTGGGAAAAAACTGGCAAGGAAAGGTCTTTGTGCTTATGGCCCTTTGGCTCTTGGTTGCTGAAAGTAACTTTGAAATGAACACTGAGAGCAATTTTTTCTGACCTGACCATTCATCTCCCATCTGCTTAAAAGTATTTTTGCTCTGTTTAACGTTTTTCTGAGAGTTTGGCTCTCTCTCTCATTATGGGGCATTTTTTCTGTTCACAAGCCTCAATAGCTGTCCAGTGCTGATGTAGAGAGTTTAGGTGAAACTGACAATAATTCACTGGCTAATTAACTTCCATTATAAAAATCATAAGAACTTCAGTTAAAACTGGGTAGAGTGTATGGACAGTTGGTTCAGAAATGGGTTCTTTTACTTTTAAAAGAAACATTTTCATACTATGAAAAACAAAGGAAAAGAAATACAGTAGGCAAATGGGAAAAGGAATAAACAGGGAAAAATGTGGAGTGGGGAAGAAAAAATTATTAACTTCCCACCTTTTTTAATGCAAGTAGAATATAAATAACGATACAACCTCAACTTTTGACTTTTAGGTACCTGGTACTTTAGTCATTTCTAAAACAATGGACTTCTACTCAGAAAAACCCAAAGTCAGAACTATTTTTTTTTTTGTTTCCCCAGCAATGTCAGTTCTTTTTTCTGAAGAGAAATGAGATGGCCAGATAATCCTAATCAAATTAAGCAATCCTTGTTATAAATAAAAAAGCAAGAGTATAACCAAAGACAGCTCCCTTCTAATCCATTTCGGTAGCCCTTCATCGTCTCCAACACTATATAGGCAAAACTCAACTGCAAAGTAATAATTGTAGAGCACAGCTTTTTTCTCTCTTACGTTGAAGCAGTTAAGTGCAGAAAGTGGAGCTTTTCTGTTATTGTTTTGTTTAAATCAAAGTACAGGCCCTAAAAACAGGAAGAGGGTCAGGGATTCTGAAAGAGAAGGTGGTAAACTTATTCTCGAAGCACCAGAAGGCAGGACAAGAAGCAATGGATGGAAACTAATGAAGGAGAGAAGCCACCTAGAACTAAGGAGAAATTCTCTGACAGTGAGACAAATCAGTTTTGAAGTTGTGAATGCTGTAACACTGGAAGTTTTAAAGAGGAGATTAGAGAGCCATTTACCTGAAATGGTATAGGGCTTCCTGCCTGAGCAGAGATTGGACTAGAAGACCTCCAAGGTCCCTTCCAACTCTGTTATTCTGATTTCAGTCCTGCCTATTTGAATAAGCTCAGTAAAACATGATGGGGCGAGAGAGTGCAAGCATGGGTCAGAAGAAGGAAGTTGCTGAGTTTGTTTGTTGTTGAGGGTTTTTTTGGCTTTCCGGGGATAACAGCAAGCAGTGCTAGAAAACAGTTCATTAAACTTTATTAGATCTGCAAATGCAATTCAAAGTGTGGACATTGTAAAAAAATGCAGTGTTAAGAAATTAAGAACACAGGCGCAGCTGGAATTCCTCATGTTCTGAGCACAATGGAATGCTGAGAAAAGAGAAAAATACATTGCTAAATTATTCTTAAATAGATGAATTGTATCTCTAACTCTGCGGCTATTATTGTGTTTTCAAACCTTAAGAAAATGATTTTTAGTGCAGCATTGAAATAAAAGGCACACTGGTCTCCCAGGATAACAGAAGCAATTCTTTCTGTGTCCATCTCTCTCTGTCCCCCTAGAAAATATTGCTGAGGAGAGAAGAGCCCCTTTGATTGCAAAATCAGTCTCCCCTGCCCAGTTTCAACTTGGAGCTTTGTCGGGTGCTGTGAGCTGCCATTTGATCCAGCAGAGGGTGCACAAAGCTAACAAAAGAATTGTCTTTCTTGAGTGATACCAGTACAGATCCCCAAACTTGGATATTTATTTTTCTTTGATATGTTGTAATACCACCCTCCCTTAACATGCCTTTTATCATATTACTTTTTTTAAACCATATATTGGTCTAGGGTTTCTACAAGGTGTGGTTAAAAGAAAAAGCCAAGAGATGATGACAGTGCAGTTGAATCTCCATTTTTGTTGGTGTGCTTCGTGTGCAGGTGGAGCTACAGTTGCAACTCCACCTGTTGTTGGTGCGTTGTGTGTGCCGATATAGCTTCAGTTACACTATTGTCGCCTGGTCTCGACCTTTTTGGCTATACTGTATAGACAGCGCTAAAAAGCCCTTCCTGTCAGGCACAAAGGATTGGGATCCTACATTAAGTTGCAGTACAGAAGATTTATTATTTCAAGCCTATACACAAGAATCCAGTCAGCTAATGGTCAGCATTAAATTGGCACTATGATGGAATTCAAGGAGAAGTAGACTTGGGTCATTTGTGGCAACATAAAGACTCTTAAGCTGATGGTGTGTTTAACTCCGCCTCCAGCTTTGCTTACTCCTCTCCTATGTCTTAAAGTGAGCATCTGTCTGTATCTTTAAGTGAACGATTCTTTTGTTTCTTTCCTTTTTGCAGGGCAAATAATTCAGAAAGATCAGGAAATCAAGGACCTAAAACAGAAGATAGCGGAAGTGATGGCAGTCATGCCCAGCATAACATACACTGCAGCCACCAGCACGCTGAGCCCAGTTTCTCCACACTATTCTTCCAAATTTGTGGAGACCAGCCCTTCTGGACTTGATCCTAATGCCTCAGTTTATCAACCCCTGAAGAAGTAAGCGCCAACGTTCCACCTGTCGCATCGAAGGCATCACACAGAAAAATCTCTTGCAGTCAAGATGAAATTTGTATAGTGTGAGACTGTACTGATTTCTTGTTTAAAAATAAAAATAAAGGGAAGTGGGGGGCCCCAACACCAAGGTTTGACTCAAACTGCCCATCAGTTTTTTCTTGTAAATTTTTAGAAAAACACAAAACTTTACCATTTTTTTTCTTGGCCAATGGATTAAGGGGAAAAGAACCCACAACTCTTGGTTTTCATACAGCAAATTCTGCTCCTCTTTCTTAGTTAAAGTGAATTCACTCAGACACCCACGCATACATGAATTGCTGCAAAGTTTCCCCTTGAAACTACCAAAACAAAAACATAGCAGCTCTGCTTGATTTTAAACCCTTCTTTCTTTCCCCGTTTCTTTTAAATATAATGAAGCCAAAATGGCAAATTAAAAATGGCAAGGAATAATGCTGGACATTCTTTAGTCTGTTTTTTGTTTTTTATGGCGAAAGGGTTTGTTACAAAATAAAGCATTGATAGAGGATGGTGAGATGGGACTGAATGGAAGGAAGCATGTCCCAGAGATCAATTTGCTTACTCCACTAAGGACCAAATGTGTAATAAGAGGACATCGTTTTCTTGAAGGAAGGCAGTAAACACATGATGATAACATGTTCTTGGTAATTGTGTGAAGGTTCCCATCAGGATGGTTAGTGGCTTGAAAGATGCTAATGTTGACAGGATCTTGAGAAACTAAAGACATGCCAAGAGGAAATTTGATCATTTAAAAATTATCTCTCTTCCCCCACTCCTGTTTTGCTCCCACGTAGGCTAAAAAAAATAAAGCTCGTTTTACAGAGTCTACTGCAGGTCACCAATATGATTTGGATGTCATCTGTGGTTACATCTCTTTTTTGTTCATTTTTGGGTACCAAATCCAACAGTGTTTCCGATGATGAGGATATGCTGTAGTTGAATCGTAACAGAGGGAGTATTGTAGTAAAAGCAGAGAGGTGCAACATAGGGTATTCCAGAGACTGTCCGACCGGTTCATAAAAAGGGGCAGCTTGTGTGTTTTGGTTTGCTTTGGTTTTGTTTAAAAAAAAAGTCGAATTTCAATTACGCTTTCTATCATTCTGAGTTTGACAGTTTCATTTCAAAGAGGCTGGGATAAAATCTCAGCTATTGTGCCAAGGAGGTTTTTTTTTTTTAAGAATTTTTTAAAAAAGAAACTCAAAATTGCACAAAGATTTCAGTTTAAATGTATATTGTGCATTGGTAGGAAAGTGCGTTGCACTGGCGACTTTTGAAGTGTTTAAGGTTTGAGTATAGGTGGGAGGGGCAGTGGGGCAGGGATTCAAAATTGTATTAGTAACTAGCAAAATTATTAAAAAGAGAAACAAATTCATTATGACTTTGCAAACATGCAGTGGACTCTGGAAGTACAAAGTTCTTCTTTAAAACACTTTTTAAAGTTTCATAATTGGCAGATATTGCCTTGTTTGAACACAAATTAAGTAGGACAAGCAAGTCAATAAAATATGAGTATTAATGGTCCATCATTTTAAATCAGATTCTTTTTCAGATTAAAAAAAATCCTAGCTTTAGCCAGGCGTGCATGTTGCTGTCATTTTGCTTTTTGGAATCATCTTGTGTAATTGTCACCATGAAAGTGTTACTCAGAAATGTCATTGGTTTTCATCTTTGTGCAAAACATGAACTCTTGTCATTGACTTTTTTGTGTTGAGGTTCCCCCATTTTTTTATTTTTATTTTTTATTGTTTTATTTTTCTTGGCTGTCCTTTTGGGCACTCTTTCTGTTGAAATACTTGGTCTTGGCTGCATTCCTTTTTTTTCTGTGGGGTTTACAAAAAAATATAAAAATAAACATTTTCTTGCAGATAAGTCTTTTTTTGGGGGTGGTTGTTTGTTTAAGTGGCCCAGTTTCTTGTGATTGATCACATAGATTAAAAATACTTCTGGCATAGTATTCCCCAACCTTGACAACTTTAAGACTCCAGAATTCCCAAGCCAACATGTACTCAAGTGATGTCATCTTAGATCACAGAGAACTACATTTAAAATCTTTGGGGAGGGTGCAGTGGGCAGAGTGATCATGCAAAATGGATCCAGATGACACCCATAGGCAAGGAGCCATGAGGGTGCAGTGCTTAGAATGAAGTATTCCAGGCTGACCCACTGCCAAGAGTTCGATCCTGATTGACTCAAGGTTGACTCAGCCTTCCATTCTTCTGAAGTCAGTAAAATGAGGACCCAGATTGTTTGGAGCGATATGCTGACTCTGTGAACCACTTAGAGAGGGCTGTAAAGCACTAGGAAGCAGTATATATACCTAAGGGCTATTGCTGTTTTCTGGGGTGGATTCAAAGTTTTAAGTTTGGCTCCTCTTAATATTAAGTCAATGTTTTGGCTAACACAAGCAATTCAGGACATTCCTTGATTTAAAATCATCTGATTTGTGTGTGACCTAAAATGGGATTGGAAGCCATATGTGATCCTGGGGTTTCAGGTTTCCCCCTTCTTGATGGGGATCAAAGTGCAATGCAGTTTTGTGTCCTATTGCTCCCATCAGAATTTCAAATTGGAGTAAAAACCGATCCATGCCATTTATGTATAGAGTTAAAATTTAAACAGAGTCTCTTTAGATAGTAGAAACCTAGATTTAGCTATTCTTTCATCTGCAGGTAAGTACTCTGATTTAAACAAAATGAGGAGAATCTCTTCAAATTGGCTCATCAAGTCTAATTTTCTGCGATGCTTATTATTGGGAAAAGTAGGAGAAAAAGGTGTTGGATGAAAATAAACTTGGCTTATAATGGATTGATAATGTCACTTCGGGTATAAACACTCTAAATTTATTAAAAGAATACTCCTGTCACTTTTTACTTTTGCTGTTAATTATGTATCCCCAAATTTTTATCCCACTTAAGTCTTTTTATCTCTAAAGGATTGCAACAGAGCTGACTTTTTAAAAAATGAAGTGTTTTCTTCCTGCAGCCTTTTCAAAATCCTGTATAATAATTTAAGCAAAAGGCTGAACAATAAATTACTTTCAAAGGGTGGGAACTTTGGCTCTTTCACCCGCATTTCAGACCTCAGAGTGGAAGAAAAATTGTAGAGTTTACAATTGTAGCCTGGCCTGGACATCTTTTACAGTCATGATGCACTTTGCTTGGGGCTAATAACGCTTGTAATGCAAAACCAGCTATTATGGATTTGCAAAAGCCACAATTTTTGTCTTAACTATTGTACAGATTCAACAAACTATCATGTTTCAGCAAATCATCTTTAATAAGACTGTGCAGGAGCCAGGTCACCAATTCAAAGCAGCAGAAAGGAAAAATGGCTTCTTTTATTTCTGAATTTCCCATCCAGTTTTAAGTGAAGCATTATTTTATAGCTTGGTTTCCAAGACACAGTACCTCTTGGCTACTTAACATTTTTCAAAAACCTTGTAAAGAAATTATTGCATAATTCTTGCCATGATCTCCTTGTAAGTACAGGCCCAGTGGAGAAAAAGAGAAAAAAGAAAAGTTATCTCTGATAAGGTTAGTTTATTCTTATTCATTCATTACATTTGTATATCTGCCCATCTCACAAGAAAATGACTCTCAGCAGCATACAAGTAGTACTTGACTTACAAAATTTCATTTAACAACAGTTAGAAATTACAATGGTGCTAAAAAAAAGTAACAAGCGGTACTCACCCTCGTTCGTGTTGCAGTGTCACAATCAATATTCAGGCACTTGGCAACCAGCATGTATTTATGATGGTTGCACCATCCCAGGTTCACAGAATCACCATTTACAACTTCCCATCCAGCTTCCAGTAAACACAGTCAAGGGGAAAGGCTAGATTTGATTAACAATCTTGTAATTCTCTTAATGAAAGTGGTGGTTCACTTAACCAAGGGGGAAAAGGTGGTAAAGTCAGATGCAACTCATTGACTTGAAACACAGATCTTTTCTAGCTGAGCTTTTCTTCTCCTTGCTGGGCTGTTTTTGGCTTTGTAAAAAACTTGTTACTCCTGGTCTGCCTCCTTTATGTGTCCTTGTCTCCTAGGGTGTAGAATTCTGTATGTTGAAAATATGAGTCTTTTTAAAATTTCAGAGCTGTGAAGATTCCTTCCCCAAATAATAGCAGTTGCTGGATCATAGCTATTAGAATATGGGAGAGGGGAAAAGAGGTGGGTTTCTACTAGAGAGACTCCAGGAAAATGCTGAGAACATTAAACCAGTAGGAACAAATATAGGATCTCAAATTGAATCAATTGTCCTGACAGGAACACAACAAGAAGCAATGGATGGAAACTAATCAAGGAGAGAACTAACCTAGAAATAAGGAGGAATTTCCTGACAGAACAATTAAATCAGTGGAATGACTTGCTTCCAGAAGTTGTGGGTATTCCAACACTGGAGGTTTTTAAGAAGAGATTGGACAACCATTTGTCTATAGGGTTTACTACTTAAAATGGGGCTGGACTAGAAGACCTCCAAGGTCCTTTCCAACTCTGTTCTCATTCTTCACTATAGGACTTAGGAAGATGTCGGGGTGAAATGACCCTTTTTGCTCATCTTGCTCATTTTCCATCTAACGACTTAGAGCATTTTCTAGTTTCTAACCATCATTGCTAATGAGGACAGGCTTGAGGTCTGTTCAATAATGACATAGTCATGCTACAAGACGCTGTAAATCACTTCTGGTGAAATGGCCTGAGTCAAGCTGGAGGGTTAGAGTGTTATCAGACCACCAAAAATGGATTGAACATACTAATCAAAGAAACCCCCTCAGCAGCTGCCTTAAAACAACCAAGGGTAATATGGTCCTTTTGACATGTGCTTCCATGCGCAAGCCTTAACAACAAGGACAGACAAGGATGTCCTTTCATTTCCTGGTTTTAACAGCCTCCTTGCACTGAGGAGAAGGAAGGCATTATCAAAAAAATGAGGTGTAATAATTCAGTTAATGTTCCTTATTGGCAAGGGAGGCAGATAGAAAACGTTAATCGGTGTGTTTTCCATTAGTGGCAGATCAATGGGACTGCCATTTCCCTCTCCCGATTCTATGGTGCTTGAAAAGTCAGGTTGCTTCTCAAGATATTCACTGCTAAAGAGAATAAATTAAATAAAAACAGTATGGATAATTTGTGGTTTTGGATGTTTTTAATGCATCTTTCATGTTCTGCGATGGTTTTGACCTATGAATTAGAAATACATAACACCAGTCTTCTTTCATTCTTTCCCAACGCGTTGTTGTTTTTCATTCTTTCATCGAAAAAATAACAGAATATTTGGAAATAAGTTGTGTAAAGGAGCTTGGGATTGTGTTTGTGTCAGCAAGATAACCTTGCAAAAACTGGCAAACATTGGATGTGGGATGAGAAGCAAAACACCAGGTTTGATGATACGGTAAGCCAAACTGAACCAGAAGCTGCAAGAGAAGAATTCCAGCAAATATTCCTCAGTGCATCGCTTACATTGGTCTACAAGGAGAAAGCCTTAGAAATAAAAGTAGCTTAATTTTACCAGAATTGGGTCACTAATAAAGGAAAATTAAGTCCTGAGTATTAATTGGCTCCAGTTTCCAAGATACAGTTTCGGGTCAAAATTGAATCAAAATAATTCAGAATTTCCAGGGGTATGTGTGGATTGTGCTCCATAACTTTTCTGCAAAATGTGATATAGCAGTGAGAATGGTGCCACACCAATCATTATAAATTTATCTTTTTATTGATAACCAATAACAAAACTTTCCAGTCATGTATTGTTTTTTCATGTAACATTTTCATGCTTATTGCATGAAAAACTAACAAGCTCTAACATCAGATTAAACAATAAGGTTCCATCTATATTCAGTATTTAAACTGCACTTTTTGGCTTTTCTCTTGTGAACTGCAGTAGGATCATCCCTGGAGAGATTCCAGCAATAATCAGCATGCATGGACAGACTCTATTTCCCTTGGCATGTTTTCTCCATGCCTGTAATATCCTGGTGGAATCTCTCCCCATGCTCATCACTCACTGCCCCACAGTTCAAAGGGAAATACTCTAAATATGAGTGTAAGAAGTGAATTTTCAGTGACATGTTTGCACCAAGTGCTTTTTGAGCTCAAGCAAATTTTCCGCGTGTTTTTCATAGTCATCTGCCTTGCTGTTCTCAAAGGGAAGATAAATTTATACACTTCCATGTGGTACCATTTTCATTGTTTTACTATTTGTCAAGAAGCTACGAAGCATCGTGATCATTAGACACCTACCTCCTTTGCAGGCAAACATACCACCATCTTTATTATGAAATATTTTGAAACCTTTAGCCAACCAGTATCTTTATCACCTGTTTTCTAATTCATCTAATCAAAATATGTAAAATTAACACATTTTACCTCGGAGCTCAATAATTCCCCAAAATTTGTAGACCAGCATTATGGGAGACACATGCGGGCAAGAGCTTTGATGGTACCAACAGCTTCCATTTAAGACCCATCCCCTGGTCACATGATTCAAAGTGGAGCTTTTGTGGCCTTGTGGGAGCCTTGATGTTCTCTTGAGCTTGGTGTTCTTGCAGACATTTCATTACCAAACTTGGCAACGTCATCAGTGGTAGAAGGGAATGGGGTTTGCAGAGGGGAGAAGGAAGAGGAGAAAGATGAAAACAACTATGAGGTCCTTGGTCCTCAGTGGGCTTGGTGGTTTTCTTGCCAGTCATTTTATTACCAAACCAGGTAACATCATCAGAGTATTGATGCAATACATCCGTGATGACGAACCAATGGCACACGTGCCAGAGGTGGCACATAGAACCCTCTCTGTGGGTACGTGAGCCATCGCCCAACTCAGCTACGCATGTGCACATGCGCCTCCTGCTGGTGTTTGAATCTCTGCCATGCATGGGGGAAGGGGCATGCACAGGGGACACACACGTATTGCATTTTGGGGGTGCGCATGCACTCTTTGGGCATTTGGGCATGAAAACATTAGCCATCACTGCAATACACTGATGAATTTACCCAGTCGGGTAACTTCATCAAAAAAACTACCAAACTCAGAGAACATCAAGGATCCCACAGTTCAACTCTGAGCTACAAATATTATATATAGATTTTCCTAGGCACACATAAACAGAGAGAAGCACAAGAGCAGAACAGAAACACACACAGAATCCATATGTGTCCAAACTGGATCTAGCTTTGATGCATGAACACTGAGGCAACACATTGCCCTGATTAGAGGCTAAGGTATTGTTCCCCGCATTCATTTTAATGCAACCCTTGATTTCGTTACCAGAAGGAAACACAGATGGATTGTGCTGACCCAGGGCTTGGCAAAAAAGCAACAAAGTCACAAAAGTAGGTAAAATCCCTTTAATTCCTCCAACTTGGCCCCCAATGTCTAGTTATTTTCAGCTGGAGAAAAGAAAGCTCTCCCAAGAACAGTTTTTAAAGGGAAGAAATTCAGTCTGAACCCAAAGTACATATAAATTATAAATAAAAACCAACACAAACCACGCTGCAGCAATTAACGAGAGACAGGGCAGGATAAGGAATTGCAGACTTCAAAAGAAAATGAAACACACAGAGTTGGGAGGAAGCCAGAACCCAGATAAGACTTGACAAACCAAAATAATTCATGCTTTGCTTCCAGCAAAGTGCTGTGCGCAAACGCCCTTTTTAAATCCTGTTTTCCCAGCTGCAGCTAATGAAGGGAATCAGGGTCCTTTTCTCCCCCGTAACCCCTGTAACTCACGTTGCTCCCTTCTCTGTTCCTCCCTGCCTAAGGATGAAGAGAGGGTGGCCCTGGGTCTTCCTCTGAATGCTCAGCAGGATTGTGCCCTTCCCCAGTTTCCCCCACAGCCACCGGAGCCACACTCCCTCTCCCTGTCAGCTGCTCGACCCCACCTTCAGAATCAGATTCCAACAGGGGCATGGCATGGACTTTGTGGCTGCTGCTGATACAGTTTTCCTTGCTTGCTCGCTTGTTTCTTTAGCCTTTCTTCTTAAGCAAGTCCTGCTTAAAATAAATGCCTGTGGCCCTATAGAAATGGTTTCAGCTGTACAGGTAGTCTTCAACTGACAATTAAGTGTTTAGCAATAGTTACAATAGTACTGGAAAAAATGGTTTTTATGACCAGACTCAGAGGACTATTTCAGCATCCCCAGGGTACATGATCAAGATTTGGGTGCTTAGCAATCAGCATGTTTTTAATCACCGTTATAGCATCCCGGGTTCAATGTGATTGTTATTTATGACCTTCCCAGGGGCCTTTCGAAAAACAAATTCAATGGGGAAATCCAGATTCACTTCATGACTGCATGGTTCACTTAATAACCATGCCAAGAAGGTCATAAAATGGAATGTGACTCACTTAGCAACCCCCTTGCTAAGCAATGGGAATTCTGATCTCAGTTGTGGCTGCAGGTTGAGGACTACCTGTATTAGCAGCAAGTGCCACTAACTCTCCTCCTCCTTGAAAATGCAGGGACACCACAAGCTGGGATCTTTCCATTAACCTCATACAGCTACAGGTAGTCCTCAACTTATGACCACAGTTGAGCCCAAAATTTCTGTTGTTAAGCGAAACATTTGTTAAGTGAATTTTGGTCCATTTTATGACCTTTCTTGCCACTGTAGTTAAGTGAATCACTTAAAGTTAGTAACCCATTTCTTAAGTGGATCTGGCTTCCCATTGATTATGCATGTCAAAAGATCACAAAAGTCCTTCTGGGTTAATCGCATGACCTGTTGTTGTTCGCCGGCAGCAGGTGTGGATAGCTGCGGTATTGGAGAGCGAGGACTCAGATGAGGGGCCTGCGTGTGATACAAGGATGGGGCCAGGACCATCAGGGAGTGGAATGCCTCCTTCGGAGATTGTGGAGACTGGCAGCAGTGATGAAGAGGTTCCCGAGGAGCCTGTGCCCAGTGCGCATGCACGCAGGGCTGCTCGAAGGAAAGAGCAGTTGCAGCAGCATAGGTGACTCGGGAGTAAGGCTGTAAGGTAATGGCCCCTCCCTGAAGAGATAAAAGCCAGCTGAGAAACCGGAGTTCTTTGCAGGAAACAAAGAAGTTTTTGCACTCAAGCCTTGTGGACCTTCGGAATATCTTGGTTTGCATTTGGAGATTCTTTGTGTTTGAAATATTTCTTAATAATTTTATCTTGTGTTCTTGGCAGCCTTGCACAACCTTGGCAAGGCTTGTTCTTATCAGAGACAATTACTTTGAAACAACCACGAAGGAACGGAATTCGTAAAGAATCATTAAAAGGTTTTGCTGTTACCTCTGTTTCGAGTTTGTTTCTTTGGAACAAGGTTTGGGTCAGAATATGACCTTGGGACACTGCAACAGTCATAAGTATGAACCATGTTGCCAAGCACCTGAATTTTGATCACATGATCATGAGGATATTGCTACAAAGGTCATTAAGTGTGAAAAATGGTCATTAAGTCCCTAGTTTCAGTGCCGCTGTAACTTTGAACGGTCACTAAATGAACTCTTGTAAGTTGAGGACTACCTGTACAGTGGAAGCAACCAATCAGAGCTATCCAGGTGTGGAGCTGCAGGCCCTAATTTCTGATGCTTGCTCAGGGATGATTGTATTCATTGTTTCATCCTGGATGCAGCTTTGGGATTTAATGTTATTCAAAATATTGCCTGTGAATTAATAAAATCATCAATTATTAAAAGCCACCAACACTCCCTGGCGATTGTTCGCTGCAAAGTTAATGTATACACCTAGAAGGACTTTTGTGAGCTGAAGTAGAAATGTCTGGGGTTTTTTAAAATTTATTTCAACAAAAAGATTACATTTAGTGCTCTTTTACTGGCATTCACACAAAGTTTTTAACCATAAACTTGGAAGAGTTTAGTTTAGTTTATTGTCATTGCACCTCATACAACAAAATTCAGTACCATCTTCAGTGTACATAATGAGAGAGATGGAAGGGGGATGAGATTTGCTGGAAAAATTATATATAGTCCTCATCTTCTCAGTAGTCCTTTGCTGAATAAGCCATAATTGTCTGGATATGCAGAACAAGATAAACCATAAACTGTGATCTGCAAACCATGATGGCTGGGACTCATACAGCTCTCTCTGCCTCAGACAAGCACACCCCATTTTGGCTTCTGCAATGCATGAATCAAGTCACCGAGATCCCTCCTGCCTGAGGGGAATGAATTCTGCCCAAAATCATTGGTTTTCTGCCCATTTTGAATGTAATGCGTTGGGAGAAGATTTTTAAAATGATTAATGGTTCACTGCTGCTATCAGTCGTAAAGCCATAGAGGCTCAGAGATGCAGTATCACATTATCCAGATGTTGTTTGTTACAAGTAAATCCACACCTTCTGGCTGTAACAGCTGTTGGGTAAAATCAAGTTAGGGACCAAATAAATAAATATTGTGACTGAAATTTGAGTTTATGGTATCAAGAGGCCATTTTTTTGGTAGAATTTGAGAACAGGCCTTGAAGTAGGCAACACTTGTTTTAAATACAGGTATTTCATTTAGTGACCGGTCAAAGTTATTGTGATGACCCGGGCGTGGTATAAAGGCAACACAGTCACATAAGTAAGCAAAGTTCCTTTAATACCTCCGAATTTGCCCCCAATGTCCAGTTACCTTGGGCTGGAGAAAAAACTCTCCCAAAAACCATCTTTAAGTGGAGGAAATTCAGTCCGAAAACAAAGTACAGTGGTACCTCTACTTACGAAAGCCTCTACCTACGAAAGTTTCAGGTTATGAAACGCGTCTTCGAGAAAATATCGTCTCTACCTATGAATATGTTTCAAGATACGAAAGGCTTTCTTGGAAAATGGCGCGTCCGAGCTGCACTGCCATTGGTTATCTTCCTGGCATCCCATTGGCTAGGAGGGATCTGTGCGCACACACCGCACCGCGTTCTCAGTCTCACGCTAGCAATCCAGCAAAGCAGGAAGTAATAACAAAGAATTACAGTTCAGGGGCTTGGAACGGATTAGGACATTTACAGGTAAAATGTGCCTCTACTTACAAAATTTTCAGGTTACGAAACGGCTTCCGGAACGAATTAATTTCGTAAGTAGAGGTACCACTGTACATATAAACTGTAAATAAAAATCCACACAAACCTCAGCTGCAGCAATTAACTTGACAGGGCACCATAAGGAATTGCAGACTTCAAAGGCCAACAAAACACACAGTTGGGAAGATGCCAGGAACCCAGATAAGCCTCCACAATAAAAGATATCTCACTATTTGCTTCCAACAAGTTGCTGTGCGCAATCTCCCTTTTTATACACTGAGTTCCCAGCTGCAGCTAATGAAGGGAATCAGGGCCCTTTCCTCCCCATAAGACACGCAACTCATGTTACTCCCTTCTCTGTTCCTCCCTGCATGGAGGGAGGGCTGGATCTTCCTCTGAATTCCCTCTGCCTTGCTCTACCTCTCCCCTGCTCTGCCCAGCCGGACTTTGCCCTTCCCCAGTTTCTTCCACAGCCACTTGAAAAAGTGACTTATGACCATCTTTCACACTTATAACCATTGCACCATCCCCACGGTCACATCAAAATTCAGATGCTTGGCAACTGATTCATATTTATGATGGTTGCGGTGTCCTGGGGTCATGTGATCACCTTTTGAAACCTCCTGGCAAGCAAAGTCAATGGGGGAAGCCAGATTCATTTAACAATCATGTTACTAACTTAATAACTGCAGTGATTCAATTAATAATTGTGGCAAGAAAGGTCATAAAATGGGGCAAAACTCACTTAACAAATACGTCACTTAGTAACAGAAATTTTGAGCTCAATTGTGGTTGTAAGTTGAGAATTACCTGTATTTTACAATGCTTGTCCAGTGGCTTTTGATGGCCAAATCATGTTGGTTTTCATTTGGTATACTAACTGGTAGCTACCAGCTTTCTGTTCCTTCTTCCCAATACTCGCTAAGGATGGAGTTGGGAATAAGACTTCCAGAACAAGTCAGCATTGATCAACATGCATAATGCAAAAGACTTGATATGGCCAAAAAAAAAAAAAAACCCTTCTTATCCAATGCAAAACAGTCCATTGTGGATTTCACAGAACTTCTTAGAGGACCAAAATAAGTGTTCTTTCTGACTATAAACTCTAGAGATCTGGATGGAAAACATCTGATACACAGAGCTTTCGAGACCTAAAAACATACATGCTGGAATGCAAGCTGCAATACAGACCACACACATTGATTAGCAAGACTCACAGCAGTGAACATATTGTTGATTCCCGATTGTTTAGCTAAATTGGTTCAGATACCACCAAGAGGCTTCTTTGCTTGTATTTCTTTGCCATCTGCAGGGAATGTTAGCCAGATGTATCCTAGTGCAGAGACTTGACACTCAAATGATCCACCCTTGATTCCTATGCTGAGTTTATACAACACACATGGCTAATGTGTGATGATCTAGTTAGTAGCAAAATGGTTGCATTCACACAACACACCAGGCTTGCCCAGTTTTCATTTTGATGTTATTTTTTCCTGAGATTGTGTTTTAGTATATTCTGCAAACCCAAATTTGTGGCCAGTTTATGGTTCAATGTGTTTTCTGAACCTAGAAATTGTGTTAACTGAGCTAACCATGGATAAACGCAAACCCAGATACTTGGTTAATTCAGATTTCCATGGATTTGGATGTTTACATAAACCTGGAAATATGATCACAAATAGGAATGTGCACCATATTCAGATCTCAAAACAAACACAGAATCATGGCAGCAAAACCTTTCCAAACTAAATGATTCAGAACTGGAGTTATCCTGGAGCTTCATCAGATATTGGAAGTAAGGGAGCAAGTGATAGCATAGCTACATAGGTAGCAAGGAAAGGCTTCTTGAGAATAACTGATCTGCAGTACTTAAGAGAGGAACAAAAGCTAGCAGCTGGATTAGGATGGCACTCTAGCAGGTGAAAATAATGACTTATAATTTCTAGCAAGTCCCAATCAGTGGCTTCTTCCTTGAAGGTTTTTAAAGCTTTAGTAACAATAGAATAGAATAGAATAGAATAGAATAGAATAGAATAGAATAGAATAGAATAGAATACTTTATTGGCCAAGTGTGATTGGACACACAGGAATTTGTCTTGGTGTAAATAGTCTCAGTATACATAAAGAAAAGGTACATTCGTTAAGAATCAAGAATCATAATGATAGTCATAGGGTACAATCAACAATCAAATCATACTAGGAAACAGTCAATATAAATCGTAAGGATACAAGCGACAAAGTTACAGTCCTACAATCACAAGTGGGAGGGAATGGGTGATAAGGAGTGATGAGAAGATTAACAGTAATAGTAATGCACACTTTGTAAATAGTTGAACAGTGTTGAGGGAATTATTTGTTTAGCAGAGTGATGGCTTTCGGGAAAAAACTGTTCTTGTTCTGGTGTGCAGTGCTCTATAGCGTCGTTCTGAGGGAAGGAGTTGAAACAGTTTATGTCCGGGATGTGAAGGGTCTGTGAATATTTTCACAGCCCTCTTTTTTGACTCCTGCAGTATACAGGTCCTTGATTGAAGGCAGGTGGGTAGTAATTGTTTTTTCTGCAGTCCTAATTATCCTCTGAAGTCTGTGTCTGTCCTGTTGGGTTGCAGAACCAAACCAGACATAAAGGTGCAGATGACAGATTCAATCATTCCTATGTAGAACTGTTTCTGCAGCTCCTTGGGCAATTTGAACTTTCTGAGTTAGCGCAGAAAGAACATTCTTTGCTGTGCTTTTTTGATGACATTTTTGATGTTAGGTGTCCATTTTAGGTCATGTGATATAGTAGAACCTAGAAATTTGAAATCTACTGTTGATACTGTGTTGTCTAGTATTGTAAGAGGTGGTAGTATGGGAGGGTTTCTTCTAAAGTCTACCACCATTTCTACGGTTTTGAGTGTGTTCAGTTCCAGATTGTTCCGGTTACACCACGAAGCAAGTTGTATAACCTCCTGTCTGTATGTAGATTCATCATTGTCTCGAATGAGACCAATCACTGTTGTGTCATCAGCAAACTTCAGTATTTTAACATATGGATCATTTGAGATGCAGTCATTGGTATATAGGGAGAAGAGAAATGGAGAAAGACACAGCCTGGTTTGGTTTATCTTATTGTATTTGAGCCTGGAAGGATTAGCAGGTTTAGCAGGTTTCTAATATTCTGTAGTACCAAAACACTTAAACTACCCATCCAGGAGTGGTGGCAAGACTGTGATCTCCTAGGTAGGAATGGTCTTATTCTAACTGTGAGGAGTAGTCTTCAAAAATAACATTGGGTGGCTGGGTGGCTGGGTGAATGGAAAAGCCACTTTGCAGGGCTTGTGGTAGATTTCAGTCTTGGTGTCAGAAAGTACAGAAACCGTTTGGAAGAGATGGTTGGATATGGTCAGGCGGACATTGAAGAATGTTCAAGTTCTTCTAGAACTGTTCCTTAATATTCTTTGACTGTGTCATCCTTTTCTGTCCTATTCCATTTTCTGTATGTTCTATGTGGGCATCAACCGAGCAGAAAACTAAGTGGTCTTTAATGGTCTTTCATTTATCATAACTCTCTAGTTCCTGCACTTATCCTTCTGAAGTGTGGCAGATTTTTGCTTAGGGCTATTGCTGTGATGGCTACCCATTTTCATATAAATTGCTCAAAAGGCTGGGAAGTAAATGGTTGTCTATGGGAAAAAAAATTAAATCTCCCCTTCTCTCAAATGGTTGAGTTCCTAGCTATTTCAGAATTTGTAGTTTCCTGTCTTAGGGTCATCTCTCTGCAAGGCTAATTTGAATACAAATGGGGCAGGAAAAATACCCCTTCTTTTGAACCCGTAAACCAGAAGTGGTATTCAGTAGATTCTGACCAGATCTGGAGAACTGGTAGCAGAAATTTTGAGTAGTTCGGAGAACCAGCTAACACCACCTCTGACTGGCCCCACCCCCATCTACTCTCTGCCTCCCTTTGAGTCCCAGCTGATTGGCTGGCTCTTCTTTGGTTGCCCTGCACAGGAGAACGGAGGTGGAAAGCAGGTTAGTGGGGTGGGGAGAGAATGGAGATTTTACAGTATCCTTCCCCTGCCATACCCACCTCGCCCACCAAGCTACGGCCACAGAACTGGTAGTAAAATTTTTTGAATCCCACCACTGCCATAAACTATAGAATTCCATATAGATGCATCTCTATCGGAGCAAGGAATGTGTTCATGTGTTCATGAGCTTCTTGTTAAAGGCAAATATTATTGTCATCCAATTCAAATTTTAAAACTGAAAAAGCTCCTAAATAACTTTCTTTCATGGAGAAATGAAGACCTGCCCTATTTTTACATGCAGGATAAGGGCAAAGCTTCAACTGCACAGTTATGTCCCTCTTCTTCACTCCCTCCTTGTAGATACCCCTGAATACCTTCAAAGAAGTTAGATCCAGTAGAAAATAATATTTTTAGCTCAGGGTTGAACAATGGAGACCTTGGTGTTCTCTGAGCTTGGTTGAACTGGTTGCAAGAAAGCAAGTTGGGATCCCTTTAGAATTTAATCTCCTTAACTTCTATCACACGCAGTTCTACCTTGTGGAAATCTTCCATCAATAGCTAAATGACATTTCCATCAATAGCCTTCGTTAGATGAATTTTGATAAACTCATGTCTTTCATATCTTGTTAAGCTCCAATATGGGCTATTTTGTTCTGACATATCAGGTTGCAGAAAGCTAACAATACAACTACTTTATAGTTCAATGACTGACCCTCAGCAAACCATAATTAAGCATGACCTTGGATGTGGTCAATATTGTAGAGTCCAGCCCACCTCATAAAACTGTTGCATATGAAAACTTCTGTGATTGAGAATGTTCATATATGCCCTGAGCTGTCAGAAGAAAAGGTGAGATTTAATGTATTTGTTCGTGAGATTTCTGTAGTCCTATATTTCCAAAGGACTCTTGGTGGTCTATCATTATCTGCAGTGATCAAAGCACGTTATAATAACTTGGATCAATGTAGAAGAGCAACCAAGAAAACCCATAAAAATTATGTCAGCGCTAAAGCAGCATAGCTGGCTAGGGAATTCTGGCAGTTGAAATCCACACATCTTAAAGTAGCCAAGATTGAGAAACACAATTCTTCATTAGGAGAATTGTCTGGGAATCCTGGGAGTTGAAGTCCACTCTTGTTGAAGTTCCCAAGATTGGGAAATACTGTTATTGAATTGACCTAGAATTATTTTTGGTTTCTTCAACCATGGCTGTTCTTTTGAGCCAGATAAAAACCCAGCTATGCCTACTACCTCTGTGTCTTCTGAATACACACAGCATGAATGAAACCGGTGTAGTAATTACTCTGCAGCCTTCTGAAATAAAAAGAATGGGAGGTTGCCATGGGAGCACAGTGGCGGTGGCAGCAACAATAACAGCTCATTTGTAAAAAGGCTTGAAATGTTCCCAAGTACAAATTACCTCTTGTTATAATAAATGGTGTTACGGACTAAGACAAAATTCCTGGCTGATCAGAGAGCCCAAAACTGTTGAGAAGAAGTCAAAGGGGAAGATTCAAATCATTGACTTGGTTCAAGAAAAGGAGCTCTTCTGTGGGTTCTCCAATGTCTTGGATCTGGGACTATTGGATCTTAGCCAGAAAAATCCAAACTGCTCATTGGTGATTCTCAGGATTTTTGCAACTTGGACTCAGTAGCTCTCCTGGTAGCAATAAGGTGCAACAGAAATAGAAGTTCAGATAGTCCTTGACTTGTAGCCATTTGTTTAGGGCAGGAATCTTAGTTTAGTCTCCAATCTTAGCAACTTTAAGACTTGTGGACTTCAGCTCCACAAGTTGAAGTTCACAAGTCTTAAAGTTGCTAAGGTTGGAGACTCCTGGTTTAGGGGACTGTTCAAAGTTACAGCAGCACTGAAAAATTGACTTATAATCAAAGGTGTTTTTTCAAAAGGCAACTGGATTATGGTTTTTCCTTGAGGAAGGTTATGTTTTGCTTCCCATCAGTGATGAAGCTTCCTGAATGAGAAACGAAACATCTTCTTTCTCAAGGAAAAAAAACTAATCCAGTTGCTTTTTCAGAATGCTCCTGTCAACTAAAAAGATAGTCCTTTGGTCTTTTTTAGCTGCCAGAAAAAGGGAGTGGGGGAAAACAAGGCATTCCTTAAATGCCTAGATAATCACCCCGGCAACCCAAAGTTGTCGGAGCATAAGAAGGTGATTGGAGAGCATGATGGATGACTCTTGGAGATGGATGTGTCCCATTGGAGAAGTCACACCCAGGGGGTGGGGGGAAGACCAGGGTCAAGGGGGAAATGTATGATGGGATTTAGTGTCGGCTGCATCCAGCTAACACCAACATGGCCACATCTAATAAATCAAGTTTCTTTTCTCTGAGATGTGGCTAGAGACTTTTGATTTGAATGGGAGTGGATTTGTTGGAGCCCTAACTGCTCCTTTGAGACAGCCCTGACTTGGATGACTGAGAATCCCCAGAGACATAATCGGTCCTTGCAGTTATGACTATCAAAGCATCCTCACAGTCAGGTGATCAAAATTTGAGCACTTGGCAACCAGCATTTGTATTTACAACTGTTGCATTGCCCTGGGGTTACATGATCAACATTTGCAACTTTCCCATTGCAAGTGTTTTTTCTGGTGTATCAGGGCAACCTAGTTTACCCAATTATGGGACAGAGCTTACCGCTTCCACTTTCATCTTTCAGTCCCAATCCAGGAGCCTTAGCAGGCAGTCGCTTTCACAACAAACTATTTTTGTGTTGAATTTATATTTACCAACAAAGAAATAAAGGGAGACTAGTATAGATCTGTTTTAAGCTATTTAGCTCTCATTAGCTAGCTATACCCTTCTGGGATTCAAACCCAGGTTACTTGCATATTAGGTAGATGTATTAAACTCTATGCCAAGGGCTCTCCTCGCTTTGTCAGCTATACCAGGGGAGAGATTAAGGTTTTTTGCTGGTGAAACCGATCTATCATGACAACATGATCTACCCAAATATGGGACAGACAAAGTATACTGCTTCCACTTTCGCCTTTCAGCCCCAATCCAGGATTGCAGCCCCACTGCAACTGTTAATTTCAGATGCAAGAAATCAAGAGTGAGGATAGAGCTCAAAAGCACTACAAGTTTATTTCATGCTACCTCTACACAAGAATCTGATCTACTAACTGTCAAGGCAAATTGAATTGATAAGAATCAACAGATTTCAAGCGGGCTGGAGTTGGGTCTCTTACGGTGACGTAGACTCCAGGCTGATGCTGCATTTACCCCTTCTTCAAGCTCAGCCTGACCATCTCCATCTAAACTTTCTTTTTTTTTTTTGTCTCAGCAGTAGATGCTAATAAACAGTCTTGTCCCCTTCCTGTCCTGCATCTTTTCCTACTGAGAAATCAGCACAGGTGATAAAGAAATGGAAAGGTAACTCGCAATGGCTAATGCTAAAAATAAATCATTATGGAGAACAGAGCTGGAAAGCAGGTTAATGGGGTGGGGAGGGAATGGGGATTTTGCAGTATCCTTCCCCTGCCACGCCCACCAAGCCACGCCCACCAAGCCACGCTATGACCACCAAGCCACGCCCACAGAATCGGTAGTAAAAAATTTTGAATCCCACCACTGACTTGGACCAAGGTCTTGCTTTCCATCTACAGATCAGGGGATTATGGTTCTACAACATGAGGCCAAGGTGGTCATCAATTATCAACCCTTGATGCACTACAGGCCTTGGTGTCTTAGCACAAGTAATTTAACCTGGTTCAATTAGAAGAGAGCCAGCCCAGCTCTTTCCCATGAAGGATATTTCCCATCAACAGCCTAGCTGCAGAGTTTTTACATCAGTTGCAGAGAATATTGATATTCCTTGTCATTTTTACCTCAATTATTCTTGGCTGAATGTTCTAACTGGGAAAGGTTGCTCTTGATGCCTCCTACTGATTTAGAACAGATGAGCATTCAGATAATATGATGCTACAATATATTGTTAATAGGTCAGATTCTGCTGATAGCCAAATCAGCAGCAAGCAAACACTTAAGTCTGTCTATATATGTGTGTATGTATATAAGCCAAAACAACTAGATACAGTTTTTTCCCCTTGTGCCATCATTCTGCTGAGCATTTAATTCTCTCAGTGCTGTCTAATGTTTACATATATTATTAACCCCTGTAGTGTGGCTGCAGTATTATTTATCCTTATTATCTCCTTTATTCCCCCTTTTTCTGATATTGTTCTGTTGCTTTGTATGTATACTGAGTGTTTCTGTACCAGAGACAAATTCCTTAAGAGTCTATTCATGCTTGGTCAAATAAAGTGTTCCATTCTATTCAATATAAGTGCCTATACATAAAAATTAGAGATCCATCTATATCTTTCAATTAGAAGAATGGTCTTTTAAAAATTAATAAAAATGTAACTAGGGGTTCCCTGTGGGCAGTGAAAATATGATCTTTTATGCTATATTTGTTTGTCCCAACTATGATCATTTCTTCTGAAAGTTGGATGTTTCTGCATACAAGTTGATTGTGTGCCATCAAGATGGGATCAACCTTTAGAACCACATAGGTAGAATTTTGATCTGTTCCCAACCTGTTTCTTCAGAGGTTCCATGGTGCATCCTTCACTGTAATTAAGTCCCTCCACCATGCTGCTGATCCTCTCTTCTCTTTATAACTCATTGGAAGAGTTAAAACATTCTAAAACTGGCAACACCAGAGGTGGTATTCAGCAGGTTCTGACCGGTTCTGGAGAACCAGTAGTGGATATTCTGAGTAGTTCGGAGAACCGGGAAATACCACCTCTGACTGGCCTTGCCCCCATTTATTATCTGCCTCCCGAATCCCAGCTGATTGGCTGGATCTTCTTTTGTTGCCCTGCACAGGAGAATGGAGCTGGAAAGCAGGTTAGTGGGATGGGGAGGGAATGGGATTTTGCAGTATCCTTCCCCTGCCACACCCACCAAGACACACCCATCAAGCCACACCATGCCCACCAAGCCACTCCCACAGACCCAGTAGTAAAAAAATTTGAATCCCACCACTGGGCACCACCACACATGAAATCAATTTATTGAAGAGTTTAAGCATGTTTTGCCTATCTAGACATTGTGAACTATAAACCAGGGTTTACAGGTTAGCATACTGTATAAATCTATCTGTTGTTTGTTCAATAAACCATGGTTTATTGTTATAGTTAAGTTCTTAATTTGATCAATATGGAAGTGGAGCAAAACTGCAGTTGGACTGTGAAAATTTACCTCCCCATGATGGCCTGGCTTGCAAGAAGTAGGAAAGGAAAATGCAAATCCAATGGCTCCAGATTGGCAGAGCATACAGCCCTCTGACTGAGAGCCCAAGAGGCAAGTAACATGCAAGCAATTGTTCCACAGATATGTAGGTTTTCTGATAAACTGTCTCAGAGTAGCTAATGGCAAAACAGGAAGCACTTAACTGAACAGCAGGCAGCGCCGATTAGCTAGCAGAAATGTGATGTATTGGAAGAGTGGTGGGAAGACAATCGCAAGAAGCGAAGCAAATCTCTTCAATGCCGTGTCCTGCATTCGTCCCTCCTCTTTTTTCTCCAGTATGGTTTTCTGAATTGCCATCCAATGGTTGATATTTGCCAGCTGCTGTTCTTGGGATACATGCATATCTCAGATGGCCCCATGCCACAGACAGAGAGAGCCCAATTCCTACATCCAGCTGTGCTATAATATCCTTTGCTCTCTCTATCAGGCTGCATGAACCTAGCTTTTGCCAGGCTCCAAAATTCAAGACAGACACATTGAGACTCTTCAATGTAGTTTCCTTTATTGTTTCTCCCCTGCAGACAGTATCATGCCAAGCTAAAGCAGACTATTTATTTTTTTATTATTCATTTATTTTGTCAATTACTTACAAGATAATAGGTATAAGTAAAAACATAGTTATGAGTACATGGATACATATAAGAAAAATAAAATATAAAAGAAACAATAGGACAAGGACGGTAGGCACGTTGGTGCACTTATGAATGCCCCCTATAGGCCTCTTAGGAAAGGGGTGAGGTCAGTAGTAGACAGTCTAAGGTTAAAGTTTTTGGGGTTTTGGGAAGAAACCACAGAGTCAGGTAGAGTATTCCAGACATTGACCACTCTGTTGCTGAAGTCGTATTTCCTGCAATCAAGTTTGGTGCGATTAACCTTGAGTTTCTATCTATTGTTTGCTCTTGTGTTGTTATGGTTGAAGCTGATGTATTCATTGACAGGTAGGACATTGCAATGTAGGATTTTATATACTATACTCAGATCGGACCGAAGGCAGCGTAGTTCTAGGTTTTCTAGGACTAGAATTTTGAGTCTGGTGGCATAAGGTATTCTGCAATGAGTAGAGGAGTGAAGAACTCTTCTTGTGAAATATTTCTGGACTTTCTCAACTGTTTTAATATCAGATACGTAATGTGGGTTCCAGACTGATGAGCTATATTTGAGTATTGGTCTAGCAAATGTTTTGTATGCTCTAGTTATTAATGTAATATTACCAGAGAAAAGCTACATAAGATTAGGTTAACAACTCTTAACGCCTTTTTGGCTATGTAGTTACAGTGGGGTCTAGCATTTAGATCATTAGAGATGAGTACTCCAAGATCCTTGACAGAGTTTGGATCATCAACAAGGTCTTGACTATTCAGCCTATATTTTATTTTCTGATTTTTTTTGCCAATATGTAGGACAGAGCATTTGTTTGTTGAGATTTGAAGCTGCCATTTGTTTGACCATTCTGATACGTAGTCAAGGTCTTTTTGAAGGGTAGCAGTATTGTCTGTGGTGTTGAATAGCTTTACATCATCAGCGAAGAGAACACAGTTGCTCTTAATATGATCACAGAGATCACTTATGTAGAGTATGAAAAGAGTTGGTCCTAGAAATTTGCACCATAAAACGTATACTCTAGGAACAAGTAGAGAGGAATTGTCTCTTTCTCCCGCACAAAGCACTGCACTGTCTTTTGCTCCTCTGGAATGCAGCCCCTCTCTCCTGGAAATCCAGATTACATTCTACATTCCATTTTTTAATTTTGTGACCATAGAGTTGGACTCATCATATTGGACCCCAACTAGTAACAGTTTACTGCAAAACTGGAGGCAAAGCTGGTCAAACAATGGCTTAATCCAATGAATAAGCCATGTTAATGGCCACCCAGGCTGCCCAAGCCATTTCCCCCCACTCAATTTTGTAGTCTTCTATTTTTCTGAGTTTGGGTGGGAATGATGTGGCACCAAGATGTGCAATCAAGATGTGACACCAAGCTAGAAAGTCTGAGTATTAATTCTCCCATGAGACATCTTGACTCACCATCAAAGTTGCACGTTGTTCATCTGATGTACCTTGGAGCTTAGACCTGGGTCTTGGCAATCAAAGCAAGCGTTCATTTGCCATCTTGAATGGCATTCCCTGGAGTCTTTTCTAGCACCAACATTGAAAATCTCAGTAGTCTTTTTAACCCACTTGATGTCCGATTTTCACTGAAAGTGTCATCAGGAAAATTATGGCTTGCACGATTTTAATCTTTATAGGCATAGACCCCCTCAAGACATCTGAATATCTTTTCCAAGACCTTCATGGCTGCTCTTCCAAACATGAGTTTGAGGTGTGTTTCTTGGCTGCTGGTTCCTTTATTGTCAATCCTAAGAGGTAGAAGTTCTCCACTATTTCAACAGCTTCATTTTTCATTCCTTGACACTTGTCTGTGGTAACTGAGTCATAACTCAATGGGAGAGGACAGCTGAGTGTTGTGCATAGACTCAATTCTGTTGTTCTTTGGGAACTGAGGCGAGTGGAAGATGAGATGTGTGGTTGAATGTAAAAAACCTTTCAAACTAATTTCTCCAGGAGCAGTCAAAAAAGTCAAGATAGTGACCCCAACCCTTCCTTATGTGCATTCTACATGTGACATAGATAAAAAAGAACTTCAGATAAATGATCGTGATAACCATCTTGCTTTATTTAAGACCCACACACCCCACTCCTGTGGGAAACTCTTGACTGAGTATCTTTATTGTAAGAGTCCTTTATTAATCATTGAGAAATCCCCAGAGAATTTTGCAGCATGATACTGTGTTTGATGTGTTTGGAATTTTTCTTTTCTGAGGAACTTCTGGCCACTCCTAATGCTCACATCTGGTTGGGTTTCTCAGAGCCCTGGAAGCCAGGGCAGGATACACACCAAATAGGGTACTTTCTCCTCCTGAATCCTGGTTAATACACCCAGGCAGGGGGAACTCAAGTGTGAAACTATCCTTGAATACTTGCGCAGGCACAAGAGATCTAGATCTGGCCCTCATTATGCTCCACAGAACCTTGAATATTTGTTCCAAGGCAAAGACTGACAATTTGGGGAAGATTCCTGTAGGAAAGGCAAAATGTAATAAAGTAGTTAGCCTGAACTCTAAGCTGAGTAGATCAGACTGCTTGTGCCATACAGAATGTCAATTCATGAAATATTTTATGGTCTTTTTAGAGTTGCCAACAGAAAGGGAGGGGGAAGCAGTGGGCAGCTTGCATTCCATAAATGTTTCCATAGGGAGTTTCTAGGTGGCTGAAGTTTCTGCCGAGCAAAATTCTAACTGGAGAGCATGATTGATGACTCCTGGCTATGGAGGTGTCCCATTGGAGAATATGAATTATGATACACCCAGGGGGTGGGGGAAAACCAGGGTCAAGGGTGACAATGAATGATGTGTCTCAGAGTCGGCTACACCCAGGCAGCATCGGCATGTCTTCTGCTAATAAATCTTCTTTAGGTTTTGGAAGTTTGCCTTGAGACTCATGGTTTAGATGGGGGTAACTGCTGGAGCCCTGAAACGATCAGAGTCCCACTCTGAGATTCAGTATTGAGCCCTGAGCCAGAATGAAAGTGGTGAAGTATGGAAAGGTGTTGCTTGTACAACAATCTGGGAGCGGGAGTTCCAGGTTAGAATTGCAGTGGTTAGAGTGCAGTACAGCAGGCTACTTCTGCTGAGTGCTGGCTGCCTGCAATTTGACAGTTCGAATCTCACCAGACTCACGGATGACTCAGCCTTCTGTCCTTCTGAGGTGGGTAAAATGAGGACCCAGATTGTTGGGAGCAAATAGGCTGACTCTGTAAATCAGTTAGAGAGGTCTGTAAAGCACTGTGAAATGGTATGTAAGTCTAAGTGCTATTGATATTGCAGATTAACTCTGCCCACTGTCAGGAGTTTGATCCTGACTGATCCAATATTGAGCTATATGTTTGATTTGGATACCTTTACCATTCCTGCAAGAGCATACATAAAGTATTGAGCCTTTGTGGCACAGTAGTTGGAGTGCAGTACTGCAAGCTACTTCTGCTGACTGCCAGCTACCTGCAATTTGGCAGTTCGAATCTCACCAGACTCATGGATGACTCAGCCTTCCGTCCTTCTGAGGTGGGTAAAATGAGGACCCAGATTGTTGGGGGAAAGAGGCTGACTCTGTACAACAACTTAGAGAGCGCTATAAAGCACTGTGAAGTGGTATATAAGTCTAAGTGCTATTGCTATGGAGTTCAGTTTATTTACAGCCGTGTTTCTCAACCTCAGCAACCTTAAGGGGTGTGGACTTCAGTTCCCAGAATCCCGCAGCCAGCATAATGACTGGGGAAATCTGGGAGTTGAAATCAACAAATGGTTGAGAAACACTAGTTTATAGCAACCCTATCTTGCATTTAGTCTGTGTTCAATTAATGTTCCATCCTCAATCAATAGACAGTTTAGTACTTTTTCCTGAGCCAAGACTCAATCCATCTGTGGGGAGCAATGTGCCAGGTGATATGGGGTGCTATGAACAAGGGGGACCTCCAAATAGTTTGGGCTGTGCATTTTCTGTGTGTGTCACCCTCCATTTCCCCTCGCTTTCTCGTGTGTATTTTAATTCCCTCTTTTCTTTCTCTTCCATCAGCCTCTTCAGCTGACTGCCGGGGAACAAATCATTGCTTTTGCCAAAGATTCGGATTGATTCTGGCACAGGCTATTTGAAATTGAGCCAAAGTCTCATAAAATATCC